>SMDT01001995.1:0-59843 GCA_005392925.1 Aquilaria sinensis | reverse complement strand
ATGATGTGTTGCTAGACACCGCTCATTGCTTATGATCATAAATGTGATTTATGATCATTGCCAACATGGCAAGAGCCTATTGGGTCGCACACATAGAGCTATTTGGATCATTAGAGTGCATGGGCTAATTATTTGGGTTATGGTTTCACTTTAATTTTGTATTAATAATGGGCCCAAGAGTTGAGCCATTATTAAGCCCGAAATTAAATCCTAATTGGATTAGGGCTTTGAAACCCATTAGGCCTGGAAGTTGAGTCTCACTATAAATACAACTTTTAAGTGAGAAATTCGCAGGTCTCCTTGCCCTAGCCTCCAAAAAGGACAGCCACACTCTTCTCTTGCAATTCCTTGGAGGACGCAAGCTAGCACTGCGAGCGCAAGAGAAATGCATCTACCGGGACGTGGTGGAAGCGTGGTGATCCCGAGAGGCTCGTGTGGATACCATAGAGAGCCTGAACACGTCAACTGTTCAAGGTTTTGTGATTCAACTCTACAGTTGAGTGAGAGATCTCAACGAAAATTAGGTATGAAAATTTTGAACACCCGGTTTACCCCGTTTCACTTGGATCCTGGAGGGTTTCGGTTAAATTCCACTGCACTGTTTGGCTCCCGAAACCCAACAGTGGTATCAGAGCTACTGGTGAAACCCTAAATCGGGATTGAGTGTTGAATCGCATGATGCTATGTGTTCGGTTGCTTTTCGGCCATGATTAATTAGATTGATTCATGATGCATGAAACTGGAATTCGTAATGAACATATGAGATATATGAAGAAACGACACAAATTGGTTAATGAGATTAACCCAAATTGAATGGTATGAGATACCTATATGGATTAGGATTCTTGCAATAGTTGCAAAAACCCTAGCTTGGTTCGGATTCGGCCTGTTCAGGCACCTGAAAGTAAGGTATTTTTGGTGGCTCGAATAGAGGAGTCTCGGGTGCCTACTTTGCTCAAAATAGAAGATTTCGGGCTAAGCAATTGTAAGAAAATTTTTTGCGCAGGGGGGCGCTGCCCCCCACGCCCCCCGCAAGGGCGGCTCCCCTTGACCTCGTCCGCTGACCGGTCAGCGGAACCACCGCCCACTGACCGGCCAGCGGGACCGCCGTATGCGAAGCGCCACATAAATAAAAACTGGTTAATCAACATGCAAAAATTGGCATGCATCTTTGTTGAATGAGATTTGACATGATATGCTGATTGGTGTTTGAAGCATGGTGCATGGTTATAGCCCTTGATTGGTTGTACTTGTAAATACGGCCTGCGAGTCGTGCCTTTTCTTATCACTCTCATTGTACATTCTCTTCTCACCTTACTCCCCTCGAATGTAACTCGAGGTTTCTATTATTGATGTAATGGTGCATTATGGGATCATCCAAGGTTGGTATGTCCAAGGATCATCCAAGGAGGTATGTCCAAGGAGGTGACAACAAAAGGGCAACCAAGAAAGGAAGAGAAGGAGCTTGTGAAGACTCTTTTCTTTTCTTAGGCTTTTATGATATTCTCATTGGCTTGAGAATATCGCATAGTTTGGGCTATAACCATGTCACATTTATTTTCTTGTAAGCATGAGATGCATGTTTTATATTTGTATGTGATGCATGTATAAAACAACCGGAGATAACAAATTGGTGAGATCAAAAGAAAAAATCTCTCAAACAAATATTAAGTCATTAAATGTGATGCCTTCCAAATGTTGGCACTCGTCAAGACTTTGATCAACATTAGGTGGGTTTGCCAAAGCAAAGCACCTATGTTCATCTTGGTAAGGCGCGATGGGATAATAGTGATATCCAAACTGCTAACTTTGGGTTCGACTTAACTAAGTCATCCTAATAGGATTAGGGACTTAGAGGCATAGAGTTGGGCTTAAGTTCATGAGATGAGCTTGGACAAGTGTTGTTCACCCAACTATCCAAGAGTTGCATAAGATGCAATTGGCAAGGAGTTGCCTACCTAAATAGCTGTAACTTGAGAGAAAAGCCAAAGCTGACTCAGGTTGTGTCAAATATGGATCTTGGCCCACTAGAATACCTTAGCGCCGAGGTGTTCCAAAATAATATCGAGGGTTATTATTTTGAGGAAAATAGTGGGAGTATCGTTTAATAAAAGTCCTTATTAAATGAATTAAAATACATGACTCTTACACTGCATATTTACTGTTGTAGATAACCATGGCACAAAACACATCGACACTTTCGTTGCGATCGATCCTTGAGAAGGAAAAACTGAATGGGACCAACTTTCTCAAATGGTACCGAAACTTGAGGATAGTCCTCAAGCAAGAGAGAAAGGCTTATGTCCTAGAGCAGCCCATTCCGAATGAGCCTGCTGCCACTGCTCCAAGAGCTGAAAGGGATGCTCACAAGAGGCATTCTGATGATGCTTTGGATGTTGCATGCCTCATGCTTATTACCATGGAATCTGAGCTTCAGAAGCAACATGAGAACATGGAGGCGTTCGATATGATCGAACATCTCAAAATGCTTTTCCAAGAGCAAGCTAGGCATGAGAGGTTTGAGACCTCTAAGGCATTGTTTCAGTGCAAGATGTCTGAGGGAAGTCCCGTGGGTCCTCATGTGCTCAAGATGATTGGGTACATTGAGAATCTTGAGAATTTGGGATTTGCTCTTCAGAAAGAGTTGGCTATCGATGTAGTCTTGCAATCGTTGCCTGAAAGCTACAGTCAGTTCGTCATGAACTATAACATGAACGACCTTGACAAGTCCCTTCCTGAATTACTCAACATGTTGAGAACTGCTGAGCAAAACCTTAAGAAGGCTAAGCCCATTTTTGATGGTTCAAAAGGGCAAGGGAAAGGGAAAAGCCAACAAGAAGAAGGATAAAGCTAATGGAAAGTCCAATGCTAGTTCTTCTTCAGCTGCACTGAAACCAAAGGGTGGTGTGGCAAAGGAAGGGGAGTGCTTCCATTGTATTGTAAGCAACCTGGACACTGGAAGCGCAATTGCAAGCTCTATCTTGAAGAACTTGCTAAGGAAAAGGGAAGTAAGACTTCCACTTCAGGTATTTTTGTTATAGAGGCTAACTTTTCTACTTCCTCATCTTGGGTATTGGATACTGGATGTGGATCTCACATTTGTGCAAATGTGCAGGATCTAAGTAGAAGTAGAAGATTGGCCCGAGGTGAAGTGGACCTACGTGTTGGAAATGGAGCAAGGGTTGCTGCCTTAGCCGTAGGGACTTATGTTCTCACTTTACCTAGTGGATTAGTTTTAGAATTAGACAACTGCTACTTTGTGCCTACTATTAGTAGAAATTTGATTTCTGTTTCTTGTTTGGACAAGAAAGGTTTTTCATTTATAATAAAGGACAAATGTTGTTCTATTTATTTGAATGAAATCTTTTATGGTAGTGCTCAACTTAGCAATGGGTTGTATGTTCTAGACCTCGAAGATCCAATCTATAATGTGAATACCAAGAAGGTCAGATTAAATGATTCAGGAACCTGACCTATCTCTGGCACTGTCGCTTAGGCCATATAAATGAGACCCGCATATCCAAGCTCCATAAGGATGGACTCTTGGACTCATTTGATTTTGAATCATATGAGACATGTGAGTCATGTTTGTTGGGCAAGATGACCAAAGCCCCATTCACAGGGCAAAGTGAAAGGGCTAATGACTTACTAGGACTCATACATAGTGATGTATGTGGCCCTATGTCTACACAAGCTAGAGGAGGTTCCCAATACTTCATTACTTTCACTGATGACTTCAGCAGATATGGCTATGTGTATCTTATGAGACACAAGTCAGAATCCTTTGAAAAGTTCAAAGAATTCAAGAATGAAGTAGAGAATCAACTCGGGAAGAGTATCAAAGTGCTTCGATCAGATCGAGGTGGAGAGTACTTGGATCGAGAATTCCTTGACTATCTGAAGGAGTGTGGTATAGTATCACAACTCACTCCACCAGGTACACCTCAATGGAATGGTGTTTCTGAAAGGAGAAATCGAACTCTGTTAGACATGGTTCGCTCCATGATGAGTCAAGCTGACCTTCCAAACTCCTTTTGGGGACATGCTCTAGAAACAGCCGCTTTTACACTAAACCGAGTTCCATCTAAATCGGTTCAAAAGACACCATATGAGATATGGAGTGGGAGGCGTCCCAATTTGTCTTTTATGAAGATTTGGGGCTGTGACGTTTATGTAAAACGTCAATCCTCTAACAAACTAGGGCCCAAATCTCAAAAATGTCTTTTTGTTGGGTATCCCAAAGAAACAAAGGGTTACTATTTCTACAATCCCTCTGAGCAAAAAGTGTTTGTTGCTCGAACTGGTGTCTTTTTGGAGAAAGAGTTTATCTCTAAAGGAACTAGTGGGAGGAAAGTAGAACTTGAAGAAATTCAAGAACAACAAGAAGACATCGAACCTGAAATGGAACCTGAACAGACACCACAAGATGTTGTGGTTCAAGAGTCTGTTCCTGTAGCACAAAGCCCACGTAGGACTGGTAGGATTCGGCGTGAGCCCGAGAGATATGGATTTCTTGTGACTCACACCGGTGATGTGATGCTCATGGATCAAGATGAGCCCACAACCTACCAACAAGCTATGTCGGGGCCTGACTCTGAGAAGTGGCTAGTGGCCATGAAATCCGAGATGGAATCCATGTATGAAAACCAAGTATGGACTTTGGTTGACCCACCTGAAGGGGTAAAACCCATAGGGTGCAAATGGGTTTTCAAGAAGAAAACTGACATGGATGGTAATGTGATTACCTTTAAAGGACGATTGGTTGCAAAAGGTTTCAAGCAAATTCATGGTATTGACTATGATGAAACTTTTTCACCAGTTGCTATGCTTAAATCCATCCGAATTTTGTTTGCTATTGCTGCACACTATGATTATGAGATATGGCAAATGGATGTCAAAACTGCATTCCTAAATGGAAAGCTACTTGAGGATGTGTACATGACACAACCTGAGGGTTTTGTCACTCCTGAGAATGCCAATAAAGTGTGCAAATTGCAAAGGTCCATTTATGGACTGAAGCAAGCTTCTCGAAGTTGGAATCTTTGTTTTGATGATGCAATCAAAGAGTTTGGTTTTATCAAAAATGAAGATGAACCTTGTGTCTACAAGAAGGTTAGTGGGAGCGCTATTGTCTTCTTGGTGTTGTATGTAGATGACATACTACTCATCGGGAATGACATTCCTGAGCTACAGTCTGTGAAGACTTGGCTAGGGAAATGTTTCTCTATGAAGGACTTGGGTGAAGCAGCCTATGTGTTAGGCATTAGGATCTATAGAGATAGATCTAGAAAGCTTCTTGGCCTAAGTCAAAGTACATATATTGACAAGGTGCTAAAGAGGTTTAGCATGCAAGATTCCAAGAAAGGATTCTTGCCCATGTCACATGGTATCACTCTTTCTAGATCTCAGTGTCCGAGTACAACCGAGGAGAGAGAGCGCATGAGTAAGATTCCATATGCCTCAGCAATTGGATCTATCATGTATGCCATGATATGTACTCGTCCCGATGTCTCATATGCTTTGAGCATGACGAGTAGGTACCAATCGAACCCCGGTGAAAGTCACTGGACAGCTGTTAAGAACATCCTTAAGTACTTACGAAGGACTAAGGATGCATTCTTGGTCTTTGGAGGTGAAGATCAGCTCGTTGTAAGGGGTTACACCGATGCAAGCTTCCAATCCGATAAGGATGATTTTAGATCGCAATCTGGTTATGTGTTTTGTATTGGTGGTGGTGCTGTAAGCTGGAAGAGTTCAAAGCAAGAGACAGTAGCTGACTCTACAACAGAATCTGAGTACATTGCCGCCTCTGATGCTGCGAAGGAGGCAGTTTGGATCAAGAAGTTCATCACTGAACTTGGAGTGGTTCCAAGCATTGTTGACCCGATAGAGCTCTATTGTGACAACAATGGAGCAATCGCACAGGCTAAGGAACCTCGATCTCACCAGCGATCCAAACACATACTCCGACGCTATCATCTCATCAGGGAGATCATCGAGAGGGGTGATGTAAGGATATGCAGGACTTCGACAGACAGCAACATTGCTGATCCACTGACAAAGCCCCTTACGCAGCAGAAGCATGATAGCCATTCTAGGTCCATCGGTATTAGATACATGGATGATTGGCTTTTAGTGCAAGTGGGAGATTGTTAGTATTGTGCCCAAAAAGCCAATCATGAGATGATTGTATTTTTGCACATTGAGTCATGATATTTTATTGAGGCATTAATCCAGCAATTATGTTTGTTGTTTTGTTTCTGCGTAACGTAATAAGCATAATTGTAACCCTAGAATAATGATATTCTTAAACGTCCCTAGTCTAGTATTATTGTGGAGCGGGTTGCAATAATACATAATGACTAGCATATGTGGAGACTAATATGAGATATGTAGTCTACATATGGGTACAAGTTGGAGAACTTGTGTACTGGACCGACCCACCATGAGAACACTTCATGGATCGTTATATGAGTGTCATAAGTGATTCTCATAGTGATCATGGTATATGTAGTCCTTCGACCTAAGATCAACAAGGTTCCCTACATGTCAGTCACATACTTTGATACTTTCCTTTGTTACTCGTAACTGAGTGAACTTGAAGGAGGTCATTGGGTATGTCACATATCATGCGGAGGGATTTGTATGATCAAGATGGGATTTGTCCCTCCTATGTAACGGGAGTGATATCTTTGGGCCCCTTGATAGAGTGAGACTTAGAAAATGCATGGCCATGCTTCGATGAGTTGATATATGATATCAATGTCGTCAGTTTAAGTTGGTCTACTCGGTAATCAAGAAACCAAAGATTGGGCTATACGAGAGTGACACATTCCATGTCTCGTGCTTAGTCTTGATATCTTGGACAAAGGGACAATGGCATATATCGGTGATGATCATAAAGGTTTAGTCGATTCATCGACAATCTTGTCACTTGGGTAGCAATGATGTGTTGCTAGACACCGCTCATTGCTTATGATCATAAATGTGATTTATGATCATTGCCAACATGGCAAGAGCCTATTGGGTCGCACACATAGAGCTATTTGGATCATTAGAGTGCATGGGCTAATTATTTGGGTTATGGTTTCACTTTAATTTCGTATTAATAATGGGCCAAGGAGTTGAGCCATTATTAAGCCCGAAATTAAATCCTAATTGGATTAGGGCTTTGAAACCCATTAGGCCTGGAAGTTGAGTCTCACTATAAATACAACTTTTAAGTGAGAAATTCGCAGGTCTCCTTGCCCTAGCCTCCCAAAAGGACAGCCACACTCTTCTCTTGCAATTCCTTGGAGGACGCAAGCTAGCACTGCGTGCGCAAGAGAAACGCATCTGCCGGGACGTGGTGGAAGCGTGGTGATCCCGAGAGGCTCGTGTGGATACCATAGAGAGCCTGAACACGTCAACTGTTCAGGTTTTGTGATTCGACTCTACAGTTGAGTGAGAGATCTCAACCGAAAATTAGGTATGAAATTTTCGAACACCCGGTTTACCCCGTTTCACTTGGATCCTGGAGGGTTTCGGTTAAATTCCGCTGCGCTGTTTGGCTCCCGAAACCCAACATGCTTAACACCTTTTCCCCATTATTCCTAAGTGTTTTTGACTCTTACTGATCTTACGTCTACCTTTCTGCAGCTGCTGGTTTATGCCGGCTACCTCCGAGTTCGGGTGGCCAGGCAGTCATCTTTTCGAGCTTCGGCCTTAGAGGCCTTAGAAAAAACAAAGGCCAAGTGCTCGGAGTTGGCCATCAGGAACCAGCAGCTGGCAGATGCTGCAGAGAGAGAAGTTGTTGCCCTTTGGCAGGAGTTCCGAAAGGAAAAGGAAGATCTTTTAAAGGACTCCTCCCAGAAGATTTCCGAGCTCGGCAAGCGGGTGGCGGGAACGCTTGCTGCCAATGTAGCGCTTCTACAGGATAAGTCAAAATCTGACAATCTTATTCTGTCTTTGGTGGCTGAGAAAAACGCGCTGCTAGCCGAGATAGAGTCGTTGAAGAAGGAGCCTGAGAAGAAGAAAAAGCTGAAGGCACTGAAGAAGGAGGTTGCGGATCTGAGGGACGAGCTCGAGGACCTTGAGATCAAGAAAAATGAATCTGATCAAATGTCGAAGGTCGCCTTCCAGGACGGCTTTTGCCTTGCTCGGCATCAAGTCCTTCAGAGGTTCCCAGATCTGGACCTCTCTTTTTTGGAAGCTTTGAACATTCCCGAGGGTCCTCGGTGGTCCTGGTCGAAGATCGAGTACCTAAAGCTGCCTCCTTCAATTCCTGCGCGAAAAAAGGGAGCAGATACTGGTGGCTCTCGGGCTGCCGAGGACTCTTAGGGTGTTCTAAGGGCTTTGCCTTTTTTCTCCTTCATCTTTCTGTACTGCTTCTTCGGTCATATTACCTTTGTAAGTTTATTTTTAACGGAAGATCTTTCTTGGTTAAGCTTCTTTGGTATGATTTTGCGTTTCCATTGTCCCGAGCATGTTCGCTTCAAGAGACTTTTTTGGAAAGCCAGCAAAAAATGTATCTAAGTCTTTTTTGCGGGTCTTTTTCCTTTTGTTCCGAACACGTTTGTTCAAGGGACTTCGGAAATTCTGCTCTGGGCTTTTCGTGGCGGGTACCTTTGCGGAATTCTGACTTGCACAATTCAGTATACTTGAGAATTTTTCTGTACTTAGAATATATTTTTTGTACGACAGAATTCTTCCGTGGGGCCTTAAGCGTAAAATTTTTTCAAGGCGTCTGAGTGCCAAGTATTTTTCAATTCTACGCCTTCGGCGTTGCCAAGTCTGTACACGCCCTTTCGTACTTCGGCAAGAACCAGATAAGGTCCTTCCCAGTTCGCGCGAAGTACTCCGTGGGATGGCCTTTGAGGTGCAAAATCAGCCTTTCGGAGAACGAGGTCCCCCTTCTTGATTTCTTTTGGCCTGGCCCGTAAGTTTATAGCCGTGGCCACTCTTTGCTGAAAAGCTTTTCTTCTCAGTTCGGCTATTTCTCTGTGTTCGCCGACAAGGTCAAGCTTGGTTCTTAAGCCGAGGTTGTTTCCTTCTTCATCAAATACTTGCACCCGTACTGATGGCCGGACTATCTCGATTGGGATAATGGCCTCTGTTCCGAAGATGAGCGAGAAGGGAGTCTCCCCTGTGGCTCTTCGGGGCGTCGTTCGGTAGCTCCATAATACGCTTTGGAGTTCTCCCGGCCATTTCCCTTTTGCTTCCCCTAATCTCTTTTTTAGGCCATCTTTTATGGTCCTGTTAGATACTTCCACCTGCCCGTTGCTTTGGGGGTGAGCTACTGGGGCGAAATGCATCTTTATTCCGAGGTTGCTGATAAATTCCTGGAATCCTTTGTCTATGAACTGGGAACCATTATCAGCTACTAGCACCCTCGGTATACCGAATCTGCAGACAATGTTTTTCCATACGAACTTCTGCACTTCCTTTGCCGAGATAGTTGCCAAGGGTTCCGCCTCAACCCATTTGGAGAAATAATCTACTGCTACCACGCAGAATTTCACGCCTCCGGGCGCTGTGGGTAGTGGCCCAATAAGGTCTATACCCCAGACCGCGAAGGGCCAGGGGTAGTCGGCCGAAGTTACCATTTCCGAGGGTGCCCTCTGGATGTTCGCGTGTCTCTGGCAACTACCACATTTCCGGACGAACTGCCTTGCGTCCTTTCTCAGGGTAGGCCAGAAGTATCCTTGGCGGAGTATTACTGCTGCAAGGGCGTCGGTTCCAATGTGTGAACCACACATACCTTCGTGAACTTCTTCGAGGATCATTTCAGTGTCCTCTTCGTCCACGCATCTCTGCAGTGGATTCGCGTACCCCTGCCGGTACAACTCTTCGCCAATTAGGAAGAATCGACCGGAGCGCCTTCGTAGTTTCGCAGCGTCGCCGGGGTCTTGGGGTAGCACGTTTTCTGCGAGGTATCTTTTTATTGGATCTTTCCATCCTTTTCCTGAGGTTGCTATGCTTAGCACTGAGATGCTCGGATGTTCTAGCAACTCGGTGTACGTTTTTTATTTCACCAAGCAATCTGCCTCAGTGTTATTCCGCCGAGGTACGTTTTTGATTCATACGGCGTCAAACTCTTGAATGAGTCTTGCTACCAGCTCGTGGTACTTTGCCAAGGTTGGGTCCTTCGCCCCGTAGTCTCCGGCCGACTACCGAACTACTAGCTGGGAATCGCTGTGAGCTTTCAAGTTTCTGATGCCAATTTTTCTGGCCAAGCGCAATCCTGCTACAAGGGCTTCATACTCGGCCACATTGTTAGTGACTCTGAAACTGAATTTGATAGCCTTCCTTACCTCTAGGCCTTCGGGACCTCTGATAATTACCCCAGCTCCCTGGTGTTCGGACCCCGAGGCTCCATCAACATGCAAGGTCCATTCCGGCTCACCTTTGTTGGGATCTAAATGGCTATCCTCAGTGGCGGGTATTTCAGCGATAAAATCTGCCAATGCTTGAGCTTTTATGGCCTTCCGAGGTTCATAGGTTATATCGTGCTCGCCGAGCTCTATGCACCACTTGGAGAGCCTCCCTGAATGGTCAACTCTCCTCATGACATCCCGTAGTGGTAAACTACTTCGAACGATGATGGGGTGAGCCTGGAAGTATGGTCGCAGCCTTCTCCCTGCAAGCACCAAGGCGTATATAGCTTTTTGCAGCAGAGGGTACCTGACTTCGGCGCCATGCAGGGATTTGCTTACATAGTAGACCGGCCATTGCTTTGGGCCTTCTTCTTTTACGAGGACCGAGCTTACTGCTTTTTCCGTGACGGCGAGGTATAGTACGAGGGGCTCCCCTTCGCGAGGTTGTCGCAGAGTCGGCAGGGTGGCCAGGTAGATTTTGAGTTCTTCCCAGGCTTTTTGGCAATCTTTATCCCAGGGATGATCATCCCTTCCAAGGTTGCCCTCCTTTTTTGTTGCCTTAGTGAGGATTTTGAAGAAAGGTCGACACCGATCCCCGTACCTGGAAATAAACCTGCTAAGAGAGGTTATTCTTCCAGTGAGTCTTTGCACATCTTTCACTGTGGCAGGAGTTCGGAACTCGAGTAGAGCCTTGATTTTTTCCGGGTTGGCGTCGATGCCTCTTTCGGATACCATGTACCCAAGGAATTTTCCCGAGGTTACCCCGAAGATGCACTTTTCGGGATTGAGGCGGATCCCGAAGGCTCTGAGCTTTTGGAAGGTTTCCTCTAGATCTGCAACATGGCTGCCAGGTGTCTTGCTCTTGACTATCATATCGTCAACATACACTTCCATGTTTCTCCCCATTTGGTCCATAAAGACTTTGTTCATCAATCTTTGGTAGGTGGCTCCTGCATTTTTGAGCCCGAAGGGCATCCTGACGTAGCAGTATGTTCCTCCCTCGGTGATGAAGGCGGTTTTTTCTTCATCTTCGGGGTCCATTCTTATTTGATGGTAGCCACTGAAGGCGTCTAGGAAGCTTAGGAGTCCATATTCAGCGGTTGAATCTACCAGTTGGTCTATTGGTGGGAGAGGGTATGAGTCTTTCGGGCAAGCGTCGTTCAAATTTCTGAAGTCGATGCACATCCGGAGCTTACTACTGCCCTCTTTTGTGGCAATGACCACGTTGCTTAACCATTCAGGGTACTTGACCTCCCTGATGACTTTAGCATCTAACAGGCGCTGGACTTCGGTTTTGACAAAGCTGCTCTTATGGGCTGAGATGCTTCGTTTCTTTTGCCGGACGGGCTTTGCATCCGGGCTTACTTTGAGGCTATGCTGTATTATGCTAGGGTTTACCCCTGGCATGTCTTTCGGCGAGTAGGCAAACAGGTCTTTATTCGTCAGTAGAAAGGATACAATATTTTTCTTGTCTCCTTCGGCCAAGCTCTTCCCTATCCGGGTAGATTGACCTGGGACAAGTTCTACTGCTTCCTTTTCCGCTTTCGCGAGATCTTCTTCTTTGCTCTTCTCTGGCGTTTTTGCCTCTATTGCTTGTGCGAAGTTATTTGTCGGTGCTTTTCGTGCTTTTACAAACACCTTCCTTACTTTGGCTTGATCTATGAAGATCTCTGCATCTCCATCCTTGGTGGCGAATGTGACAGTCAAGTATTTCACATCAGGGCGGATATGCAAGTTTCCCTGTGTTTGCCTTCCGAGGATGACGTTGTAGGCAGAAGGAACGTCCATGACGATGAACCTTGCCATTGTGGAGGCATATAAGTCAGCTGCTCCATCTGTTGAAGTTCCTTTCAACATCAGGGGGAGATCAATCATTCCGAGGACGGGCAGCTCGGAGGGTCCAACCCCGAAAGTGGGCGAGGTGACAGGTTTGAGCTTGCTGCCGTGGATGCCTAAGTTCGGCAGTAAATGAGAAAATAGGACGTCAGCGTTTGATCCATCATCAAGCAGCACTCTTTTGACGTCCCAGTTCCTTATCCTCGCCATGATCAGCAGCGGATCGTCATTGGGAAAGATGATGGTGGATCCATCCTTGTGGGCCAGTTTCTTTGCTGGATTCTGATATTCCATGACCGCGATCTCTCTGACCTTCCGCTTTCTTTCCGAGGATGGGAGCCCTGTGGTGATTGTTTGTATTACCCCTGCCGGAGGTGGGGGGCGCCTTTTTGGACTTTGGTTTCTTCGTCTATCGGAGTCATACTCCTCATCTTCGGCCCTTTCTTCCTCGTCTTTTTTCCTTTTAGGAGAAGGCATCCGCAGATATTTCCGAAGTTGGCCTTGTTTGATTAGCGACTCAATGTACTTCCTCAACTGGAAGCAATCTTCGGTGTCGTGGCCGTGGTCGCGGTGAAACTGGCAGAACTTGTTGATGTTTTTCTTGTTATCGGCGGTCATGGCCCTCGGTCGCCGAATCTGCGTCCCTTGCCTTTCCAATGTCATGAGGATGTTAGTCCGCGTGGTGTTGAGGGGTGTGAAGGTTGGGGGTTTCCTTCCCCGCATCCTCCGGGGTCGACCTGCTTGTTCAGTCTAGTGCCGTGCTTGTCGGTCGGGCCCTTCGGCGTGGGGATAATCGGACTTCGGGACAGCCATTCTCAGCTCTTCGGCTGTCATGTGCTGTTCGGCCCTTCGGTAGAATTCTCCGAGGGTGTCCGGGGGGTCTTTTGAGAACTCGTAAAACAGCTGTGAGTCTCGCCGAAGGCCTAGTGTCATGGCGAGAATGCGTATTTCTGGCCGGAAGTCCGGGACACTCAGAGCTTTCCTGTTGAACCTTTCGACATAGTCTCGGATGGTTTCTCCGTTTCTCTGCTCTATGTCGAACATCTGAACAGGCATCTTCGCCGTTGGCCGACTTCCAATGAATTGCTGTGTGAATGCTGTAGACAACTCCTGGAATTCAGTAATGGTTCCTAGAGGCAATGAGTTATACCATGCAGTTGCTGGCCCTGTGAGGGTGACTTCGAAGCACTTGCACATAGTGGCGTCGTCGGCGCCGTGCATTATCATGCTGCGCCGGTACTTGGTCAGATGGGCCTGTGGATCCGTTCGGCCATCATAAATCTCCAGCCGAGGTACTCTGAAGTCACCTGGCATGGCTGCCTCAACGACGGCCTGAGTGAATGGGGAGTCATCTTCACAGAAGGTCCCCGTCAATCTGGCCCAGACAGGTTTTCTGGCCACTTGTTTTTCCACCCTGTCTAGCCGTGCTAGTATCCTCTCCATGAGGATCGTGGCGTTGGGCCCTTCTTCTGGGAAGGGAGATCGCCGGGGCCTTTTCGGGGAGCGAGTTCGGCGGTGAGGAGACTGAGACCTTGCCTCAGGCGACGAACTCCTTCGCTGTGAGACTTTCGGTCGCTTGGATCCCGCTAGTCCCAAAGGCCGTTTTCCGAGGGGTATGTCTTCAGTAGAAGATTCTTCGCGCGGGTTTCCGCTTCCCGAACTGCGGTGGGCCGACTTGGGGCTTCTCTCCCGAGGGCGTACTGGCGAGGGAGGTTTTTGGGCCTGAGCCTGTTGCGGCCACCTTTGGTTCATCTGTTGCGTCATTTCAGCTATAACAGAACGTTGAAAGTCCTGTAGAAAGCTCATAGTGATTACTAGGGGTCGGTCTTCCTCGGGCGCAGAAGTCCCTGGGGGTGTTTGCTCAGCAGCCGGTTGGTTCTCAGGCGCGGACGGGGACCTCGGGAGTCCCTTGTCCTTAGAACGCCGAGTTTCAACGACGGCGATCTCAGAGCGGGTTCCCACAGACGGCGCCAAATGATGCCCGGTGGCTTCATCGTTGAGGGTCATGTTGAATGGTGGAGAGACTTCCTGCGAGGAAGAACGCCTAGAGGCCAGATCGACGACGGGAGTGCGCCTGAAAAGCTCAGAAAAAGTGGGTCAGGAGGTCCCCGGGGTGTTGTTCCGGGGAGGAGCCTCCGACGGCCAAGTCAGTGATGCTGAAAGAAGGCAGAGGAAATAGCACTAAGAGGCTTAGTGGACTCGCTTGGTAGTGTTTTCTCAGAGAGGGAGAGTCAGATTGTTTGTCAACCCGTTGCCAAGGCTTGTTTCCTGGTATTTATAGGAATACCCAGCCCGTTCAGATCGTGACACGTGTTCGGTTGGATGTTCTCTGAATTTCTGGACGTAGGGGACAAGTAGCCGGTGGCAGTCTCCTTGAGCCCTGAACCGAGACAGGCAGTGACGTGACCTGAATGGTGTCAGCGTGTCAGACCGCCGTTTGGGGCGGTCTGTAATGTTAGTGGGCGACATGTCAGAGGCTCCTTAAATGTTCCTGCCGTACTCCCGAGGTCCATGGGCAAGGTCGTCCTCAGGTACGGACGATGCCCCTTCAGGAAACATGCTCGTAGTTCGGGGGTTCCCATATTCAGGAGTTCCGCCTTCGGGGAGATCGTGTTCGGCCCGCTATAGCTGGTGCCTCTTTTCCGAAGGCGATCTACTTAATACCTCGGGGGGGTTAGTAGTATCCTCAAGTTTCCTGGCGTGCCGAGCTCGAGTTCTTCGGCTTTTCTCCCGAGGTGTGTAATCCTACCTTTTCCCGAAGGGCAGCGTCAGGTTTCCTGGCCGTTCTTTTGGCAGGGAGTTCGGCCAAATAGAGGCGATAGCCCTTTGGCTATCAACAGTAAGCACCATCACTAAAAATACCGAAGTGCTCCTAAAATCACCAACCTTTCCAAATCAATACTAGATACATGGAAGTTCAAATAACTAAAATTCCAGATCAAAAATCAAACCACAAGGGTCATTTTGAATTTGATATTTCTGCTAGACTTGAAATGGGCAGATTTGAAGGGAGTAAGTTTCATTGTGAAACTTAGTAAGAAGAACACTTATACTCTTAAGGTAGTGTAACCCTTGGTATCACCTGCATCCAAAGACACTAAAACACAAGAAACATAATGCACATATCCAACATAAAACAACGAAATGCGGCATCCAAACACAAACCACAAACACATTAAATGTGGCAGCAACAATTAACACTGGTTAGTTGATAAAACATGTAATAAACACAAGTAGATCACTATGGCTGTGACAGCCCTCGGGGCTATAAGTCTAATCGACCAGGTAATTAGTTAATTTAACAAATTACACTTTAGATAATTTATTTGCAAGCTAAGTCTTGGTAATATAGGGTTCAATAGTTAAAAATGAATTAAATTGATCATTTAAACAAGCCCGGACCAAGAGGGGTATTTTGGTCATTTTATATAGTGACCCATTTTTATTGCACGGCTAGATAGAGCATAAGAAAATATTAAATTTCAGGTATCACGGTCTTTTGTGACTTTCGCTCTATCGTCATGAAATTTTGGATTGAATAGATTGTCCATAAGTGGTTTAAATGTAATCCTTAAAGAAATAGGAATTAAATTAGACATTTGTGAAAAAGCTGGAGACTGGTGTGTAATTATATCTGTGAAGAAACAAGCTGGGGCATAATACTAGCCTTGGTCATAAATTTTTAGCATTTTATCAGTTAAGGATCAAGTGTTAAAAGTATGCACTTAGACCATGCATGCGCCTTGCACATGCCAACTTACTTAATAAGCTTTATTAATCGGCCAACTTGTTTCCTCCCTTACCCAGAAGCTTTAGCCAGCCAAAACCTCTCTTACCTTCGAACCACCATAATCAAGATCCCTCCAAGCTCAATCCACTCAAATTCAAGCACAAATAAGCAAGATTTTGAAGGAAAATCAAGTTTTGTGCTATCCTAAGCTAGGATTTCTTGCTTCTTGTCTGAGTAAGTTTGGTTATATTATTTCCCCTATGTTGAGCTTTGCTTTATCTCTATAAATTCTATAAATTAATGCTACACTTGGTTTTTAAGAGAAATCAAAGGTGCTGAACATGTTTGAAGGTGTTTATGAGCTTATCCAAGGTTAATTTTGCTCCTATGGTGTAGTTTTCATCATCTTTGGATTTCTGGCACTGTTTATGTGATTTTTATGGAAGAAATCATGGCTGGGATAATTTTTTGATGTGTTTCATAGCTGTAATATGTGAATTGAGATGAAAACTCGCTAAACGCCCAAGAGAACTAAGGCTGGAATTTTGGTGTAGCTGAAACTAGGAGTGTTGTGCTAGGTGTGATTTAATTCTTTTATAGCCAGCCATAATTTCATGGTCCAGGGATTTTGGTAGCTCAATAAGGTTGTTCTCTTACTTATGAACTAGTATTTGAAGGCTAGGAAATGGGAGAATAGGTGTTGGGCAGTGAATTAACCATGGGAACCATATTGTGCCTTAAGGTGAAGTTTTGGAGCTGCTAAAATTGTAATTACTTCCAGGTATAAACTGTACTATTTCAGTAATTTTGGTGGCTGTTGTTGTTATAATATTGCTTATACACTAGTATACAAGGCATAATAAAAATAAGAAAGCGAGATTTGTGCTGCATTTATGGTATTAAAAGTGTAAAGAACCACAAGATAGGCAAACTAGAGACAGAAAATTCTGTGCTCTTGGTGGTTTGTTTCAGGGGCTGTTTCCAAGTGTTAAAATTGATAAATTATGCTTAAAATGATCAATATAGGTGCTGGGAATAAGCTACTAAGAGAGGTCCTAAGTTTAGCTTGAAACCGACGTAAAAGGCTAAGTACTTGAAGCTTGCAAACTAAGCTATCTGAGGTAAGGGTTAGTTGATTTGTATGCTTATGTGTTAAATAAATTTGGCAAGATGCTTGTATATCAAGTGGCTAAATTATTGATGGATTTAACAAGCATGTAAATTCAGTATTGATGGCTATTTAAGAAGCTTATATGATTAGGTTTAGTAAGAAACCAAACTATGAAGTGCATATGAAGTTTGTAAGTGCATGTTTGTAAACTTCCATGTATAGGCAACATGGACCTTAGTATGGTCTAATTTATGGAGAGTATGATGGTTTGAGAACATAAGAAACCTAAGGTCACCATGATGGGCCAAGGCTTAGGTGAACCTAAGAGGGGGACGTGTCCTCAACCACTCACCAAATGTTGGAATGCAAGCACTAACACGTGCATTTAAATAAGCAAATAGTTCACTCCTGTACATAAAATAAGGGATTTTAGGAAATACTAAGAAGCTTTCAAAGCAGTATTTATATGGACAAGTTGGACTTGTCAATTGGAAGACAAATGGGTAAAGGAATTGTGGGAATTAGCTACTCCCATGATTATTGGCCAATAATATGAGTTCCTAGCACTATGATTTGAGCTCAAATGCATGAGGCATATATATAGACATCCTTATGGATATAATGTATGGTCCTATATTGTTATTTTTCTTGCATGTTATAACCCTTACTGGTAACCTCTAGTACTCACATTCATTATATGTTTTATGTGCAGATACTAATACATCTGGGGCTAACAACTAATAGAAGAAAAGGACATTAGTATTTTAATACCAGAGGCAAGGAGCAGGGGGTACCTGAACACTATAGTGATCTCTTTTGGCAGTGTAACTCAGGTGAGATCGAATTCCCAAATTCTCAGTGTGTAGCATGTGTATAACACTTTTGTGTATGATGTATATGTGTGTAGAAGTTATGCCTCCGGTAAATGCTATGGAACTAGTGGTTGTGTTCCCTAGTAGCTTGTATGGATTTCAGAATGCATAATAGTATGTTTTATATAAATGCATGTTTGAAGTACTGGCCAAATGCATTGACTATAAATTATTTTTATGGTCATTGACCTATATAGCCATAGTAAGGCATAGTATAAAATAGTATTGCATTAAACATTTAACCAATTAGCAGGCCCACTAAGGACAAATTTACATAGGCCTAACACTTAATGAGTGTAAGGTTCCTGGGGTATTATATGACTAAGATGGGATTAAGTTTCAAGGCCCGTGACAATGGCAACCTTCCTAAAGCATAAGCTTGGTCATAGGAGAGTTTTATCACTAGTTTGTACTAACTTTGGGCTCTAGAAACCCTTAAATTTGTTGCCATCGCTGTGCACTTCACACTAGGCCACAAAACCTTCACCAAGTGCACTCCCCTTACTAAGCTTGGTTCATCAAGCTCATGGCTCTCTTCCAAGCCTAGCCCTAGCTCCATGGATCCTTGAAAATACAGAAAAAATTCAATGAGAGTAAAAGAATTCATTACCTTGAGTGTATGCCTAAATTGGAGCTTGATCCTAGGTGCACTCAAGTCTTAGCACCAATTACCTTCCAATTACCTTGTCTTGCTTTCAATTGCTTCTAGCTTTAAGCTTGGAGGTATGGTGGCTATAGAGGAGCTATGGAGGTTATGGTGGCTGGTGTTGGTTGAATATAAGAGATGCAAAGAAGAAATTGGCTACTTTAAATGGCTTAACCAAGCTTTAGTGCACTAAACACCCTTAATAGCCTTATTCAAGCGTTATGTCATTTTCCTTACTTCTAAACCATGGTTTCTTTGCCTTAAACTCATCGCCCACATTTGACTCCTTTTCCCCTTACCATAGCTGACCATACAAGTATGGAAGAAATCTAAATTGCTTCCATTTGACTCAAGTCAAAAGCTTGAACATCCTGAGGCTTACTTTAGGACACTTTAGTCCTTATTGCCTTTTATGTTGTATTTGTTCAAACTTGTCTTCCATAAGCAATTTGGTCCTCCAATAGAACTTTCATACCATTCATATCCTTTCCATAACTCTCCTTAGCTTTCCTTGATAGTTTTGGAATTAAGTACCCAAACTTCCAAAACCTTACAAAAAAGTCCATAGGTTGCTTGACAAACAAGCAATCCTTAAGGATTTTCTTGGGGGCTAGGTTGCAAACTTAGAACACGTTTAAGGAGGTGTTGATCATGCCTTTTACCTTTCACACTTCAATCGCTTTGGTGAGAATTACACAATATAATGGTTATTGACCATTATGCCATACTGTGTAGCTCTCTTATTTTTGTATGGTAGTAAGAATCCTTCCCCCCTTAAAAATTTTGGTCCTCCAAAATTGCCTTTAGCTTAAGGTATTCTATAAGATACCTATCCACAAGGTCATTCTCGATTTCCTAGGCTGCTTCCCTTTCAAAGTGGGGTCACCACAAAACTTTAACCATGGGAATGAGCTTATTTCTTAACCTTCTGTTATCCTTGGCTAAGATAGCTATAGGTTTCTCTTCATATGTCAGGATAGGTTCCAACTATATGTTTTCCACTATAGTAGCATGCTTTGTGTCCGATAGACACTTCTTAAGCATACTAATGTGAAAAACATTATGAACACTTGACATGCTTGGCGGTAGAGCTAACCTGTATACTACCTTGCCAACTCTGTCCAAGATCTTGTAAGGACCTCTATATCCTAGAGCTAACTTGGTTCTTCTGCCAAATTTAACAGTGTCTTTGGTTGATGCAACTTTTAGCCAAACATTGTCACCAACCTCAAACTCCAAGTCTCTCATTTTATTCACATAGCCTGTGGTTCTTTCATTGGCTACGTTTAATCTTTCTTGAATCTTCTTGATCTTGGCAGTAGTGTTACGACCCTCCAAGTATTGGACC
Organism: Aquilaria sinensis; assembly: GCA_005392925.1. Taxonomy (NCBI): domain Eukaryota; kingdom Viridiplantae; phylum Streptophyta; class Magnoliopsida; order Malvales; family Thymelaeaceae; genus Aquilaria; species Aquilaria sinensis. The sequence goes on along the minus strand of SMDT01001995.1, from coordinate 39,945 downwards.
AGTGACAGACAAGTAAGGCTTGGATACAAGATAAGAAATCCCTTAGTGAATATTCTTTTTATGAATTTCAAGCAAGTAGAAAGGTTTGGAAAGGTTCCTAGAGCACAAATCACACCTAAGTGTCACCAAGGGCAAAATGGTCATTTTACAGCCCGGGGTGATAGGATCGATTTTAAAGCTCAAATTAATTCATTTGGACCTAAGTGACAACAAACCAAAGTGGGGGATGGAAGTACGAAAGTTAGAGTCACTATTTGGAGGTGGGGTTCTTTTGGCAAATTTAAAGAAATTAGAGGGGCCATGTAGGAGAAGGTTGGATTTAAACCAATTTGGGAAGGTTTCCCATCACTATTCATCATCTTCTCCAACTCAAAACCGTAGCTCTCTCATCTCTCACAAAATTCATGCCAAAAATTCATCCATTTCTTCAATTCTTGGTAAAATTGGAAGCCTTATGGAGTAACCAAGTGAGAGCAAGCTTCCTCTTGTTTAGTTTTGGTAAATTGAGCTTTGGAGAGGCATTTTTGGCCCATGGGAGCTTGGGTACGTTTTCTCCCTTTGTGTTCTTGGTTTATTAAGCTTCATAGAGGTTGGGTCAAGCTTAATTGAGCTAAAAATGGTGCCTATTTGTAATAAATTTGCCTACAAACAATAGAAAATTCATATAGAGTTGTGGGAGCTTCAGTGTTCAACTTGCTTGATTTTGCTTGAATTGTCTTTAAGGTAAGGGAATTTCTTGTTTTTCATGTTAGGTTAATGCATTTCTACCATATTTAGCATTGGGGATGATTAATTGCAAGCCTAGAGGTGATTAGAATCAAGTTTGAGTCAATTGTGCATAGTTTTCATGAAGATCAATGAAGCTGGCAAGATTCTAGCACTGAGGCATCGTTCTAGGAGCCTAGGCACTACAAGGAAGCATGCCCAGGTCATGCTCCTAAGGCCTAGGTACCAGCTGGGGCCTAGGCACCGGGATACTCATTTTTAGACAACATCAAATGAACTCTGGCGCCAGGCTCATGCTACATTGCCACAATTGCTTCAAAACTCATCCAAGAAGGTTGTTTTTGGTTCCTAATTGGTTCCTAAACATCATAGACATGTTCCTAAGGTTGGATAAAGATTTAAAATGGAAATAGAATGAAGAACAAGTGACAATTGGATTAAATGAAGCAAGGAGAAGATGATGTCTGAACAATTGAACCATGTGTATCTCTAAGGGTATTTTGGTGCCCTAGTTGAGGCTTGTAGCCATCCTGAAGGTAGTTTAAATATATTAATAGTGAGTAACAAAGTATTTAAAGTAAGGAGCACGCTGAACTAGCAATGGTGAACTAGAACCATAGCCTAGCTAACTAAGAATGGTGCATGTGCACTATGGCACGGTTAGTGTGGGCAACATATGGCACAACTTCTTGTAGCTTTGTAAGATGATTTGGGTTCGTATTTTATTGACCCAATATTGGTTCAAGAGCTACAAGAACTACAAATAGTTAAGGAAAACACCTAAGGTGTTACCACCACACAAAAATGGGAGAATTACAAGTGTGGCATAATAGTCAAGAAGCCATTATATTGTGTAATTCTCTTCATAGTGATTGAAGTGTGATGGGTAAAAGGTATAATAAACACCTCCTTAAAAGTGTTCCAAGTTGGTAACTTGGCTCCCAAGAAAAGCCTTAAGGATTGCTTGTTTGTCAAGCAACCTATGGACTTTTTTGTAATGTTTTGGAAATTCGGGTACTTAATTGCAAAACTCTCAAGAAAGAGTCTTGGAAAGTTATGGGAAGGATATGAATGGTATAAAAGTGCTATTGGAGGACCAAATTACTTATGGAAGACAAGTTTGGATAAAGGAAACACCAAAGGCATTAATGACCTAAATGTGCTAGTGTAAACCATAAGGTGTTCAAGGTTTTGACTTAAGTTAAAGTGTGGGACTGTGGAATTATCCCACCATGGGGGAGGCAGCCAAGGCTTGATAAATGGGTCAAAAATGTTAAGCACATGTGTACCAATGAGTTTAAGACAAAGAAACCATAATTAGTGAGAAGAAAAATGACATAAAGCAAGGTTAAGCTTGTTTAAGTGTGTTTGTGCCCCTAAGCTCATTTAAGGCCATTTAAGTGGCCAGTTCACTTATCTCTCTCCCATTTTCATCGTCCTCCAGTCCAAGAACATAGCCACACTTCCTCCATAGGCACCATACCCTCAAACTCAAAACTACTTGCAATCGAAGTTAAGGAAGCATAATTGGAAGCTATTTGGTGCTATTGCTTGAGTGCACCTAGGATCGAGCTCCAATTTCAGCATACCTATCAAGGTAAGGGTTCTCTTCCTCTCATAGGTTATTTTCTATATTTTCAAGCCACCATGAAACTAGGGCTAAGCTTGGAAGGGAGCCAAGAGCTTGATGAACCAAGCTTATTGAAGGGAGTGCACTTATTGAAGGTTTTGTGAGCTAGTGTGAAGTGCATAAAGAAGGAAGTGAAGTAAGGGTTTTAAGAGCCCAAAGTTAGTGCTAACTAGTGTTAAAATCCTCCTAAGAGCAAGAATTCGCTTGAGGAGGGCTGCCATAGTGATTTGGTTATGTTTATTATGTGTTTTATGGACTAATCTATGGTTATTGTTACTGCCGCATTTCATGTCCTTGTTGGTTGTGAATGGCCACTGCATTTGGTTGCTATATCTTGTATATATGCATGGTGGTTTTGTGTTTTAGTGTCTTTGGATGTAGGTTTTAATGATGGTCACATTGCCTATTGAATCTAAGTGTTACCCTTACCATGTTTCTCAATGAAACTTATTCCCCTCAATTTCGTCATTTCAGGTCCAGCTGAAAGATCACCTTCAAACTAACCTTTGTGTTTTCAGTTTTGATCTGAAATTTTAGGTACATGAATGTCTCTATGTCTAGTCGTGATCTGGAAATCTTAGTGATTTTACGAGTACATTTGGTATTTTTAATGGTGGTACTTATTGTGTTATGCAGCAGCTGTCCAGTATCCTATTCTTGAGTCCATTATTTCTCAGGTACTCTTGTAACCTAGGGTACATATTTAGTTAAGTTAAGACCATTATGTAGTGCATGTATGCATGTACATGTAGTGTATGCAAAATGAGACAATTATGTGAACATTTGAGTAATGTTTTGGCTATGTAAGTGATGTGTTGCAAAGCTGCCTACGTGTGAATGATGGGCTGCTTACTTGTAAATTCTGTTTTAGCCACATATGGATGTTAAATGCAAGGGAATGTATTTCCTATGTGTAATGGACATATATGGGGTAGCCTTGGAGGGCTTTCCCCTTGTGAATGAAGTGTTTGCACACTTATGAAAATTTGTATGGGTAAAATGGTCATAAAGTGACCAGAATTTTGACTCTGCACTTAAAGTTCAATATCTCATTGTATAGAAAGAATCTTAGTATGAAATTTTGAGCACACCTTGGGTACATCTACAGGTTGAACTAGGATTTGTAATTTTTGAATTTGGAGCTCTGTAGCCAAAGATATGAGATTGCAAATTTGGCTAAGTTATTGTTCATTTGGTTAGATTTTTGTAACCAACTTAAAAAATCTATAACATGGTCCATAGGTGGGTTATGGATGTAAAAAAAAAAATCCTTGGCTTGCTATAAGTCTCTAATTGATAATGGTGCAAAGAAAAGTAAGGGGTACTATTGGGTTTTGAAAGCCAAACAGTGCAGCAAAATTTAACCGAAACCCTCCAGGATCCAAGTGAAACGGGGTAAACCGGGTGTTTAAAAATTTTCATACCTAATTTTCGGTTGAGATCTCTCACTCAACTGTAGAGTCGAATCATAAAACCTGAACAGTTGACGTGTTCAAGCTCCTTATGGTATCCACATGAGCCTCTCGGGTTCACCACCCTTCCACCACATCCTAGTAGATGCGTTTCTCTTACGCTCGCAATGCTAGCTTGCGTCCTCCAAGGAATTGCAAGAAAAGAGTGCGACTATCCTTTTGGGAGGCTAGGGTAAGGAGACGTGTGAATTTCTCACTAAAAGTTGTAATTATAGTGAGACTGAACTTCCAGGCCTAATGGGTTTCAAAGTCCTAATCCAATTAGGCTTTAATTTCGGGCTTAATAATGGCTCAACTCTTGGGCATATTATTAATACGAAATTAAAGTGAAACCATAACCAAAATAATTAGCCCATGCACTCTAATGATCCAAATAGCTCTATGTGTGTGACCTAATAGGCTCTTACCACGTTGGCAATGATCATAAATCACATTTATGATCATAAGCAATGAGCGGTGTCTAGCAACACATCATTGCTACCCAAGTGACAAGATTGCTGATGATTCGATTAAACCTTTATGGTCATCACCGATATATGCTATTGTCCCTTTCTCCAAGATATCAAGACTAAGCACGAGAAATGGAATGTGTCATTCTCGTATAGCCCAATCTTTGGTTTCTTGATTACCGAGTAGACCAACTTAAACTGATGACATTGATATCGTATATCAACTTATCCGAGCTTGGCCATGCATTTTCTAAACTCACTCTATCAAGGGGCCCGAAGATATCACTCCCATTATATAGGAGGGACAAATCCCATCTTGATCATACAAATCCCTCTGCATGATATGTGACATACCCAATGACCTCCTTCAAGTTCACTTAGTTACGAGCAACAAAGGAAAGTATTAAAGTATGTGACTCACATGTAGGGAACCTTGATGATCTTAGGTCAAAGGACTACATATACCATGATCACTATGAGAATCACTTATGACACTCATATAACGATCCATGTAGTGTTCTCATGGTGGGTCGGTCCAGTACACAAGTTCTCCAACATGTACCCATATGTAGACTACATATCTCATATTAGTCTCCACATATGCTAGTCGTTATGTATTATTGCAACCCGCTCCACAATAATACTAGACTAGGGACATTTGAGAATATCATTATTCTAGGGTTACAATTATGTTTTTTATGTTACGCAGAAACAGAACAACAAACATAATTGCTGGATTAATGCCTTAGTAAAATATCATAACTCAATGTGCAAAAATACAATCATCTCATGATTGGCTTCTTGGGCACGACACTAATAGGTACATGGCTAGAATGATACAGTTTATTAGTGGAAGTTACAGGTGCATTGGCTGGTCACTAGAACTTAACAAGATTGCCTAATGTGTGGTAGCCAAGATTAAGACTTGTGCTAGTGTTTTCCTTCTTTGCTACTAAGGTGTGCATGAAATATGAAAATGTGTGTGATGGTTAGACCAATATGGATGTGTTTATATAATGCCCAAGTGGGCCACATGGGTACGCACACTAAGGGTATTATTCTAATGGCCTACAGAATATTACCAATCCTTGGTGTCTAAATGCATAATTTTGGCACCATAATTGGACTACCCCGGAGTGGGTAACATAGGGGCCAAAGAGGGTAGTATGAGGCTTATTGGGCATAGAAGTGCATTTGGACACAATGTGATCTCTAGGGCCTAAGGAAAACCTAGATTGGATAATATGGTGGCTTGGCTTGGTTTGGAAGGTTGTTTAATACCCAAGTAAGTGCAAGTTACCCTAAAGAATCAAGAAGAACACTAAAAGCTCTAAGTAGGTAGGTGACTTACACTTAAGCTAAGTTACTTAGGCACATTGGGGGGTCTTTGAGGAGCAAGGTAGTTAAGCTACCTTAGTGCATTTAGGACCTTAATATGTGCTAGGAAACACAAGGAGCACTTAGAGCAAGCAGGATTCCTAGTGATGGCCAACTCATTGGAGTGTAGCAAGTGCCAAGCCTAGTATTATACAAGGTTCACCAAGGAAGGTGAAGGCTTAATAACACTTAGTCACCTAGTTAGGTCTTAGACATGAGGGACTAAAGTGAGAGCATAGTACACCTAGGGGTGGAGGTTTAGTATGCCTAGCTACTTATTTGGGTCTTAGGCCAAAGGAGCTAGAGTAGGAACCTAGTACACTCAAATTAGATTGGCGATGTGCTATTCGAGGTTGACCATAGGAAGGGTGAAAGGTTAGTAACACCTACTGGCCTAGCTTAGTCCTAGACCTGATGCACTTGTGTGGGACCTTAGTGCACCCAACTTGGCTTTGCCAAGAAGACTTGGATTACTCTTGCACAAAGTATTCAAGGGGAGGCTATTACCTGCTTTAGTGACAACCTGGCACAGTTGGCAAGTCAAAGCATGCTAGAGTGAGTTCAGGGCTAGAACTTGCTAAGAGAGGACTAGGATGAGGAAGGGTCTCAAGGGACTCAAGTATATGTGCATATATTAGGCCACAAACTGTAATGAGCTCATGGTAGAATTGTGACATTTATTGTCTAGTGTCATCTAGTGTTTTCTTTGCAAGTACCCCGAAGACCCCTTATTAGGAATCTATAATTCTCACCCCTTAGTTTACATGTGAAGGTTTAGGTGGTTCGGCAAGCAACTCGAGATGGTTGTTGAGCTTGTTAAGTAGGTACAAATTATACTAGTTGGTTTGTATTTCCTGTTGATTTATTGGTTATGCTATATATTAACTATGTTGTATTTGGGCAATGGTTGATCTAGAAGTGCAAGGGGAGATCAAGGCTAAAGGTACTTGAGAGGTGGAGCTCAAGTAGTTAGCTTGTAGGGCATCTAAGTAGGTTATGCTTGAGTACTAAATTGTACTAGATGCCTCTAGCAACATTAGTTAGTTTTATGTTTTGGTTTGTGATTTATGTACATAATTGAGTAATGTACATAGGGTTAATACTTGTAGGAAATGTGCTTATGGCTTTGGCTAGTTTTACTATTGTTTTAAGTGTGGATCCACCAATGTTTTGAATGTCTTATTTTATGTTTAAATTTTATGCCAAAGGCAATCATGCATTATTTAATGCTAGTATCTAGGTTAGTAAGTTTAGGTCAGGTGCATTACTTTTTACCACAATCATAGAAACCAACAATTATGAACCAAAACTTGGGAATTCCCTAAAATCCTAATGATCTTGGGTAGCACAGGAAGACGTAGGCAGCCTATGGCTGTATCAAGTAATCTCATCAATGATTTCGGTACTCAACTCTAGCCTATCTGTGGCTTCCACCCAACAGTGGGGTGTCACGCACTTTCTCCCATAAAAGGGCTTCATAAGGTGCTATACCAATGGTGCTTTAATAACTATTGTTATAAGAAAATTCCAGCAATGGAAAGTGTTGATCCCATTCACCTTTGAAATCTAACACACAACTCCTATACATGTTTTCTCGTATCTATATCACCCTTTAAATTTTCCCATCAGTTTGAGGGTGATAAGCAGTACTCAAGTGGATTTTGGTACCTAGTGCTTTGTGGAAAGCACTCCAAAATTGAGCTATAAATCTTGGATCTCTATCTGACACTATGGAGTCTGCCACTCCATGCAGTCTTGCTATCTCTCGGATATATGTCGGAGCCAACTTCTTCAAAGAATCTGTGAGTTTCAAAGGTGAAAAGTGGGCACATTTGGTTAGCTTATCAATAATGACACAAATTGTATCATGCCTTAATCGGGTCATAGGCAACCAACTCAAAAGGTACATGGTTATGTTGCCCTACTTCCTCACTAGTATAAGTAGAGTTTGTAGGGTACCAGCTAGCTTCTGGAGCTTTACCTTTACCCTTTAGCATGCGGCACATTTTCTCACTTCCTGGATGGATGTTCACCTACCTTGTGTGAGCTTTTTCAAGTTTGGCCACCAGAAGTGAGTCTGCAAGTCTTTACACATTTTCTCACTTCCTGGATGGATGTTCACCTAACTTGTGTGAGCTTCTTCAAGTTTTTCATCCCAAAGCATTGGACCTTTAGGCACATACATTCGGTCCTTAAGGTACAGTAATCCTTGCTTGTAGGCAAAGGATTCATACAAGGAACCTTTTTCCTCTCCTAATATTCTTATCAATTCAGGATCTGTCTCTTGTGCCTTTCTGACCTCTTCTATCCATACTTATTGGATTGTCAATGTGTACATTTGGGATCGTCCCACTTATGCCATAGGCAAAGTAGACTATTCTGCTCATGATGATCAACTATGGATCCTCGGTTCAGAAGACCCGTATACTTCTTGCTCAAGGCATCTGTTACTACACTGCCTTTGCCCTCTATGTACTTTATACTGCAGTCATAGCCCTTGGTGTACTCTAGCCATCTCCTTTGCCTTATGTTCAACTCTTTCTAAGTGAATAAGTTCTTTAGGCTCTTATGGTCAATGTAGATCACAAAGAACCTACCCATCAAGTAATGCCTCAATTGCTTCAAAACAAAAATCATTGCTACTAGTTCTAGGTCATGGGTAGGATAAGTTTGCTCATGAGGTCTCAACTGCCTTGACGCATAAGCAATGACATTTTTTTCTTGCATAAGTACACAACCTAACCCAGATCTAGATGCATCTATATAAATGGTCTAGGGCTTGATTGCATCAGGAAGAATCAGTACTAAAGCTTCAATCAACCTCTTCTTGAGCTCCTGGGAACTCTTTTCACATTTCCCAGTCCACTGAAATCTTTGACCTTATTGGTCAGATGAGTAAGAATTGAGGCAATCATAGAAAAGCCTAATACAAATCTGCTGTAGTATCGAGCTAATCGTAGGAAACTCCTGAGTTCCTTTATAGTCTTTGGTCTTTCCCACTCTTGCACTACCTTGACCTTTTCAAGGTCTACCTTAAGGCCTTGTGCATCTATGATGTGTCCTAGGAAAGACACTTCTTTTATTTAGAATTGGCACTTGGATAACTTGGCATAAAGTTGATGTTCCAACAGGGTCATTAAAACAATCTTCAGATGATGTTCACATTCAATTTCATCCTGGGAATACCCTAGCATGACATCATTGAACACAACCACAAAATTGTCTAGATGTGGTCTGAACACCCTGTTGATCAGGTCCATGAAAGCAGCTAGGGCATTAATCAAACCAAATGGTGTGACTATGTACTCATAATGCCCATATAATCCTGCATGCAGTTTTAGGAATATCCTCTTCCTTTACTCTGAACTGAAAATATCCTGATCTCAAATCTATAGTGGAGAAGATCTTAGCTCCCTTGAGTTGATGAAAAAGATCCTCAATCCAAGTAAATGGATACTTGTTCTTAACTATCACTACATTGAGCTTCATGTAAAGAATGCATAGTCTCAATGATCCGTCCTTCTTTTTCGCAAAGAGAACTGGAGCTCCTTATGGTGAAACACTTGGCCTTATGAACCCTTTTTTAAGAAGTTAACCAAGTTGTTTCTTGAGCTCATTCATCTCTATGATAGGGATTCTGTAAGGAGGAATGGATATTGGACTAGTACTTGATTGCAGCTTGATCTCAAACTCAACCTCCCTTGGTGGAGGAATACCTGGCAGGTCTTTAGGAAAAACATGTTGAGAGTCTCCCACTATAGTTATTCTGTCTACTTCCTCATCACGATGTATTTCATTGAATGCATAAAAATAATGAAGCTCAGAAATCACAGGTATCTAATCTAATACCTCTAGTTCCATGCCATGCATTGCATACACTAATTCCTTAGAACTCACTAATGCTTGCACCTCACCATCAGGCAATGTGATTCCCCTCCTACCACAATGAATTCTTACGTTATGCATAGTAAGCCAATTCATACCCAGCACTACATCAAACTTAGGAATGTCCAACACTAGTTGATTTGTCACAACCTTAGTTTTTCCTACTACTAGCTCACAATCCTTAGATAGTTCATTAGTGACAAGACATTGACTACCTGCTATTTTCACTAAGGATATACTAGGCAAGATTTCAATAGGCAAATTCATGGCATCAAACAATTTCCTAGCCATTATGGATATAGATGCACCGGTATCAAACAGAAACTAATAGGTACACTATTTATGCAAATGTTACCTCTTAGTGCTCCTCCCAGCTTTGATGTCTCTGGTGTCTCTAATTGGAACACTTTGCCAGCTCTTTGCACTGAGGCCTTAGCACTGGAGGAACTGGTCTTTGATGTCCCTCCCTAGGAGCTCACTCTCTTGGTTCTACCCCAGTACGCCTCACTGGGCCTTGGTCTTCTGACCTTTTTCCTTGAGCATGTGGGAAATCCCTAATCTAGTGATCCATTGCACCACATCTCACACATGCTTGAGTGTCAAAGTAGCAAATTTTCTTTCCATGAAACTTATTGCAGTTAGGGCGCCTTAGGCCAGGGAACTTCCCTTTAAACTTGCCCTTACCACCATAATGGGAATTCTTGGTAATTCTCTTGCCATATGGTGGCTTTTTTTGCTTGCTTTCTATTTGACTACTTTCCCTTGGTCCACTGCTTCATAATATGTCACTGCCCCAAATGGCCTTACAGCCTTTCTGATGTCTGATCTTAGGCCTCTGACAAACCTTTTTTCCTTCAACTCCTCCAGTCCATGATACTGAGGAGCATATCTTACTAAGTGATCGAATTTGTGCTCATACTCTAGGACACTCAAGTTTTTCTACCTTAAAGCATAAAATTCAACTTGCTTTATGTCCATGACAGCATCATTAATATATTGCTCTTGAAAAAGCTGAGAGAAGTCTGGCAAGCTCTTCTCCATATCTCTTCCTGGCCTTTTGCCCTTTTGGACAGAATATTTATCTTTGGTGTTTCTCCACCACATCTCTGCACTGCCAACCAAATTGTAAGTAGCCAGAGACACCTTATTGGTGGAGCTAAGTGGCATCCTCTCAAACATCTTTTCTATGAAGATTAACCACTCCTCAGTTCTTTCTCGTCCTGTTCCTCCGTGAAATTGTGGAGGGCCTAGTCCTTTGAACCTTTCCAGTAGTCTAACCTCATCTACGCCTTCTAGATCCTCTGTTCTTTGTCTTCTGGATCTATGAGACTCCCAGCTTGGTGATTCTCTCTACGCCTTCTCTTTCTTATTCCCTCATGGCATTCCTCATTCTCATTCCTGGTTGAGGAATGGTCATAGATTGAGGGATCGGTCTTGGACACCTGACCAATCTCAAATTTCACACTTCTTCCTATAGGATTTCTCCTATCTTCATCTTCCACTTCATCAACCTCATCATTCTTGTTTCCTAATCTTCTAGAAGGAAGATGGTCAGATGTGTTCCTAGTCTTCTTTTCTGATTACTATTGTGCACTCTGAACTGCTCCGGCTAGTTCTACTTGAACTCCTTGATGTTGTGCTTGAATCAGTCTCACTAAGTTTTCATTGATTAAAGCTAAGTTTCTTTAAAGCTCTAACCAAACAAGAGGCACTTCAGGGTTTGGTGCCCACTATTGGCCCTGATTCCCCCTTTCCTGTCCATTTATTTGTTGCCTAGGTTCAGTAGGAGCTCTTCGGGCTGGTTCCCATCTCCTTGTGGGAATCATGTTTACTTCCTGCTCATGATTCATCATAGAGAACATATAAAAATCATAGGTATTTTAATGGTACTTGACACTACCAACTAAGCAAACTATGTTCATGTATGTAGCTAGCATGCAAATGTGACTATGTGTACATGTACAAACCATGCTCTGACCATGCTCTAATATCAACATCTGTTGCCTACTCCAGGGTAGTCTAGTTGTGGTGCCAAAATTGTGAATCTAAAACTCCCAGGGTTGGTATTTTCTGTTGGCCATTAGAGCAAGACCCTTAGTGTGCATACCCAAGTGGCCCTCTTGTGCACTATGTAAATGCATGCATGTTCGCCCAACCTTTAGACACATATTCACGTTTTATGCACACCTTGGCAGAAAGGAAGGAAAACACTAGCACAAGTCTCAATCTTGGCTACCACACATTAGGCATTCATGTTAAGTTTAAGTAACCAGCCACTGCACCCGAAACTTCCTCCATAAAACTCTATTAGTCTAGCCACATACCACCCTATTTTCTTTGTTTCAATATCAAGTAGAGACTTAAATCAAACCAGGGAATTTGGTATTACATCCATAGCCCACCTATGTATTAAGTTATAGATTTTCAATGTTGGTTACAAAATTCTGACTAAATGAACAATAATTTAGCCAACTTTGCAATGTCATAACTTTGGCTATGGAGCTCTAAATGTAGAAATTCCTAAGCCTAGTTAAATCTATAGGTGTGGTTAAAATTTCATACCAATAGTCATTCTACATAGGGAGATATAGAACTTTGAGTGTAGGGTCAAAATTCTGTCCACTTTTGGACCATTATGGCCATACAAAATTTCATAAGTGTGCAAACACTTCATTCACAATAGGTAAGACCTCCAAGGCTATCCCATACATGTCCAATACACATAGGAATTTCATGAACTTGCATATAGCAACTTTATGTGGCCAAAATAGAATTTACAAACAAGTAGCATATCATTCACAATTTGACAGCTTGTGCACCATATTTATATACATAGCAAACAGTCTTGAAATGTTCACATACTTGTTTCAAATCTACATGATGCGGTCCGGTGCTACGGAGCCAGCATCTCCACTGTGTGCAGTGTTGAAGGAAGCAGGGGGTCCTGGAGGCAAGGGTTAGTCCAGAAGGAAGGCGTCCGGGGTGGATCACCTTAAGTGATGGCCGGCAGCTTCTTGGTCCCGTGGTAGGCAAGGACGGAAGGTACCTCCGGTGTGGGAGAGAGCCCGGAACAGTGATTCTTCAGGGAGACTTGGCTGAAACACTCAGAAAACAAGGGTTAGGAGGCCCCCGGGGTGGTTTTCCGGGGGGGAACCTCCGACGCCCAAGTCAGTGCTTTGAGAAGGAGAGATACTCAGTAATAAGCACAACGGACTCTTGCCCGGTGTGTTTTTCTAAGGGCCGAAGGGAGAGCATTCAGGCGAAGGGAGAGTTTTCAGGCAGAGAAAGTAGAGTGTCCTATGTTTTCCGGCCTCTCTCTCTGTTCTCTCGCCAGAAGGCCCCCTTCTTGTGATGATTTCCCTTGGATAGAAGGAAGAGGGTGACCCCTTCAGATGACTACATATGTATGGCATGTGTATGGTTGGATGGTGTCCGTACTTCTAGGCGTGGGGGCCCCTAGCCACCTGCAGGCTCTTCAGGCTATGAGTCGTAGCCCTTCATGACAGGACATTAAACTGCGATGGCATGTCAGAGCGAATCTGAAGGTGGCGTGTCAGAGACGTATGTGAACGGAGTGTCAAAGACTCCTTGATAGCTCTTGCCGTACAACCAAGGTCCCTTTGGTGGATGTCTCACTTCGGGGTGAGGAGCCTTTTTCCGGAGTTAGGCTGGAACTACGGCGTCTCCATCTTCGGGGGCCTCTTTCCCTCGGAGGGTGATTGGTCCTTCTCCCCCGAAGTTGGTTCAGTCACCTTCCCGAAGGAGGCACTGCGCTGGCTCCCGAAGTTGGAATTGGCGAGCTACCGAGGTCGTGTGCCTCAGGTGTCTGGCTCTCTCTTTTCCGTGGTCGGTGGGTAAACAGGGCGATAGCACTTCGGCTATCACTACATGTCTTATATGTACATGCATCCATGCACTAAAAAATGGCCTTAACTCAGATAAAACATGCACCCAAGTTACAAGAGAGCTTTACACACAATGGACTCCAGAAACATGGTGCTGGACAGCTGCTGCATAACACAGTAAGCACCATCACTAAAAATACCAAATATGCTTCTAAAATCATGAAAATTTCCAAATCACCACTAGATACATGGAAGTTCAAATAATTAAAATTTTAGATGGAAAATCAAACCACAAAGTTCATTTTGAATGTGATCTTTCTGCTGGACCTGAAATGGGCAGATTTGAGGGGAGTAAGTTTCATTATGAAACTTAGTAAGGAGAACACTTATACTCTTAGGGCAGTGTAACCCTTGGTACCACCTACATCCAAAGACACTAAAACACAAGAAACAAAATGCATATATCCAACAAAAAATAACGAAAGGTGGCAGCCAAACACAAACAACAAACACATAAAATGGGGCAGCAACAATTGACATTGGATAGTCCATAAAACATGTAATAAACACAAGTAGATCACCATCGAAGCCCTCCTCAAGGATAAGCTTGGTCTTGGGGGAGTTTGGACACTAGTTAGTACTAACTTTGGGCTCTTGAAAACCTTAAAATTTGCTACCATCACTAGGCACTTCACACTAGGTCACAAAACTTTCACTAAATGCAGTCCCTCGCTAAGCTTGGTCCAACAAGCTCATGGCTCTCTTCCATGCCTAGCCTAAGCTCAATTGATCCTTGATAATACAATAAACATTCCATGGGAGCAAGAGAACTCCTTACCTTGAGTGTATGCAAAAATTGGAGATTGATCCTAGGTGCATTCGAGTTTTAGCACCAAATAGCATCCAATTGCCCTTTCTTGCTTTTAGTAGCTTCTAGCTTCAAGCTTGGAGGCATGGTGGCTAGGGATGAGCTATAGAGGTGAAGGTGGCTGGTGCGGGTCGAATATGGGAGAAGCCAAAAAGAAATTTGCTTCTTTCAAAGGCTTAACCAAGCTTTAGTGCACTAAACACCCTTAATAGCCTTAATCAAGCTTTATGTTATTTTCCCTACTTCTAAACCATGGTTTCTTTACCTTAAACTCATGGCCCACATCTAACTCTTTTTCCCCTTGCCCTAGCCAACCTTACAAGTGTGGGAGATCTCCAAACTGCTTCCATTTGACTTAAGTCAAAAGCTTGAACATCCTAAGGCTTACACTAAGACACTTTAGTCCTTAATGCCTTTTATGTTTTCTTTGTTCAAACTTGTTTTCCATAACCAATTTCATCCACCAATAAGACTTTCATACCATTCATATCCTCCCCATAACTCTCTATAGCTTTCCTTGAGAGTTTTACAATTGAGTACCCAAATTTTCAAAACCTTACAAAAAAGTACATAGGTTGCTTGACAAACAAACAATCCTTAAGGCTTTTCTTGGGAGCCAAGTTACCAACTTAGAACACTTTTAAGGAGATGTTGATCATGTCTTTTACCCCTCATACTTCAATCACTGTGGTGAGAATTGCACAATATACTGGTTATTGACCATTATGCCACAGTTTGTAATTCCCCCATTTTTGTTAAGTTGTTTCTTTCTTCATTGAATACTTGTATTCTTATGGAAGGCTTTGTTACGAACATGAGTGAAAAAGGAGTTTCACTGGTAGCTCTCCTAGGGGTTGTTCGGTAATTCTATACCACGTTAGGTAGTGCACCAGGCCATTTTCCAATCACCTCATTCAGCCTTTTCTTCAGACCGTCTTTCAAGGTACTGTTTGATATTTCAACTTGTCTGTTTCTTTGAGGATGGGCAAATGGAATGAAGTGCAATTTTATTTCGAGGTTCATGGTGAATTCCTGAAAACCTTTGTCAATGAATTGGGAACCATTGTTTGCTACTATCACCCTTAGGCAGCCAAATCTGCATATGATGTTTTTTCCAATGAACTTCTAAATGTCTTTGGTTGAAATTGTTACCAAGGGTTCTACCTCGATCTACTTTGTGAAGTAGTCTACTACAACAATGTAGCACTTGAAGCCTCCTAGAACTGGATGGAGGGGACCAATGAGGTCAATTCCCTATATGGCAAAAAGGCATGGGTAGTCTATTAAAGTTATCTCCTTCGAAGATGTTCTTTGGATGGGCACATGTTGTTCACATTTGATACCTTATTTGATGAACCGCTAAGCATCCCTCACTATGGTTTGCCAAAAATATCCTTGCCAAAGTAGTACTTTGGCCAAGGCATCTGTCCCTATGTGGGATCCATATATTCCTTCATGAACTTTTTTCAGCACTGCTTTAGTGTCCTCTTCACACATAAACCTCTGTAAGGGATTTAAGTACCCATGTTTGTACAACTCCTTTCCAATTAGAAAGTATTTTCCCAATCACTTTCATACCCTCCCCACCTCATGAGGGTCTTCAGGTAATGAGGAGTTTGTCAAATATTCCTTTATTAATTCCTTCCATCCCTTTTCTTTAGTTAAGATGGTTGGTATGGCTATACTCGGGGAATCAAACATTTTGGTTGACTTTCTTGACCTGGCCAAGGTGTCTGCTTCCATATTTTCTTTCTGAGGTACTTTTTCTATTTGTACCTTGTTAAATCCCTATACTAGTTCTTTGAAAAAGTTGTTATACTTTGCTAGTTTTAGGTCTTTAGCTCTGTATTCCCCTATCGTTTGCCAAACTACTATTTGTGCGCCACTGTAAGCCTTCAAATTTTTTATACCGATTCCTTTTGAAAATCTCAAGCCTGTTATGAGAGCTTCATATTTGGCAATATTATTAGTAAGATGGAGTTTGAATTTATGGCCTTCAAGGCCCCTATACCTTTAGGTCCTTGCAGTATTATATTGGCACCCTGGCATTCTGAACCCAAAGTGCCATCTATTAAAAGCATCCATTACGTATCATCATATTTATGGTTATCTAAAGCACCTTGACTTTCTGCTAATCCAGCTATGAATCCTGCTAAAGCTTAAGCTTTTATCACTTTCCTCGATTCATTTGTAGCATCATACTCACCGAGCTCAATGCACCAAGTCGGTAATCAGGCTGAATGGCCCACCTTCTTCACGATATCTTGAAGAGGTAAATTTCTTCATATCACAATGAAGTGTCCTTGGAAGCAAGGCCAAAGACTTTTGCTTGCCATGACTATGGAATAGATAGGTTTTTGCAATGTTGTGTACCTTACTTTGACTCCATGTAATGACTTGCTAACATAGTATATTGGCCATTGCTGCCCTTTTCCCTCTCTAACAGGCACTGTACATATGGCCTTTTTGCTAATAGCAAGGTAGAGTATGAGGGGTTCTCCTTCCCTAGGTTGCCAAAGTGTCCATAAGTAGGACAAGTAATTTTTAAGTTTGTCCCACATTTTTTGACATTCTTCATTCGAACGGTGCTCTTAGGCACTAGGCTTAACTTTGCCATTGGTTGTTTTGGTAAGCACCTTGAAGAAAGGTTGGCATTGATCCCCGTACCTAGAAATGAATCTATTAAGTGCCATTATTCTCCTAGTAGGCCTTTGTATGTCCTTGATGGTTATGGGGTTTGGAATCCAAGCAGGGTCTTGACTTTTTCAAGATTGGCATCTATGCCCTTCATAGATACTATAAAGCCAAGGAACTTACTAGCGGTTACCCCAAATATGCATTTTTTAGGGTTGAGATGGATATTGAAGGTGCAAAGTTGTTGTAAGGTTTTTGTAAGTCTGTGATATGATCGTTGGGTAGTTTTCTTTTAACTATCATATCATTGACATACACCTCTATATTTCTCCTGATCTGGGAATCGAACACTCCATACATCAGCCTTTGATATGTGGCTCCTGCATTCTTGAGACCTAAGGGCATTCTTACAAAGGAATACATGCCAACATTAGTTATGAATGCAGTCTTTTCCTTGTCTTTGTGGTTCATCCAAATTTGGTGGTACTTGTTGAATGCATTGAGGAAACTCAATAGCCCATATTTGGCAATGGAGTCTGCCAACTGATATATTGAAAGTAGAGGGTATGAGACCTTGGGATAAGCATTTTTGATAGTTCAGAAGTCAATACACATTCGGAGCTGATCACTCCCATCATTGGTTTCAATGATGATGTTGCTGAGCCATCAAGCCATTTGACTTTTAATGCCCTTAAAATGCTAAATGTTTGAGTGATAGGCTATGTGGATTAAGGGCTTGTGAACATGGGTAACTTAGGACTTATGCTAATTGTACCTAGCAAAATGATGTTTTGAATGAAGGTTGAATGTAGTTTGAGTGGTCGACCTTTCAGGTTCACAAACTACTTGGTCAAGAAGAAAGATGCAAATGATGATTTAAGGCATTGAGGGACTAAATTGCATGTTTGTTTGTGTGATTAATTTGGGGGAATCTTTTATATGGGAGGGTAACTGTTTCATGCCAGACTAATACTTGCTTAAGTTAGCGTTAAACCATTTTAACGCCACTTGTCCCCATCCGACTGCACACACACTTCCACTTACACTCTCCACCTTCACGTGGCCATTCTACCATTATTGAAGGTTTAGTCAAGCTGTTGAAGTTGTTATTAGTGTGTTCACGGTGTTCTTGGGACTTCCAAGTGCAATCTGAGGCAATTAAGGGGGGAAACTTGTGGGAGATAGTGGATTCATGAGCTATTTGAGTTAGGAAGGCTAATACTAGTACCTAAGAGCCAAGAGAGGCACCAATTGAGCTTTACAAGCTTTGAGCAACTAAGTTGCTAAATCAAGGTAAGGATTTCCATGTAGTCACTAAGTCTTATGTATGAACTATCATGAATTAGTGAATACTAGTGTCTTAGGTTATGCTTTTATTGCCAAAGGATCCTAGGAAGTTATAAGGGCTACGGATGTTTTAGCACCTATCTTCGATTGCTAATTAGCTATCAGTATGGCAAGCATTAGGACCTAGAATTGACAAGGCCAACTCAATTCTAAGGTTTTCTGAGCTCTCGATTTAGTGTAAAAAAGCCTAGGTTGTTACCCATTCCAGAGTAGTCTAGCTATGGTGCCAAAATTATGCATTTAAAACTCTCAGGATTGGTATGTTTTGTAGGCCATCTGTTAGGCACCTCCTAAGTGCTTGGCTTAGGCCAAGGAGAACAAAGGAAAACAAGGAAAAAAAGAAAAAGAAAGAGTGAGGGGAACTATGGAAACCAGTACAGTGATCTATGTGCAAAACTGGAAACTTTCAGACCTTAACTGCACATGAAAACTGGACTATGGGAAAGCTGACAGAAAATAGAGAAAGGGGATCAAATTGTACACTTAGATGAGTGGTACAATTAAAACTACAAACTTAAAGTTGGCATATTCGGCCATGCAAGTTTTTAAGGTGACTAGTGCCATACTAAGCCAAATTGTGGGAGACAACAATGATTACTAATCAAATCTTCTCTACCACTAAAGTACTATTCACTAGTTACTAGTTAAACTAACTAGTCGTTTGTCTAGTTATATGGCCGGTTATACAAGGGTGATTATAATGCCTTGGTGCTTTTGTTGTCTTATGCTTGGCATTATGGGCCAAGGAGTGACTTGAATGACATATTAGACACAAGTTTTAGTGGCGGCATTGTGGACATGAGGAATTGAAGGCTACTTTGCACCATGCAAAGAATTGGAAGGCAAAAGTTAGCATTTGGCTAACCATTTCACAAATGTCTTTCGGCTGAAACTAGTCAAAGGCCATTTGGTTCATTTTCGGGCTTCCTTGCTTTCATTTGGCCGAGAGTGTTCTTGAGCTTTTCCTTAAAAATTAGTCTTGTAATCAAGCAAATCTTGAGAGCACTTGAAGGATTTAAGCTTGGAATGCTTGTTTCAGCCTTGGATTACTTGGAATCAAGCTTTGTTCTTGAGTTTTGTTGAAGGGCCGAGCCAAATCAAGCTAGGATTCCAAGGTATTTTCGTGTTTCCTTGATTTCCATGGTATTTCTTCCATGAACAAGGAGTTTAAGAGTTCCCCAGGACCCGACCACCCGAGACGCAAATAATTGAAGTTGGTTGAGCTATTAGAGCAAACTATGTGTTGGTTTGAAAGTTCTTTGTTGGCCGAAAGTGTTGGATGAGTAATCTTGATGTTCTTCGTTGTGTACATGGAAATTAGTCCATGATTAAGGTTAATTGGTGCCTATGTGATCTTATGCTAGGCTATTTTGAGCAAGGAACATCAATGAGTGCAAGTTAGCTTTTGGCCGAGAAGCTCATTTTGAGGTAATCCTATGTTCTTCATCTAATTGCATGGTAATGGTGCCATGAACGTTGATTAATGATGTTTAGGTGATTGTATGTTGGATTGGATGGGTGAAGAACATTAGTGTTTGGCAATGGGCATTATGGCCGAGGGCTTGAAGTAGTGTAATTTGGTGTTTATCACTTGATTACATGGTATTGGTGCCATGAATAATGATCATTGATGATTAGGTGTTTATGTAATGGGCTAGCTTGGTAAAGAACACTATTGTGTGAAATGGAAAAATTTGGCCGAAAGCTTGGATTAGTGTATTTGAGTGTACTTCACTTGGTTACATGGTAATGATGCCATGAGTGATGTTCATTGGTGATTAGATGAGCATGTAATGAGTTAGTGTGATGGATAACACAAATATGTGGAAATGGGCATTGTGACCGAGAGCTTAAGTTTGTGTATTGTAGTGTTCTTCATTGAAAACATGGTAGTTAATCCATGAGTTTGTGTTGTTGATGCCTATTGTTTGTTGTGGTAGGCATTGTGTGTGAAGAACACTTGGATATTGGAAGGTTGGCTTGAAACCGAAAGCTCTTGAGGTAGGGTTCACTGGCACTTGATATTGCTTGGTAATAATTACCATGGTTCAAGTGTTTAGAGTGACTAAGTGATGGTTAGAATTTTCCAAATGACCTTAGTTGCTTGATGGGCTATTAAGTTTTCACTTGGTTGAATTGTTGATTACCTAATTAACTAATGTACATGTACTAGAAATGCAAGTAAATGTGGCCTATTTGCTTGGCATTTTGGAGCTCTAAGTGGAAGTATGTTGAAAGGTGGTAATTTGTGTGCATTGTGCACATAGGTACATGTATGGTTCATGATGGCCAAGAGCAAACATGTGGAGTGTGTGTGTGTACTTGTGTGCTTTGATGTTTCCATGTGCTTGCTAACCCCACTTATGGTATTATGGATTATTTGCTATGGTTAATTATCATGTATATGTGTATGCTTGGTTTTCTTGTCTTTGTGTTTGTTTTGCACATAAAGCTAGCTATTGGGAGGTTAAGCTTGAGTGTATACTCAGCTTAACTAAATAGACTCATTTTTGGAGTTGTATATGTATCTAAGTGAATCCTACTGAGTTATACTCACTGCCTATTCTTTTATTTAAGGCAAGGATATTCGGCCTGAGTAGTGCTAGCTTGCTTGTTGCTTGTGTTTTGCACTAATTTGCTTAGTTTCCAAGGTATGTGCCAATGTGTGCTTGGCTTATCATTTTAGGTTCATTACAAGTCTTATATATATGATTGGCCAAGACTTATGAGCTAAGTTTGCAGGCTGAAGTTGGAGACTTGTCTAGGAGGGCTATGGATACTTGGACTGTGGCTTTGATCATAGTATTTTCTTTCTTGACAATGAATCAGGCTATTGGGTTGGTGCTGTAGTGTGTACTTTTGTATGGCATACTTAAGGTTATGTTTGACCACTAGTGGTCTTGGTATGTAATAACTTGGCATGTTTAGCTTTTGGGATTCATGGCATGTAGCCATGTTGGACACTAGGTAGACTACTCTTTTGTGTACATATATGTAGTCCTTGGTGCCTAGACTTGTGTTGGTTTTGTTGGGTTTGTATGCCAAGTTATGCATGACTTATGGATGGCAATATGCCTGTACCTGGATGTTGAATGTTTTGGGCCAATGTTTGGCACTTTTATGTGAATAAGTATTATGAATCTCCCTAAGTAACCTTGTAGGCCGAGAAGATCATATGCATTTTGCATTGGGTTTTCAAACAAAATACCTTCTGTGGCCCTTTTATTGTCATAGAAGTAGTACACTTGATTGCACACCAATTATGCACTTAGAATCCCATTAAGTGTTGCCTTGCTTGTTATGCAAGTAATCAAATAAAGTCTTGCTTGTTGTGCAAGTTAGTGGTATTGGGCCTTGCCTCTGCCGCATGAGTCTATTGAAATTGTTTAAAGCCACCTGGGCCACCTCCCAGGCCTCTCAACTTAAGAAAATAAGACTTAATGTTGCCATGGTTTGCTTGGCCGAATGCTAGAACTTAATTTTGGAGTTGGGCTTGTGAGTTAATTTAGAAACTTATAGGCCAGGGCCTGAGTGAGGTGTGACACCATCAGAACAATACCCTTAGCGTGCATACCCAAGTGGCCCTATTGGGCACTATGTAAATTCAGGCATATTTGTCCAAGAATTACGCACATATTCACATTTTATGCACACCGTGGCAGCAAGGAAGGAAAACACTAGCACAAGTCTTAATCTTGGCTACCACACATTACGCAATCTTATTAGGTGTAAGTGACCAGTCTTTTCACCTGAAACTTCTTCCAAAAAAATTGTATTAATATTTAAATTGCTTCATTATCAATTATAGTCTTTTAGCAAATGAAGAAACTGGTTCTACATCAATAGCCCACCTATGGACCAAGTTATGGATTTTTTAAGTTGGTTACAAAATTCTGACCAAATGAACAGTAACTAAGCCAACTTTGCAATGTCATATCTTTGGCTACAGGACTTCAAATTCAAAAATTTTAAATCCCAATTCAACCTCTAGATGTTTTCTAGGTATGGTCAAAATTACATTCCAACATTCATTCTACAGATGGAGATATAGAACTTTGAGTCTAGAGTCAAAATTCTGGTCACTTTTTGATCATCTTGCCCATACAAAATTTCGTAAGTGTGCAAACACTTTATTCACAAGGCGTCAGCCCTCCCAGGTGATAGCCAAAGGGCTATTACCCTTTAAATCCCTAATCTCTGACGAAGCACCACCTTCAATAAAGACAAGCGTCACCCTTAAAGAATGTGGAGCACTAACCTCGATAAAATAGGGTTCGGCAACCTGACCCCCCGACCTCGGTGATCTACCATCACCCTCGGGAAATGGCAATACTGACCTTGGGAGTATGGTGCACTACCACCCTCAGTAAGATGGCCTGACTAGCTTCGAAAGAGATAGACTCACCATCCTCGGCAGAAGAAAACACCCCCGAAGGGGATCATCCGTGCCTAGGGGATTCACGAATAACTGGAGCAACCTCGGCAAGAAGCTCTCCTATCTCGAAGAGGTCCTTTTCATGAAAGGGATCACAAGGATACGACAAAAAATGGTTAAGGAACCTCTGACACGCCGCCCTCGCACACGTTCTAACATGCTGCCCTCGTACGCACCCTGACAGGCAGACCTACTGCGGCCCTGACTTCTGGCCAAGACTGCCTATGCCCAGCTAGAGGTCCCCACTCCCGAAGTTACGGACACCATCCGACTAAACATGTGTCATGATCTGAGCGGGCTATGGTAAATGGAGTTCTTCTTACACCCTCTTATAAATACTTGGGAAATAACCTTAGTAAAGGGAGAGCAAAGACGGGACTCTCAAGAGAAACATATTCTCTATTCTCCATCACTCTTGGTCTCATTAAATACTGACTTTGGCGTTGGACGCTCCTTCCCCGGAAATACGCTCCAGGAACCTCCTAACCCTTGTTCTTTGATTGTTTTAGGCAATCTTTCCCTAGAGGCCTCTTCCACAGATGCCCTCCTCACCAGAAGTCCCTTCTAGGCTTACCATGTCATACAGCGATGATGTGAACGGGCATTATTTGGTGCCGTCCGTGGGAACCCACTATCAGGTGGCCATTGTTGAGACTTTGCGTTCTAAGGACAAGGGACTTCCGAAGTCCCCGTCTGCGCCGGAAGCTCAACCGGCGACCGAACAACCTGCCGTAGGGACTTCCATGCCTGAGGATGAACGTCCTCTAACCGTCACAATGAGCTTTCTACGTGATTTTCAACGCTCCATTGTGGCTGAAATGATGCAACAATTGGATCAAAGGTGGTCACAACAGCCCTTGGGACGAAGGGCATCCTCGCCAGCATCCCGACAGGAGAAAACCCCGAAATCTACTGACCGAAGTTCGGGGAGTGGGGACCTTTGTGATGAGTCCTCGATGGAAGACATGCCTTCCAGAGTCCGGCGTACTGGAGAAACAGGGTCCAGAGGGGCTAGGACTTCCCGCCGGCAAAGTTCTTCACCGGAGGTAAGATCACAATTCTCCCGCCGCTGAAGCTACTACCCGAAAAGGCAGCATCATTCTCCGTTGTCGGAGGCCTCCAGGTAGCAAGAAGAGCCCAGGGCCACTATCCTCACGAAAAGAATCCTAGAGAGGCTGGAAAAAGTAGAGAGGCAGATTGCCCAAAAGCCAGTATTGTCAAGGTTATCTGAGACCTTCACTAGAGAAGAGTCACCCTTCATCCGGATGGTAGTGAAAGCGCCAATGCCAAGTGACTTTCAAGTCCCACGCTTGGAAACCTATGATGGACGTAGTAACCCTCAAGCCAACTAACCAAATATAGACGTAGCATGGTGCTACATGGTGCCGATGATGCCACCCTTTACAATTGCTTTGAGGTCACCCTCTCCGGTCTGGCAACTACGTGGTACAACTCCCTTCCTCCTGGGACAATAACGAGCTTCCAAGAATTGTCGACAGCATTCATGCAGTAGTTCATCGATAGCAAGCCGACAGCCAAGATGCCTGTCCAGATGTTCGACATAGCACAGAGGAATAGGGAAACCATTCACGGCTATGTCAAAAGATTTAACCGAGAGGCCCTAAGTGTGCCAGACTTTCATCCTGAAATACGCATCCTTGCCAT
This sequence comes from Aquilaria sinensis, assembly GCA_005392925.1. NCBI lineage: Eukaryota > Viridiplantae > Streptophyta > Magnoliopsida > Malvales > Thymelaeaceae > Aquilaria > Aquilaria sinensis. The sequence continues at coordinate 15,612 of SMDT01001995.1, read as the reverse complement.
GATACGGGGACCTCGACGGGACTCACAACTCTTTTCCGAGTTCTTGAAAGACCCTCCGGACACCCTCGGCGAGTTTTACCATAGAACCGAATAGCACATGATAGCTGAGGAAGGCCATGTCATTACTCCCCTAAACACCTCCCAAAAAAACATACCGCTGGCCATGGAAAGGCAAGGAAACCCAATCCAGCGTCCGAAGGCCATGACTTCCGAAAACAAGAAAAATATGAAGAAGTTTTGCCAATTCCATTGGGATCATGGGCATGACGCTGAGGATTGCTTCCAGTTGAGGAACTACATCAGGTCTCTAATAAAGCAGGGCCAACTTCAGCATTACCTGCGGATGCCCTCCCCGAAGGGGAAGAGGGAAGAGGAAAGGAAAAGAGTTGATGAGGAATACGATTCCGATAGGCACCGGAACCGAAGTCCCAAGAGACATCCGCCACCACTAGCTAGAATAAAACAGATGATCACCACTGGACTACCTTCGGCAAAAAGAAAAAGAAAAGCCACGGAGATCTTGGTGATGGAATTCGGTCACCCATCAAAAAAGCTTGTTCGAAAAAATAGGTCTACCGTAGTATTCCCTTATGACGACCCACTCCTTATCATGGCACGGATAGGAAGTTGGGATGTCAAAAGAGTAATCCTCGATGATGGTTCTAACGCTGACGTCTTATTCTCTCATCTGCTGCCAAATTTGGCTATCCCAAAAGGCGATCTCAAGCCTGTCTTGTTAGGCTAACCTCCTAAGTGCTTGGCTTAGGCCATGGAACAAAGAGGAATGATGTGAAGGACTATGGAAACTAGTATAGTGAGGTATGTGCAAAGCTGGGAACTTTCAGGTCCTAACTGCACACAGAAACTGGACTATGGAAAAACTGACAGAAAACAAAGAAAGGGGACCAAATTGCACACTTAACTTGGTGGTGCAATTAAAACTACAAATTGTGAGATGATGATTTCGGCCATGCAAAACTATGCAAGGGTTAATGGTATTCTAGACCAATTTAAGGGAGACAACAATGACAACTAGTCATGTCATGTCTTCCACTAAGTTAATAATCATTATTTAACTAGTTAGACTAACTAGTGTTCACACTAGTCACTTGGCCGGTTTTACATGGGATTAAAGGACTTTTATGACACTTTTGTTTTGTGCTTGGGAAAATGGGCCATGAGGTGACCTAAGTGTCAAGATATATATATGTTTTAGTGGCAGCATTGTAATCATGTTGAGTTGAGGACTTCATTGAGCCATGCAAAGTTGTTGGAGCTGAAAGCTAAGGTTAATGCCAACTTATGTACATGTGTCTTATGGCCAGTTTTAGTCAAGGCCACTTAAGCCATTCTTGTCTCCATTTCGGACTTCCTTGTTCCTTTGGCCAAGAGCTTGTTCTTGAGCTCTCCCAAAATTGCTCTTGAATTCAAGCAAGTTTGGAGACATTTTGAAGGAGGCAAGCTAGGACACTTTGGTTTCGGCACTACACACTCAATTTCAAGCTTGGTTTTTGAAGAACAAAGAAGGGCCGAGCCAACCAAGCTAGGGTTTTGAGGTAATCTTGATGTTCCCTTGAATACATGGTCGATGTTCCATGATCAAGGAGTTAAAGTGTTAAATTGATGGTATATTAGGCCAATTTGGTGAAGAACACTTTGGCTTGGAAGATTGGTGCTTGGCCGAAAGCTTGACTTGAGGTAATCTCATGTTCTTTCCTTGATTACATGGTGTTAGTTCCATGAACAAGGAGTGGTAATGCTTAATTGGTATGTTGATAGACTAATTGTGCAAGTGATGTTTCAGCTTGGAAACTAAGTGTTGGCTGAAAGTGTTATTTGAGGTAACTTGGTGTTCTTCCTTGATTACATGGTAATTATTCCATGAATAAAGTTTGTCGATGCCTATTTGATTATGTGCTAGGCTATTTTGAGTGAAGAACATCAAGGTGTGAAAGTTGGCTTTTGGCCGAAAGCTATTTGAGGTAGGGTTCACTTAACACTTTGATTGCTTGGTGAATTACCATGATTCAAGTGTTTAGAGTAGCTAAGTGATTGACAATATTGCCATATGACCTTAGTTGCTTGATGGGCTATTGAGAATTGATTCGGTTATGGTGTTGATTAGCTAATTAACTATGGACATGTGCTAGAAATGCTAGTAAATGTGGCCTATTTGCTAGGCATTTTGGAGCTCTAGTGGAAGTGGAATGTTTGGTGAAGTTTTGTCTACAAATGCACATGGGCACATGTTATGGAATATTGGCCGAAAGGACTTTGTGGTGTGTGTGTGGGTTGTTGTGTGCTTTGGTGAATTCTTTGTGCTTTCTAACCCAATATATGTTATCGTTGCTTATATGCCTCGGTTACTTTAGCATGTATATGTGTATGTTTGGTTTTCCTTGTCTTTGTGTTTGTTTTGCAAGTTATGTTGAGCTATCAGGAGGTTAAGCTTTGAGTTTTATACTCAGCTTAACTAAATAAACTCTTAAATGAGTTGGTATTTAGAAGTGAACTCTACTGAGTTTTATACTCATTGCCCATCCTATTTATTTTTTTCAGGGAAAGATATTCAGCCTGAATAGTGTTTGCTTGCTTTGTGCTTGTGTTTTGTGCTAGCTTGCTTGTTTGTCAAGGTATGTGCCAATGAGTGCTTGGCTATTGGTTTTGGTACATTACAAGTCTTATTTTCAAGTTGGTCAAGACTTATGTGCTAAGTTTGCAGGCTTGTAGTGTTGGGACCTGTCTAGGAGAGCAGTATGGATACATGGACACTGGCTCTGATCATAGTCTTCACTTTTATGACCATAAATATGGCCATAGGCTTGGTGTTGCAGTGTGTACTTCTGTATGGGATACTCAAGGTACTATTTGACCATTAGTGGTCTTGGGTTGTACTATAACTTGGCATGGAAGACTTTTGAATCATGGCATGTAGCCATGTAGGTTACTAGGTAGACTACCATTTTGGTTGTACATTTAGGTGGTCTTGGATACCTAGTTTGGGGGTGGCACCTAATGTGCTTTTGTAGCCAAGTTATATGTATGTTCTTATAGATGGTTTGGACATGTATATTTGGTGGATACTTTGGGCCAAGGTTGGCTTATCTAAGTGGCATATTATGGTTTTATGCTTGTTTATGTGTTTGAAAAGTATGAAATCTTGCCAACCTCCTCAGTACTTCATTTGGCCGAGAGGCACATGTGCACATAAAATTGAGTTTTTTTTTAAATTAAAGTGACAACTATGGGCTTCTTGGTTGTCATTTAGGTAGCACACTTGATTGCAGACCATTTAAGCACTTATTTCTCATTAAGTGTTGCCTTGCTTGTCATGCAAGTTATCTTTAAAGCCTTGCTTGTTTTGCAAGTTAGTGGTATTGGGCCTTACTTCTGCTGCAAGTAATTATTGGACTTATTCATAAGCCTCCTGGGCCACCTCCCAGGCCTTTTACCTTAAGAAAATAAGACTTAATGGTAAATTTGGTTGTTTGGCCGAATTGAAGAACTTGGGATTAAGTTATAGGTTTGGGAGTTAACTTGTAAATTTGGGCTAGGGCCTGTGTGAGGTGTGACAAGCTTTGTTTGGTATCAGAGCCTGTATTAGTATGATCAGAGCTTAGCTTAGACAGTGTCCCACTTAGGTGTAACTTATATAAGACTTGTATTATTTGGATATATGTGAAATATCTACAATTGAAAGTGCAGGATGAGAACCAGGGGCAGGGACAGGGATTCCCTGAGACATGAAGAACACACTGCAGCCCATCATACAGAGGGACTGCAAGAAAATGTGCCTGAAACTCAGGCTGAAGAAATGGAACATAATGTGGCCGAAGAGCCAACTGCCAGGTACCAAGCACCTGGACCCAATAGAGATAGACAAGAGAGAATGGAGGTAATGATGGAGTCACTGCATGCCACTGTGGCTCAACTAGTGCTGGGAATGCAATCCTTGGCTACAGGCCAAGCCCAGAACCAGGAGGAGTCAGAACCAGCAGAGACTGAAGGAAGAAGAAGGAGAAGAAGGCCTAGCAAAGAGCCAGTGGGTTATGACCAATCCAGTAGAGCTGGAGGGAATCAAGAAGAAGAAGAAGCAGATGAGGAAAGAAGACACCCTAGGGCTAGGAGAATGAGATCAGAAGTGAGGCAAGAGCCCAGAGTTGAGGAGGAAGAGGATGATAGCCTAGATATAGAGGAGAGGGATGCATACATATACTCCAGAGGGACTGAACCCTCTACTGAGGAGACCACCATGAGAAGCAGGTCATCTAGAGATAAATCCAGTGGCAGGGAGGAGAACAGGGGAAGGCACAGAAGAGGAGGACTTAAGGAGGGCCAGCTGGAGGGGTTCCTGGCATTGAAACCTCCAGTCTTCAGATGAGGCTGTGACCCAGATGAAGCAGAGTTCTGGGTATATCAAGTAGAGAAGATTTTTGAAAGAATGGAAGTCACTTCCACTCAGAAAGTACTGCTAGCCACTTTTAGGCTAGAAGGAAATGCTGAACTTTGGTGGAGGGCAGTACAGAGAAGCTACCAGGAGAGAAATCAGAGGAGACCCCCAGACAGGAGAAGGTCCATGAGATGGGCTGACTTCCTCCAGGTCTTTCATCAACAGTATGTCAGCGAGGCCCAGAAAGACGAAAAATAAGTGGAGTTTGACCAATTAGAGCAGGGGGACCTCAGTGTACTGGAGTATGAGCAAAGATTCAACAGCTTGATTAGGTATGCCCCACAGTATGAAAGGCAAGAAGAGCTGAGAACCAAGAGGTTCATCAGGGGGCTGAGACCTGAATTAAGACAGATACTCAGGGCAATAGGAGCTAGGGATTACTACACAGTCATGCAAAGTGCCTTGGCTTTGGAGCAGGAATTCCAGGAACAGTTCAAAAGTGGGCCTGGAAGCGGAAGTGGAACTCATAAAGGCCAGCACTCAAAAAGGCCGAGAGAAGAGAGGGATGCAGGAGGAAGCAGGAAGGGGAGTAAGAAAGAAAGAGGATCACAACCACAACAGTATGGTCCTCAGTGCAATACCTGTGGAAAGTTTCATGGCAATAAGCCATGCTTCAAGACTTCCACTAGTTGTCATAGGTGTGGAGCCCCAGACCACTGGGTTAGAGATTGCCCAAAAAGGGGTGAAGATAACAGGAAATTGCTGGGAACTTTCAATCCCAGGGGACCTAAGGGGCAGATACCTATGCCCCAGATGAGGACTCAGGGGCTAGCCCAGGGAGGGAGGCCAGCACCTAGAGTGCCTCAAGAACAAAGAAGGCCTGGTACACTTCCAGGAAGGGTGTTTCAGCTGGAATCTTCTAGAAGGGGGCAAGAAACACCTGAGGCCGAGGATACTGGGAGAGAGACTAGTCAGCAAAAGACTAGCATGAGGGCCTTGAAAGGTGCAATTTACCTTAATGGCCAGTTAGTATCTGTTCTGTTTGATACTAGAGCTTCATTGTCCGTAGTATCTAGTAGCTTGGTTAAGGGTATGAATCTAGAAGTAAAATATATGAATCTTACTGATTCTTTGGAAAAATTGGCACAACTCTATATAAGAGAAATAGTGAGATTGCATGGAATACCTGATGGCATAGTATCAGATAGGGATCCTAGGTTTGTTTCTAGGTTTTGGAAATCCTTACATCAGGCATTGGGCACTAAGCTCAAGTTTAGTTTTGCTACCATCCACAAACGGATGGACAAACAGAAAGAACCAACAGACTCTGGAAGATATGTTGAGATGTTGTGTGATTGACTTCCAGGGTGAATGGGAAGTACATCTGCCATTAATAGAGTTTTCCTATAATAATGGCTATCATTCAGTGATAGGAATGGCTCCTTATGAAGCCTTATATGGCAGGAGATGTATTACTCCTCACTGCTGGCATCAACTAGAAGAAAAATTGGAATTGGGGCCAGAAATTATTAAGGAAACTACTGAAAAGATTAAATTGATCCAAGCCAGGATCAAGACTGCAAATGATAGGCAACAAGCCTATGCAAACCTGAAAAGAATGAGAGACCTAGAATTCCAGGAAGGGGACTGGGCGTGGCTCAAAGTTTCTCCAATGAAAGGGGTGATTAGATTTGGGAAAAAGGGGAAACTAGCACCTAGATATGTTGGGCCATATCAGATACTGGCCAAAGTTGGGAATGTGGCATATCAGTTAGAGTTGCCACCAGAACTTGGTAACATACACAATGTGTTTCATGTGAGTTTGCTCAAGAAGTATGTTCCAAGCTTCAAACAGATAAAAACACCCATTATTGTGACTGTGGCACCAAACCTTACATATGAAGAAGTGCCAATTCAGTTCTTGGCCAGAGATACTAGGAAACTAAGAAGCAGGTGGATTTCTATGATTAAGGTACAGTGGAGTAACCACACTCCTGAAGAGGCAACCTGGGAAGTAGAATAGGAGATAGCCACTAAGTACCCTCAGCTGTACCCTAAACTAGTGAAGAATTTGGAGGACCAAATTCTTTAAGGAGGGAGGAATTGTTAGGCTCACCTCCTAAGTGTTTGGCTTAGGCCATGGAACAAAGAGGAATGATGTGAAGGACTATGGAAACTAGTACAGTGATGTATGTGCAAAGCTGGGAACTTTCAGGTCCTAACTGCACATAGAAACTGGACTATGGAAAAACTGACAGAAAACAAAGAAAGGGGACCAAATTGCACACTTAATCTGGTGGTGCAACTAAAACCACAAATTGTGAGATGATGATTTCGGCCATGCAAAACTGTGCAAGGGTTAATGGTATTCTAGACCAATTTAAGGGAGACAACAATGACAACTAGCCATGTCATGTCTTCCAATAAGGTAATAATCATTATTTAACTTGTCAGACTAACTAGTGTTCACACTAGTCATTTGGCCGGTATTACATGGGATTAAAGGACTTTTATGACACTTTTGTTTTGTGCTTGGCAAAATGGGCCAAGAGGTGACCTAAGTATCAAGATACATATATGTTTTAGTGGCGGCATTGTAATCATGTGGAGTTGAGGACTTCATTGAGCCATGCAAAGTTGTTCGAGTCGAAAGCTAAGGTTAACGGCAACTTATGTACATGTGTCTTATGGCCGATTTTAGTCAAGGCCACTTAAGCCATTCTTGTCTCCATTTCAGACTTCCTTGTTCCTTTGGCCGAGAGCTTGTTCTTGAGCTCTCCCAAAATTGCTCTTGAATTCAAGCAAGTTTGGAGACATTTTGAAGGAGGCAAGCTATGACACTTTGGTTTCAGCACTACACACTCAATTTCAAGCTTGGTTTTTGAAGAACAAATAAGGGCCGAGCCAACCAAGCTAGGGTTTTGAGGTAATCTTGATGTTCCCTTGAATACATGGTCTATGTTCCATGAACAAGGAGTTAAAGTGTTAAATTGATGGTATATTAGGCCAATTTGGTGAAGAACACTTTGGCTTGGAAGATTGGTGCTTGGCCGAAAGCTTGACTTGAGGTAATCACATGTTCTTTCCTTGATTACATGGTGTTAGTTCCATGAACAAGGAGTGGTAATGCTTAATTGGTATGTTGATAGACTAATTGTGCAAGTGATGTTTCGGCTTGGAAAATAAGTGTTGGCCGAAAGTGTTATTTGAGGTAACTTGGTGTTCTTCCTTGATTACATGGTAATTAATCCATGAATAAAGTTTGTTGATGCCTATTTGATTATGTGCTAGGCTATTTTGAGTGAAGAACATCAAGGTGTGAAAGTTGGGTTTTGGCCGAAAGCTATTTGAGGTAGGGTTCACTTAACACTTTGATTGCTTGGTGAATTACCATGATTCAAGTGTTTAGAGTAGCTAAGTGATGGACAAGATTGCCATATGACCTTAGTTGCTTGATGGTCTATTGAGAATTGATTCGGTTATGGTGTTGATTAGCTAATTAACTATGGACATGTGCTAGAAATGCTAGTAAATGTGGTCTATTTGCTAGGCATTTTGGAGCTCTAGTGGAAGTGGAACGTTTGGTGAAGTTTTATGTGCAAATGCACATGGGCACTTGTTATGGAATATTAGCCGAATAGGCATTGTGGTGTGTGTGTGGGTTATTGTGTGCTTTGGTGAATTCTTTGTGCTTGCTAACCCAATATATGTTATTGTTGCTTATATGCCTCGGTTACTTTAGCATGTATATGTGTATGTTTGGTTTTCCTTGTCCTTGTGTTTGTTTTGCAGGTTATGTTGAGCTATCGGGAGGTTAAGCTTTGAGTTTTATACTCAACTTAACTAAATAAAGTCTTAAATGAGTTGGTATTTAGAAGTGAACTCTACTGAGTTTTATACTCACTGCCCATCCTATTTATTTTTTTTAGGGAAAGATATTCAGCCTGAATAGTGTTTGCTTGCTTTGTGCTTGTGTTTTGTGCTAGCTTGCTTGTTTGTCAAGGTATGTGCCAATGAGTGCTTGGCTATTGGTTTTGGTACATTACAAGTCTTATTTTCAAGTTGGCCGAGACTTATGTGCTAAGTTTGCAGGCTTGTAGTGTTGGGACCTGTCTAGGAGAGCAGTATGGATACATGGACACTGGCTCTGATCATAGTCTTCACTTTTATGACCATGAATATGGCCATAGGCTTGGTGTTGCAGTGTGTACTTCTGTATGGGATACTCAAGGTACTATTTGACCATTAGTGGTCTTGGGTTGTACTATAACTTGGCATGGAAGACTTTTGAATCATGGCATGTAGCCATGTAGGTTACTAGGTAGACTACCATTTTGGTTGTACATTTAGGTGGTCTTGGATACCTAGTTTGGGGGTGGCACCTAATGTGCTTTTGTAGCCAAGTTATATGTATGTTCTTATGGATGGTTTGGACATGTATATTTGGTGGATACTTTGGGCCAAGGTTGGCTTATCTAAGTGCCATGTTATGGTTTTATGCTTGTTTATGTGTTTGAAAAGTATGAAATCTTGCCAACCTCCTTAGTACTTCATTTGGCCGAGAGGCACATGTGCACATAAACTTGAGTTTTTTTTAAATTAAAGTGACCACTATGGGCTTCTTGGTTGTCATTTAGCTAGCACACTTGATTCCACACCATTTAAGCACTTATTTCTCATTAAGTGTTGCCTTGCTTGTCGTGCAAGTTATCTTTAAAGCCTTGCTTGTTTTGCAAGTTAATGGTGTTGGGCCTTACTTCTGCTGCAAGTAATTCTTGGACTTTTTCACAAGCCTCTTGGGCCACCTCCCAGGCCTTTTACCTTAAGAAAATAAGACTTAATGGTAAATTTGGTTGTTTGGCCGAATTGAAGAACTTGGGATTAAGTTATGGGTTTGGGAGTTAACTTGTAAATTTGGGCCAGGGCCTGTGTGAGGTGTGACAAGCTTTGTTTGGTATCAGAGCCTGTATTAGTATGATCAGAGCTTAGCTTAGACAGTGTCCCACTTAGGTCTAACTTATATAAGACTTGTATTATCTGGATATATGTGAAATATCTGCAATTGAAAGTGCAGGATGAGAACCAGGGGCAGGGACAGGGATTCCCTGAGACACGAAGAACACACTGTAGCCCATCATACAGAGGGACTGCAAGAAAATGTGCCTGAAACTCAGGCTGAAGAAATGGAACATAATGTGGCCGAAGAGCCAACTGCCAGGTACCAAGCACCTGGACCCAGTAGAGATAGACAAGAGAGAATGGAGGTAATGATGGAGTCACTACATGCCACTGTGGCTCAACTAGTGCTGGGAATGCAATCCTTGGCTAGAAGGCGAAGCCCAGAACCAGGAGGAGTCAGAACCAGTAGAGACTGAAGGAAGAAGAAGGAGAAGAAGGCCTGGCAAAGAGCCAGTGGGTTATGACCAATCCAGTAGAGCTGGAGGGAATCAAGAAGAAGAAGAAGCAGATGAGGAAAGAAGGCACCCTAGGGCTAGGAGAATGAGATCAGGAGTGAGGCAAGAGCCTAGAGTTGAGGAGGAAGAGGATGATAGCCCAGATATAGAGGAGAGGGATGCTTACATATACTCCAGAGGGACTGAACCCTCTACTGAGGAGACCACCATGAGAAGCAGGTCATCTAGAGATAAATCCAGTGGCAGGGAGGAGAGTAGGGGAAGGCACAGAAGAGGAGGACTTAAGGAGGGCCAGCTGGAGGGGTTCCTGGCATTGAAACCTCCAGACTTCAGAGGAGGCTGTGACCCAGATGAAGCAGAGTTCTGGGTATATCAAGTAGAGAAGATTTTTGAAAGAATGGAATTCACTTCCACTCAGAAAGTACTACTAGCCACTTTTAGGCTAGAAGGAAATGCTGAACTTTGGTGGAGGGCAGTACAGAGAAGCTACTAGGAGAGAAATCAGAGGAGACCCCCAGACAGGAGAAGGTCTATGAGATGGGCTGACTTCCTCCAGGTCTTTCATCAACAGTATGTCAGCGAGGCCCAGAAAGACCAAAAATAAGTGGAGTTTGACCAATTAGAGCAGGGGGACCTCAGTGTACTGGAGTATGAGCAAAGATTCAACAGCTTGATTATGTATGCCCCACAGTATGAAGGGCAAAAAGAGCTGAGAACCAAGAGGTTCATCAGGGGGCTAAGACCTGAATTGAGACAGATACTCAGGGCAATAGGAGCTAGAGATTACTACACAATTATGCAGAGTGCCCTGGCTTTGGAGCAGGAATTCCAGGAACAGTTCAAAAGTGGGCCTGGAAGTGGAAGTGGAACTCATAAGGGCCAGCACTCAAAAAGGCCGAGAGAAGAGAAGGATGCAGGAGGAAGCAGGAAGGGGAGTAAGAAAGAAAGAGGATCACAACCACAACAGTATGGTCCTCAGTGCAATACCTGTGGAAAGTTTCATGGCAATAAGCCATGCTTCAAGACTTCCACTGGTTGTCATAGGTGTGGAGCCCCAGACCACTGGGTTAGAGATTGCCCAAAAAGGGGTGAAGATAACAGGAAATTGCTGGGAACTTTTAATCCCAGGGGACCTAGGGGGCAGATGCCTATGCCCCAGATGAGGACTCAGGGGCTAGCCCAGGGAGGGAGGCCAGCACCTAGAGTGCCTCAAGAACAAAGAAGGCATGGTACACTTCCAGGAAGGGTGTTTCAGCTGGAATCTTCTAGAAGGGGGCAAGAAACACCTGAGGCTGAGGATACTGGGAGAGAGACTAGTCAGCAAAAGACTAGCAGGAGGGCCTTGAAAGGTACAATTTACCTTAATGGCCAGTTAGTATCTGTTCTGTTTGATACTGGAGCTTCATTGTCTGTAGTATCTAGTAGCTTGGTTAAGGGTATGAATCTAGAAGTAAAATATATGACCAACATGTACTTGGTGAGAACAGCTGGTAATGAAGTTTTATTTGCCTATCATATGGTTGAAAATTGTAAGATTCAAATAGGCAAGCTGAAACTAAGAACTAATCTCATAGTGCTAGAGACACATAACTATGATGTGATCTTAGGCATAAACTGGTTAGGGGAGAACAAAGTAGTTATTGATTGTCAGGCTAGACAATTAGTAATGCCTGGTGAAATACCATATGATCTAGACAAGTCCTTAGAGTTAGCTATGGACTGTCACTTAAAAGTGCTGGAGATGGTGACTCCAGGAAGTGAGCAGGAGTGCCTGGAACTAAATGACCAGGAAGCGTCAGATGAACTTAGGAAAATACCTATAGTTCAAGACTTCCCGAGAGTCTTTCCTACAAACTTACCTGGTTTGCCACCTTTGAGAGAGGTGGAGTTTGAAATAAAGTTGGTACCAAGAGAAGCACCAGTATCTACTGCTCCATATAGAATGGCACTGCCTGAGATGGTAGAACTCGGGAAACAATTGGATGAATTGCTAGAAAAAGGGTTCATTAGACCCAGTGTGTCTCGTTAGGGAGCACCTGTGTTGTTTGTGAAAAAGAAGGATGGAACCCTTAGACTCTGTATTGATTACAGAAAACTAAATGCATTAACCATAAAGAATAAGTACCCCCTCCCAAGGATAGAAGATTTGTTTGATCAATTAAAGGGAGCAAAAGTGTTCTCCAAAATAGATTTGAGGTCTGGATATTTCCAGCTAAGCGTAAGGGAGGAGGACACACCTAAGACTACTTTCAGGACTAGGTATCGACATTTTGAGTACACAGTAATGCCATTTGGGCTTACTATTGCACCTGCATTCTTTATGGACTTAATGCAGAGGGTGTTCAGAGCACACCTAGACCACTTTGTGGTGGTGTTTATTGATGATATCTTGGTATATTCCAAGGATGAGGAAACTCATAAAGAACACCTTAAGTTAGTGCTTGGTTTGCTCCAAGAACATAAGCTTTATGGAAAGCTGAGTAAATGTAAATTCTGGACTCGAGAAATTGGGTTTTTGGGTCATATAATAAATGATCAAGGATTGGCTGTAAATCCTGAAAAGGTAAGATCAATCCTGGATTGGAAGCAGCCCTAGAGTGTAAGGGAAGTTAGAAGCTTCCTGGGGTTAGCTGGCTATTACAGAAGATTTGTGCCAAAGTTTTCTGTTCTAGTAGCTCCTATGACTCAATTAACCAGAAAGAACCAGAAGTTTGTCTGGGAAAACAAATGTGAAGAAAGCTTTCAAGAGCTAAAGAGGAGACTGACTACAGCTCCTATACTAGTCCTGCCCGACCCTGAAAAGGAATATGAGGTGTTTACAGATGCCTCTCATGTAGGACTAGGGTGTGTACTAATGCAAGAAAAACAAGCTATTGCTTTTGGGTCTAGACAATTGAGACCACATGAAAAGAAATATCCAGTGCATGACCTGGAATTGGCAGCAGTAGTTTTTGCTCTTAAGCAGTGGAGACACTACCTTCTTGGTAATAGATTCCAAGTGTTTACAGACCACAAAAGTCTCAAGTACCTTTTTACACAGAAGGACTTGAATATGAGACAAAGAAGGTGGCTGGAATATTTGAAGGATTTTGATTGTGTAATTGAATACATAGCTGGGAAAGCCAATGTAATGGCAGATGTTTTAAGTATAAGCTACACTGGAATACTGAAAGGTGGTGAGATTGAACATAAGGTCGAAAGCCTGAGTATTACTTACCTGGCAAGCCAATGGCTAACTAGAGAAAGTGAGCAGTTGAAAGTACTCACCATTACCCCAGGATGGAAATAGCTTATTAAAGAATCTCAAGCTAGTGATAAAGAGCTAGAATTGATTTCTGGCAAGAATAAGGGAGAACTATTCCAAGGTTTTTCTGACACGATCCCCCGTGCCTCTGCCCGGGATACCCTGTGAGCATTTGTCTCACGGTGGATTGTAATTGGCTAGCTGGTTATGTGTGTGGATTAAATCCAATGCTACTAGTTGATTAACCTAGAAATGCAACATGCATGTTCTTATGCTTTGACTTGGTTTATTAAAACCATAAAACATTAAACAAGAACTCGGCCGAGTAATTTCTGCACAAATATACACAAACTGCCAAAGCATATCAAAATCAACATTTGTGTGAGTTAACTACACATAAACAACTCGTGAAAGCATTCATACAATGAAGTAACTAATGCTCTCACCCAAGAACAATCCTGAGTCAAGGACTCTTTATAACATAGATTATGGAGGCAAAATAAAGTACTGTATCAAAATACAAGACTTTGCTGAGATCTCTTTACCCTAGCTCCCACTTTGGACACCCGTCCCAGTGGCGAGTCTCACAAGTCCTCTGCCAAGTGCTACTAGGCTCTGCAGCCAAAGGAAGAAACAAGTTAGTACTGCAACCTGACCAACAAACCAACTGAGCACTTAGGCAAACTAGAAACTCAAGGTTTCTCAACTACCGTACCTTTACACACCAAAAAGGTACTACCGTGATAATCCTCAACGATTATCCGGTCCAGCTACTCCAGGCTCTGCATAACAAACAGGGAGTGAGAATTCAATAATTCTCAGTAAGGGGTCTTCCATGTACCTGCAAGAAAAACCTAGGACTCTGGCTACGAGCTCACACAGCATGAGGGTACTAGTATATATGCATATAACCAGGTCCGTAGACCTCTCCTCAAGTAGTCCTCCTTACCAGGCCAAGCGCAACTACTTAGCAACCTGGCACTCGGCCCAAGGGCGAACCTTAGCAAGCCACAAACAATCATAAAACCTCTCACCTAGTTGTTATGCAGGGGAATTATGGTGGGACTTTGTAGACTAGGCCGCAGGGCCTCGTTGATGTAGACTAGATGAACAAGGTTTTGCCTCATGGCCTCGTGGCTACGGCACGGCTAGGCCGACGAGGGTTCTAAACCTCTCACCTGAACTAGTGGTAGCTAATTATGTTCATTTGCAACATAGTTTCCTTAAAAACTTGCCTTCACTTTGAGTTAATATAAATCTAAAACTGGGACATTTTAAGTGTTTTAAAAACATTGAGGTGATAGTACTCCCTCTTAGCTTCGAGTGGAATCTTGAATCACCTCAATCGGACACCCGAGCGAAAAGTTATGCTGAAAACAAAACCGGGTGTCAAATGCTGTCTTGGCGACGCGTCGCCACAGTTGTCGACGTTCTGAAACATTTTTCTGGATTGGCGACGCGTCGTGGGAACTCGTGGGGATTGGCGACGCGTCGCCAAACCTGCAAAATGCCCAGAAAACCCCGATTTTGCTGCTATGAACTTTGGACACTTCCCACACATATCAAACATGCATGGAATGCCTCCAAATTTCATACACACATAGTACATGTTGCAAGGAACATAACCAACTATCAAAAGCTAAGCTATGATGTATCGTAACATCAAACAAATCCTCTCAATCCCGCTAGTCCACCATAATTCACCAAAACGTTTCTCAATGCCTTAGCCAAAAACTACTCAAATTTCTCAAGCAATTCCAAGCCAATAGCATTCCATGAACATAAAAACACTTCTCCCTTACCTTAACTCCAAGAAACAAGCAAGAATCAAAACCCCTTTTCGTTCAACCAAGCTCCCAAAGTTCTACACAAGTTCCAATCCAAAAACAAAGCTCTAAACATCAAATTCACATCTCCTAACCAAAACCCAAGCTTCAAATCAACCAAATACCATGAATTCAATCAAGAACACAACTCTTACCTCGTTCAAAAACAGGGGATGGAGAAAAACGTCCTTCCAAGCTTCAAAAACATGATTTCAAGCTTGAAAATGCTCCCTCCAAGCTTATATACCCTTAATTGCACCTCTTGACACCAAGATCACTTGATTCCAAGTTCAATTTGAGAGAGAAATGAGTGAGGGAAGCTTAAGAACGTGTTAATGGCAGCTTCTCCTCCTCTTTCCCTTCTTAAACCCTCACTTAACACCAAGATCACCAAGGTTTCAAGTTAAGTGCAATTAGGTCCCCCATCTTTGTAACTTAACAGTTCTTGATTCAATTCTTGTCTATTTGTCAAGTTTGAGTTATAGTTAAGAGTTAAGTTCTAAAAATTCATTTTAAAACACTCGGGACTCGTCTCGGCTACTCAGGGTGCAAAATTACCATTTTGCCCATGAACTTTGTTCAGTGCTTTATTCTTGTCAGAACTTAGTGAACTTCGGTAAACTCCTTTATTCTTGCTAAGTATACTTAAATTAAACTTCTAAACTTAATTCAAAACTCTTTACCTTCCTCAACTGCACGTCCTACTAGAAGGGCCATAACATTCTCCCCTCCTTCTTG
>SMDT01001994.1:0-488176 GCA_005392925.1 Aquilaria sinensis | reverse complement strand
CACTGTCATCGAATATAAACTCCTCCTCATCCTCTGTCTCGCCATTAGATCCTCCCTCCTTA
Organism: Aquilaria sinensis; assembly: GCA_005392925.1. Classification (NCBI taxonomy): domain Eukaryota; kingdom Viridiplantae; phylum Streptophyta; class Magnoliopsida; order Malvales; family Thymelaeaceae; genus Aquilaria; species Aquilaria sinensis. Next base: position 488,114 of record SMDT01001994.1, on the reverse strand, counting down.
AATACGTCTTCTTCAATATCATCACCCACACCCGGGTCAGCTAACTCCTCAACTGGGTCATCTTCAATTCATTGACAATTCACGGATCCACTGTCTTGATACACGTCATCCTTGTCCAGAATTGCATACTGTATTATCCATTGAGGTTTTATCTTCATAACAGCTGACCACCTCGTTTCTTTCACGTGACTTACTCGGATATTATGTGTAGTAAACTTGGTCAGCCTGTGATGCTAGAATGAAAGGATCAAACTTTTGATATCTGCGGCTATTTCAGATCTCAACTAACCCAAACTGTTTATGCATTCGAGTTCCACGTTCAGGTGTTGAGTCAAACCAGTTGCACCTAAACAAGACAACATTCTTATGCGAAAAGCCGGGATATTCGAGTTGAATGACTTCTTCTAATATACCATAAAAATCACATTCAAGTTCGCTTGTACCCGTGCTGCGTATGTAGACTCTACTATTAAATGTTGCTTTGTCCTTACCCCATTCACTTATGTGAAACTTGTACCCATTTGTGAAATAAACTGGCCATGTCTGAACCCGAAGTGAGGGCCCACATGCAACATCCCACAAGATGTTATCGACAATATTGTTACCTGGGTCATCAACCTATGTAAAACATTTTCAATTAAGGACAATATATATGGAGACTTTTATAACTTAACATGTTGCAATAGATACTGACTAAAAGCACACGTACATAGTGTCGGAGCCAGGTTGAGAAATTGTTTTCAATGTGTATGTCCATCTCAAACATTGTTATCTCGGGTGCAGTTTCCCTGACCATGTCCACAAACATACTGTGGCCAATAACAGAATAAATAAAAATATGTTAGTTTTGGTTGGTGAGTACTCCTGAATTTTAACATAATCAAAGTAATAACCCCTTTTTATGAACGATGACTTACTTTAGATATGGCCTGATCTCAGCACAGTTTAGAAGAACATATGTTGGTTGCAAGTCTGAGTTCATCGTCCGTGAGGAATCTATATCAGCATGCACCATATGGACGTCCCGGAAAGGTGAATATGGACCACAAGTCACCATTACATGGGACAGGACCACCATCATCATTTCTCGGTACTCGGTTCATCATGGAGGGAATATGGGATTCAAAGTAATGAGAGCAAAAGATTGAAGTCTCCTCTATAAGGTATGCTTCACATATCGATCCCTCAACATGAGCAGTATTAGAAACCTTCATTTTTAGGTCATGCATGCACCGCTCAAATTTATACATTCATCGGTACTGAACAGGTCCTCCAACCCTTGCTTCAAATGGCAAGTGAACTGGGAGATGCTCCATGACATCAAAAAACCCTGGAGAAAAAATTCTCTCAAGCTTACAAATTATAATTGGAATATTGGCCTCCAACGCAAACAAGTGATTTTCATGCAGCTCTGGAGAGCACAAGTCTCTAAAGAATAGGCTTAACTCCGTTAATGGCTTCCAAATATTCTCGGGTAGCGCTTCGAGGGCAATGGGGAGAAGCCTTTGCATCATAACATGGCAATCATGACTCTTCATGCCATACATATTGCAACCAGCTGTATCAACACATCTCCCAAGATTCGAGGCATATCCATCAGGGAGTTGTAAAGATTTTACCCAAGCGATCACATCTTGCCTTTGGTTAACATCAAATGTGAACCTCGCCTTTGGTTTGAACGAACGACCATCATCAAGTGGAACCATGTTTAACTCCGGCCGATTACAATAAATTTCCAGGTCCTTCCGTGCTTTCACATTATCTTTCGTTTTGTTCTTAACATCCATCACAGTATTCTAAATATTCTCAAACACGTTCTTCTCAATATGCATAACATCAAGATTATGTCATATTAAGTTCGTGGCCCAATATGGTAACTCCCAGAAAATGCTTCACTTCGTCCAATTGTGTGATTTCCCATAATCGCACGGGCGATGTTGTGGCCCATCGTTACCAACTGATGGAATCCATGAGATTCTTTCAAATATATCTTCACCTGATAAGCGCGGAGGAGGCAATGACTTCTCTGATTTCTCCTTCTTAAAGCAAGTACAATTCCTTCTATATGGGTGGTTCCGGTCAAGGAATTGCCGATGAGAGTCGAAGAATGAAATTTTCCCGCCATACTTAAGTTGGAAAGCCTTACTTTCGCCCATACAAATAGGGCAAGACAATCGACCATGTGTCATCCACCTTGATAGCATGCTATAAGCCGGAAAGTCATTTATGGTCCACATTAATGCTACTCGCAGAATAAAATTTTGTTTCAATGACACATCCCATGTTTCAACGCCATCAAACCACAGATGTCATAGCTCCTCAATTAGAGGTTGAAGATAAACATCAATCTTATGATTTGGGCTACGTGGACCTGGAATCAGCAACGAAAGGAACATATAGGGTTTTTTCATGCACATCCAAGGGGGCAAATTATACGGAGTAACGATCACAGGCCAACAAGAGTATTGTTTCCCAGATGGTCCAAAAGGTGTAAATCCATCGGCACACAACCCCAATCTGACATTTCGTGCTTCCGAAGCAAACCATGGGTAGGTCTGATCAAAATGTTTCCAAGCTTCACCATCTGATGGATGTTTTATAACACCTGGGACCTGTGTTTGCTCCTTATGCCACCTCATCTGCTCAGCTGTTGACAATGACGCAAATAAGCGTTGCAGACGAGGGCTAAGTGGTAAATAATGCATGGTTTTTCTCGGTCGATCTTTACCACGACCTCTTTTTTTTTCGGCTTATATCTCTCATCTCCACAGTACTTACAAATTTGCACACAATTGTCATCTTTCCAGAACAACATACAATTATTCACACAGACGTCAATCTTCTCGTGAGACAGACCCAACTGTGAAACTAATTTCTTAGTTTCATACCAATTTGAAGGCATCTTACTATCTATTGGTTGAGTCTCCTTCATCAGTTGGGCAATGCCATTAAAACATGTTCGTGACATGTGATACTCAGACTTAAGGTTGAGAAGACGGACAGCAGCAGATAACTCAGAATGATTTTCGCACCCATCCCATAAAGGAGTTGATGCTGAATTCAAAAGATTAAAATTTTTTTTTGCACTTTCATTCGGCTCTGCAACATTGGCTTCCGGAATTTGTGAGTAACTAGGGGCAACGGCATCTAATACCATCCTTTCATATGGATTCGTCGAACACCCCTGGTCAAACTGATCAAACCCACCCACACCCGGATCAGTATCTGATGCTTCATTAAATGGCTCACCATGAGCGGTCCAATTCAAGTAAAAAGGCTTAAACCCCCATTTGTACAGATGAACTCTGACCTCATCAGACTGTTTAAACCGCAAATTCTTACATTTCCAACAAGGACAGCGAATGCATAACCCGCTCATAGTTTCAGGGTGAGAGACAGCAAATGATATAAATTCTTCCACCTCAGACTCCTACTGTTGTGTGTAATCTGTTCGGCCAGGCAAGAAACGGTTACTGTACATCCAACTACGGGCGGAATCCATAACAAACAAAATCTGTTCGTAATCATAAACACCTCAATCTATTAAATCATATGCGTAGTGAAGTTTAATATTGAGTTAATAAAAATAACAAAAGTTCATTAATGTTTACGTAAGTAACTTAAAAAATTGTTAGATAAACAAAGTTTATTCTCAATCTTATTGTTCTTATGATTAACGAACGTAATTATTGTAATTATTGTTCTTATTATTCTTATTGTTCTTAGTATTTAAATTCCATATTTTCTTCATTATATTTTATTACATATAGGCTTTACTAAGTAAAAGAGGTGATGAATAAAGAAAGTTAAAGTTTAGGATGAGGGTTAAAACTGTGCGTTAATACTTTATGGTTTAGGGCTTTAAGGTTAGAGTTTGAGGGTTTATGATTTGGAGTATGAGTTTATAGTTAAGGTTAAGGTTAAGGTTAGAGTCTTGGTTTTATGGGGATTAGGGTTCAGATATTTTATTTAGGGTTTATGGTCAAGTTAAAATTAGTGTTAAGATTAGGGTATAAGTTTATATCTATTATAGTTTAGATTTAGGTATACGGTTTATACTGTTAGGATTATAGACTTATAGTTTAGGTTAGATCTTGTCTTTAGAGTTTTAAAGTTTAGGATTAGGGTCTTGGGTTTAAGTTTAGATTTATGGTTTAAGGGAAAGGTTAGGGTTAGGATACGGTATGCATTCAAGTCATGTTTGGTACAATTAGGGTAGCTGGATTTTGTCGAAGGACGGTGAGTCCTCCTCTTCAGATTATGTCATTTATTACTGAAAACGAGTATCAAACCAAGATATTATATATGATTTTGTACTTCGGTGTTGGGCTGGATTGTGACCCGCTCTGTTGCATGTCCTTTCCTTTTGTTCTTTTTTATTGTTGGGTTTGGTTGCTTCTTTTGGAAGGTTGGTGACAAATTCGAATGAAAATATCTTTTCGATTGTCGATTTCGCTATTCTGTGACTTTCACTTTTCTTTTTTGTGAAACACATTTCCAGTCCCTATATTATTTTCGTTTCTGATATTAGACCCTAAGTTTAATAAATTATAGTGTTTTTGTTTAATTACTTGGTTATTTTTTTTAATGTCTTATTTTCCAAAGTCACCATGATTTAATTAATTTTTCAGTGAAATAAGACTTTTTTTTCTTAACTTTTCCAAAGTCAATTGTTAAACTCTTAATACCTAAAGTTTTTACATTTTCTCTATTGGTCTCCAAATCAATTTTTTAATTTTTCTGCATTATTATTGTCATATTATTGGAACATGGTTTTATTATAATAATAATAATTATTATTATTATTAGACCATGACATAATCTAACCATTTACACTAAATCACTCCAACTAAACCGTAACTATACCTATTACCATACACTTATACTAATAATCATTCCATAAAATAAGCTATACAACGCACAAAGAAATTACATATTCACTCTAATCCATCAGAAAAAATATCCACATATAACAAATAATTAACATAAACTGCATATTCAAATATGAACAACTATGTTCAAACCACAGTGACAACACATAAGTTTTATTATCAATATTAATAATTAAAAACAATTTCCCTTCATAGTTCCTGTTTTCAATTCGAAAGGAAAAAAAATAGAAACTTACGTCAAACGAGTTTGAACGGAGAGGAAAAACAATGGGTACGTCTTCAGGCTCACAGATGCAGGGAGGAACTGAAAAAATAGGGGAAAAAAACTTAAAATCCTGGTAATATAAGAAATTTCTGAAAATGAAACAAAGAAATGTTAATCTACACGCGTAATTTAAACAAAATACGTTAGAAAGATTATTATTACTTTCATAATTGTAATTATTATTATTATAATTATTAGTATTATTATTATTAGTATTATTATTATAATTATAGATATTTTTATTATTTGGACATAATATTATTATGAATATTATTACAACTATCACTAACAAAGGTTCATTAATATTCTTTTCTAACTTTACTTCTAATACTATCTACTAATAATAATTATTAGAGTAACGGTTATTGATGTTTATATTATTGCGGAACAAAAAATAATAATTAAATATACATATTATTATTATCATTTTATTATTGTTACTAAATCCCAACACTAAATCAGTCAAACTAAGTTCAAGTCAACTAATTACGATCTAACGAATATTGTAAAAGATAAATGAAATAAACAATCAGCGTTGGTAATTAAATTGAATCCTGATTACGTAATAATGTCCTCTAATTATGATTATATCTTTTTGTCTTCCAACTTTGAGATCAGCCAAGTTTGTATTTTTATTATTGTCTTCCAATAACTACAAAAAGACAAAAACATTAGTGATCAAATTGAGCCAACTAGTAAACATTAGTGGTTTGTTTGTTATTTTTTCCATAGAAAAATTATCCAACAATCTAATTTTATGAGAAGATAATTACTAAGCAGTTTATATTGACACTAAAAATTACAAGAGATAACGAATTAAAATTATTTGATAACTATCAGCTAGCAAACTGAAATTGTATTATAAATGTATTATAATTTTTCCTACTCTCTTCCAAGAAATTGCGATTCGTCTTCTCGTCACACACTACGGCCATACCCCCATAAATCACTCAAACTAAACATTTTAATTGCAACACTAAAATTACCCATAATTAAAAATTGATTAACACAAAATAAATGGGAAACACCCAACTAAATCACCAGAAAAAATGTAGAATCCACAGTCATAATACTAAAAGTTTAATTACAACATAAATAAATAAATACATTTTCTTTCCCAAAAAAAAAAAAGAATTAATTCTGATAAGTAAAAAAAATTTAATAACTTACCTTAACTAACTTGCCCAGCCACAGAATCACAACAATGAGAAGATAATGCACCTCAAATAAGAGCTGAAACTAAAAGAATAAGGCGTAAAAACCAAATACCACGATTTTCTCAAGTATATACATTAAACGAGAATATAAATACAGAAAAAAACCCATACCCGAGCTCGCCTCCACCAGATCTATGATTCGCGGCCACTCACGGTGGAAAACGGCCGGAAAACGGCCGGCTACCACGTGCGTCGACGTCGCGAAACCCGTTCGCGCTTTCTCTCTCCCGAAACTTGAATTGAAAATGGCAGTTGGACCGATTTTTAACGGAATGAAGAGAAATTTATTACTAATTTACTAACGGCTAGCCGTTGATAAATTTTTAAATGAAATGCTGCATTTCATTTACAAATTTACCAACAGCTAGTCATTGATAAAATGCCCCTAATTATATATGTATATATATTATATATATAGTATATATATATTCTACCAATTGCTGAGAAGTTGGAATTTTACCAACGGTCTTGACCATTGGTAATTACCAACCGGCTTGCACGTTGGAAACAAAACAAAAAACCTGCTAAAATAAGTTGGCACCCTCACCAACGCGTGCACGTTGGAAAATAAATACCAACGGTTCTACGCGTTGGTAACTACCAACGGCATAGCCGTTGGTACATAAGCCGTTGGAAAAGCATGAGATTTTAGGAGTGAAATCATCACTGGCATAGAGATTTCATTAGAAGAGCCTTTAGTGAGTTGGATTATTTTCACTTTTGCTATTTTTTTCTCTTTTCAGCCATTTTTTTTTCTATTGATCTTTTCATCCTTAAAGCCCTTGATTGTTCTCTCTCCTTCTACTACTTTGTTGTTTCTCAATTACTATAGAGTCCAACAGGTTAGAAAACAAAAAAAAAAAGTACAAAGAGCAAAAGGCAAACATAGTAAAAAAAAAGTTTCTTTCAAATTCAAAGTTCACATGGTCAATTTAATAGAAGCTGATTCTAGCCTATCATCTTTAAATGGGAAAAACATAGGTTCGACGACTAGTTCACGGCTGTGACTATAAACAAGGCTTACAACAGGTTTGACTAGATTTATTCTTTCAATCGGAAAAAGCTTGATAATGATAGTGAAGAACACCTTCTTCTTCTTCTTCCATTACTTGGCCTGAACTACCTAGTTAAGATGGCGAAGCGGATTTGTAGATAGAGCTAAAGATTCTAGGGAAGTGGCAAATGATGATTACGTTTGAGAATCCAGCATATAGGACAAACAAAACTTCTCTGCAATAGCTTGAAGTGAGATAAATTTGATTTTTTCCAATGGTTTTTTAAAGGGAGTTGGACTATCTATTTCTATACATTAAACGTTAACACCAATTCTTAAGTTAGTTAAGTGTTACATGTGGCAAGAAAAGAGGGCAAAGGAAGGGGGAAATATGATGAAGGGGGACAGGGGATTTGAATTCATTTGAAAGGTAATTTTTTCATTGGCAAATCCCTTATCTTTAATTTTTTTTTTTTGTTTTAGTCCTCAAATTATTAAATGTTCTCGGTGCTAAACCTTTTTAAAATGTTCCATATTAGTTCACATTAGAAGATATCAACTAATTTTGAATAATTTCTCACATTTTTCTAAATCATAATTTAAATTGTCAAGCCAATCATCAGGTTTTGCTCTTTATAAACTAGGTTCCATGTGCCACACATATGGCACCTTCCATAAGTTAGTGGTTTTTAGTATTGGGCTAATATAGAACGTTTCAAAAAGCCTAGGAATAATGTAAAATAGTTTGAAAAATATTGAAAATAGTTTGAAAAATATTGAAACCCTAAAAAGAGTAGTTAATAGGTTCAAGACCAAAATGAAATGAAAATTAAATATTAGGGACCATCCACAAAAGTTTTTATTTCTTTAAGATATTTTATTTATTTATTTATCTTTTTATAGACAAAAAATATACTGTTAAAACTTTATGAATTATCAAACAAACTAATTGGCTGTCATAAAAAAGAAAATAAGCTCAGAAAAAACTTAATAAAACAGAGGCACACTAGTTGGTTTGGTAGATTCAAGAAACAACAATTGGATATTTTCTTACCCTTTGCCTAACCCAAGTCTTTTTGTTAGAAGAAGAGAAATATCTTACGAAAGTCTATGCCCAAAATATATGGTAAAATCATGCATTGTAATTTTATATATAATGTTTCTTTATTGTATTTTGGGCCTAGATTTTTCATATTGGACATTATATGTTATCACTATATTCTAAAGATGAAAAAAAATTACTATAGATGAAGAGTAACTCTTATTGGGTTGAATTTGGCCTACTTCTACCACCTAAACATTAGTTCTCTCTCAACCCTCTCCAGTAGATGAACAGTAACTCTTATTGGACCAAATTTGTCTTCTATCAGTTGAACTTCTAATTTTCTCTCAACCCTTTGCACAATTTGAATTTTCCCCTACTTACTCGCACGTTTTTGTCATTTACCCCTTACCAGAGGTGATAGGCAACACTGTATGCCTGTATTAAAGCTTGGGCTCGAAATAATGACTCGATGAGGAAAGATGCGTTAAACGATCTTTATGGTTTGTGCCAATTGATTTGATTTCAAATGAGAAGGAATTTGGGAGCAAGGGGGCAGAGCTCTCCTTTATTCTTTAAACTATAGCTTTACTTGCAACTCATGATTATGTCATCGCTCAGTCCCAAATCTACGTAGGCGGTGACTTAAGCTAGGAAGGAACTGGTATATACTAGAGCACAATTTAAGATATTGTAGATGCACAATGCTAGGAAGCTCGACCAAATAAATGAACAGTAACTACCTGAGGAAATGAAAATATTCCAATATAGGTCCCTTAGATATCATATCTTTCTGTTATGGTCCTTAAACTTTTCTTTATGACAACTGATTCCCTCAATTTGAAAGTCTTTGTCCTCTTGGTCCCAACACTTTGCTTCTTCGTAATCGGATCCCTAGACAATAAATAGCCGCAGCAATGCGCGGTTTATCCTCCTATTTCTTACTGAATTTGAGTTTTCTCATAATTCTATTTCGATTAAGAATCTCTATACAATTCCCTTTTTTCTTTCAGCTATTAATAAACTCCTTCCACCATCATAAAAACCTCCATTCCGTTCGCCTCTGATTATGAGACTTCTGGCTTCTTGCTCAAATTTTATGACATCATGAGTTGCTTGCTAGCTCCTCTTTTTATATTGATTAGTTAAATCATTCGTTTTGACTTTAGTGTTATTTTGCTATGTTTTATATAAGAGAACTTAGAGTATAAATATATATATATATATATCAAATCAGACAAAAAAAAATCCATGAAATGAACAAAAGTAATGGATGTTCTTTCTATTAAGTTATATGCTGATCCAGTAATTACTAGGAGATTACACTAGTTGGTCTGTGCTGTTTTTGAATTCTAGCTAACAGGTCTTTTCCCTAATTAGACATTTTCGAGCCGAGATATTCATTTTCTCTCAAATATAAAAATAAAATCGGGGGAAGTTGAATGAATGAAATTATGAAGGCTCTAAAAGAGAGGAGCCCTTCTAGGAATCCCTTTTCTTTTTCTTTTCTTAATCATGTTGGAATCAGTATCTATTTCAGAGCTTGGCTGACTCTGGTCAGTCGATGAAGTAGCATCAAAACATGGCTCAATGTCCTGCTGGCAAGCGTCTAGCTTTGGCCTCCACTTACCATCCATCACCTGATACATTAAATTCAATTTTCACCCACAATTACATCTATCTCATCATAACATTAGAAATTTTACTTCAAAACAAACATATAGATACTATAATTACTGCTCGTAGTATATATATATATATATTCTTACTTTGCATTCAATTGAGCAGAACTTTGCAGTTGGGCATTGCAATTCATACCCACAAGCTTCGCACTTCTCCAGCTTCCGGATGGAGCTATTGTTAAGATTGGTTCTAACGTTGTCGTCCTCCTCTCTTCTTTTCTTGTTGATGTAAACAAGCTTGTATGAGTTGCTAATATAAGGTTGGATATCTGAAGCATCAAATAGCTTGTTTATGGTGGATATCCGAAGCCCAACCCGGCATGAAGACTTGTAAACCTGACATCATTTGAAGCTAAAGTTAATAAACAGAATCATGGTAGTGTATATGTCTGATTAGTCAGTTCAGGGCTAATTTACTAGTATAAGTACAGTTAATTTTTGTTTCAATTCAAAATTCAAAAACTAAACCAGAGACAGTAACGGTAGAAGTCTTAAGCGGGCATCAATATTTTTAATTCTTAGCTAGCGAAACTTCAACAGCTTCAGAACATACAAACTGAAAGAAAAAAGAAAAAAGAAAAAAGAAAAAGCAGAAAAAGAAAAAGAAATTGAATCAATTTCTCATATGAACATTTTGAGCGCCCCAAAGTGGGAAACTTTCACATGCTCCATCTTGATTTGAAAACGAAAGATCTGAATGCCAAAGGCAATGGTACATCAAATAAAGTTAGAATCTTGGAAGCAAATGCATAGAAAAGGGGAGGAATTTTCAATTGCAGAAAGAGTCTGTGAGAATCTTGGAATAGAAAAGAGAAGAATTTTTATTCAAGGGAGAGGATTTAATTTACTTGTATAATGAGATGGCCCTGGTGGCGGAGAGAGTTGGAGCGGCAGTTGTCGCAGAAGGAGTAGTCCATGCAATTGGTGCAGAAGAGATTGCGCTGCTTGGGGCTCCCGCATTTGCAAGCGCCGTAGAACTCCGCCTTCAGAAGAGCCTTGACCCATGCCAATTGCTTCTTCTCCCCCATTCTTCTGACTTGCCTCTCTCTTGCTCTCCCCTGCTGCTCTTCCTTCTCGTTCTTTATATATATAGGTACCGCAAATAAGTGTCCTCGCCTCTTCCGGTATCTAATCAAACTTGGGGGAACAGCGGGCTAGGGCACACCCGCGGGTCCTAAAACAAAGGGAAATTATCAAAACTTCCCTAGGTTCGACTGAACCTACAATTATGTTCCCCTATTTCAAATACATACACTTACTCCCTCCAAACTTAACTCCGTTATTTACCACTAGCAAAGAGAAGAGAAACTGCTTATTTTACCCTCTTAACCTTTTTCCATGAAAATTTTGCCCCCAAACTTTCACATCTAACGAAATAACCCTATATAATTTCTAAATCTAGATGGTCTCTCTTCCCAAACCAAATGCTCTGCCCCTTCCTCTTCCCAACCCAAATTCGCTGTCGGTTCTCCTCCTCCTCCATTCCACCATTCTTCTTCCTCCTCACCAAACCCTCACCCTCAAATTCCCATTTGAACCACTCATTCTTAATAGCACTAACCCAAGGATCCTCCTCTAAGTCCTGACCAATCTGAAATACCCAAAACAAAAACAATCATAATCCAGACTCAGTTTCCATAGGCTCCTCAGATGCTGGAGGCACATCATTGCCAGCGTTCTATCTTGACTCCAGCAGGTTGAAATGGGACGAACTGGTGTCGCCGCAGGAGAAGAATCCCAAGACCAAGTAACCGACGATGGCCAGGTTTCTTCTTCACGAGCTTCGCTCCTGCTTGACTAACTTCCTCTGGTGGCTTCACCACGGCAGGGTCATGTTGCTAGCCGGCAATCAGATTCAACCCAGCTTTCCAATCTTGCACTCCATGCTTACCACCATCATTGGCCTCGCTCTCTACATCGTTCTCATCACCTGAACCTGAAGATGTTGGAGCGCCACGAACTCGTGGCCACGATTGTGTTGCCGCCGTCGTGGTCTCTGTACGCCCAATCTCATACTCCATGCTTACCACTAGCCAGAACCAGCGGTGTGTCTTGCCGGCCACATCCCTTGAAGCGGCATTGTTCCTACGCCCCGAATTTCATACCAACAAAGCAGTCTAAGTGGTTACTGACTAGCAAGGGGAAATCAAGGCAAATCGAAACAGAAACTGAAACAAAAAGGAAATCCTTGAAATTTTGACAGGCCTTGAAATCGCCCATTTAATTGTTCGACCCCGACGCTTCGGGTTTTGCAGATTGTGGCCGGAAGAAGAGGGAAGAAAGGGGGTTTTTTATTTGTGGAGAGTAATTGAAGTTTAGGCTCGTTGTCAAGGGATTGATTTGTATTGACCCAAAAACTGGGGGCAAAGTTTCCAATGAAGAAAGGTTAAGAAGGTAAAATCAGATTTTTTTTATTTTTTATTTTTTTCTGTCTAACTATGAATCACAAAATGTGAGTATTTCAAATAGTTGATATAAAAGTGTAGGATTGTCTATATCTCAGGACAGTTTTGATAATTTTCCCTAGAATAAAAATCTGTCCCTTGCCCATTAAAGGCAAACATGGGAATTACAACATTTTTAGAAAATAATTAAACAGATAGTAGAAGCTTTATGCCTACAAAAGCTACAGCATAGCATGGCTTTTAATGACGGTAAATTCTATGTATGTACATTGGGTACCTAAAATATTTCGAACATGGCAATTAAATATTTCTAATAGCATGCAGTGTCATTGCTGAAAATGAACGTCACGACTTGAATTGCAAGTCTTTGATACCCCACAACACTTAGATTAATATGTAGTTTCCGAATTGCCAACAACACATGTCTAATTAGATAATTATCATTTCCCACTTGTAAATGTTAAGGTGTTGAGTGAATATGGAAAAATCAATAATTTAAATTTTGGCTACATGATACTGCAATAAAATTGATGCAGTTGTCATTCTAATATAAAAAAAATTAGTATAGTGTTAGTATATCTCTCTCTTATGCACTTGTACAATGCTTTTGAATATAAAAAAAATGTTAGGGATTTATGATTTGCAAACAAAGTGCTATTGTTACCATGATTTTTTTGTTTCATTTTGCATCGTTGCCAAGACTGTGTCGAATAACGTATAGGTTGCAAGAAGTTCTAATAATATTGGGTATATTACTATATTTTTTAAGGAATTATCATTTTCATTCCAGAATCGAGAAGCTATTTTTCATTTACAATGGTAAAGTCCGATAAGTTATTTGAGGATAATCAAAGTTAGTGACTTTACTTGTTCAAAGACTTAAGTTTAGGGACGTCTGTGGTATTCTACGACGTTCAAGCAATGGTAAATTCCGAAAATGCGAATAAAAAGAGGGGTAGAATCGTCTATAGGGAAGTAGTATTTCAAGGGAAGAGATCCAAAAAAGTAGCCTATTTTATTCGCCGCGAAGTTTTTACTTTCTCAGGGACACAGAGAGAAACCAATCGTCCGCTCGACGGCTCCATCGATCCGTTCTTTTTCTTGAAATCTCGGTAAGTTATCTCTTTCCCTTGTATTTTCTAGTTTTTTATTTCATTATTGTTGAATAAGAGAAATCTAACATTTTAATAACGAGTCTGTTGCGTGATTTGTTTTTTTTTTTCCCTCATTCTCGAGTACTATAGATATCAGCAATCGCAGGGTTCTATCGTTATACGTTTTCCTGCTTAAGGTTTGATTTTTCTCAGGAAGAATCTTGAATGTATCTTATTTTCATATGTATCAGAGAGATACGGAGACATAATTAATGTTTTTGAAGTTCCTTGCACGGAAATCATAGAAGTTGAGGCTTTGCGGGAATTAGGTTCAAAGATAAGTGTTGGGGAATTGTTATTGTGGAAATTCTTTTTATTGGGTAATGAGCTGCAAGATGGTTCAGTTGAAGGTCTGGTATAGGAAGTTCGTCATTCATCTGAATAGGAATTATCTGTAGCATTTGTTATCGTGAAAATGTTGAATTTCTTGACTGCAATTTTTATCTGTATGATGTCAGTAAAACGCTGGGTTCAACATTAACTCACTATTGTTGGCCTCATCGTAGAATTGGTCCAGAGTTATTCTAATGTTAGTGCGATAATAGGCTTCTTCCATGGTTTCTGGAAGAGAATATTGTTCTCTTTTTCACTTTTCCATTCCTTTGTACCTGTGTTATAGATGCTTTGAGATGGAGCATATGGATCGAGTAAAGAGTAAACACCAGGTTAGGGTGCAGGGCAAGATTGAAATTGTAGGAAAGGAAATAATATGGCATCCTTATTGAACTGAGCTTTTTCAGGGCTGATCCATTCATCTTGTTGAGGAAAGAATATGAATAACATTACGAAATGTGCTCTATATTGATTGAGAGTAGGAAAAGTATCGATTTACCTTCTTGCCCAGTTACTCTAGGATCAGAGGGCAGGCCATTATGCGTTGATACACATTGTTCTCTGGATTGTGGGTGCCTCGATTGCTTCCTATGCTCAGATTGCACCAATGAGGATTATCATTCTGTGTGTCTGTCATGACTGTGGATTAGTAAATTTGGTGCAAGTACTTGACCTGTGCATTGTCTGTTTCATCAATCGATGTGTGGTCAATCATGTTTTACTTTTGCCCATGTAAAAGGATTATTTGTTAATAGGAATGAAGTTTGACTGTGTGATTGTGTTAAATTAGTGTTCGATGTCAAACGCTCGCATGCACACGGGGCTAATTGTGTATCTATTGATAGTGGTGTCTACCTTGCATGGTTATGCGTTCCACTTCTTTAGCAGCATTTCTCATGTCTGAATAAGCCATTGTTGCTCTGGTAGAGGCATCTCTTTCTTCTGTCTTAACCATGGTTTGGTTTCGTGTTATTGATGCAGCTTTCAAATGGCAACTGTGAAATACCTAATTCCTTCTGTATTAGGATCTTTTGGCATCGCCTATGTGTGTGATGAACTTGTATCTGACAAGAAAATCTTTGGAGGCAAGTTATCTTTTTCAATTTATGCTCTGTAACCGCTGCAGAATTCCAAATCTAAATTATTATATTTTCTACCTATTCATGGACTCAGGTTCCACTCCAAGTACGGTTTCCAACAAGGCATGGTGGGAAGAAACTGACAAGAAGTTTCAGGCTTGGCCCCGCGCTGCAGGTCCTCCAGTTGTCATGAACCCCATCAGCCGGCAAAATTTCATTGTCAAAACCAGTTCTGAATAATCTTGCTGTCTCCTCTTGTGATTTACAAGGGTTTCATTCAATCAGAGTTCTAGTCTCATAAGCTTTCATTAGTCGCAAACATTCTGACATGGCTATGGAATAACGTGTCAGTCATTCTTTTCGGTTCCAGGCATTTCTTTGTCGTTAAATTTTTTGGTGACGAGACGACTCGTTATGGGTTTGAGGATGCATTTTTTGTGAGACATGAATAAGAATTTATGGTACCTGCCGTTGCCAACCATATAAAAGAATATGAGAATTACATGCCTTTCGATACTTTTGTGGGGTCTTTTTTTTCAAGTTTTATGAAAACGTAGGCCATGTCTGCTCGCGTGGTGATCATATGAATGGTCTTTAATGCCGCCTTATGCCACATATTGCAGGTAAATAGTACATGATATAAATATTTTCGTATTTATTTATTTATTTTATATAAAATAATGTAATATGTTGTAATATTTTACATATTAACGTTTTATGTATATTTTGTCAAAATACTGCAGTGTATTGGGAAATACCATATGGCACAAGTTTTAGTATCCTGTTCTTTGCGTCGCATGTGACATGTGTGAGATAATTCTTTTGTCATTTTATGTCAAAATGTCATACTTAAATATATAATATAATAAAATATAATTGATATGCATATTTTAATATAAATCTTAATTTTATTTTTTATCTAAAAATAAAATTTAATTTACAAATAATGTCAAAATCATATAGATTTGAAAATTATTATAATTCTTGCATAATATAATCCCTATTTTCTGAAATGGTCCTATAAAAGCTACATAATTATTTGGTTCTGTAAAAGATATGTAATTTTTGCACAACATAACATTTATTTTGTTTTATATATTCTATTTTTATATTTTTTTGTATAAAAATATTATCTTTTATATATATTTTATCTATATTTGGGAAATTACGATTAAAATATTTAATATACTTGTGCCACTAAACTCTATCGATCTAAGGTTGGCGTTGGCTGGGGTGAGGCATGCAATCCGAAAACTTGGGAGCGCTACAGAGACAGGAAATTAAGGGAGCTAGGCCTAGGCACTGGCTCGTTAGCAAATTACTGCTGCGATTTAATGTAATTCTCAGCACCAAATATCAATATCATTGTCGCAGGGAACTTCGTTGCGCAACTCACTTTTGAGGGTGCTGTTCGGCATGCTGCCTTTATCCTCGTCTCTGACAACAATATTGAATTACAAAAATAATAAGTATGCAGATAATTTCTACTCCATCTGCATCATATTTACTTAAATATTTGATTTAAATTTATTTATAATTAAAATATATATGTATTTATATATATTATATAAACTAAAATCTTACTTTTATATATATAATTTTTTTTATATATTGAAATATTAAAAATAAAAAATTATAAAGTAATAACTGAATAGTAAATGTTGTAAAAAATTTGGACAGAGTATATGTCAATGGGTCAACATATATAGAAAAACGTATTGATGTTAATTAGATAACGGCAATCCGAGTGAGGATGTAGATTTCTTCAATACTACTAGTGAAAGCAAGTATCTTTTTTATTTGTATTTTTTTCCTTTGACCAGAGTACCAAACAATTCCAAACATAAGTAATACTAGACATGCTAAAGCTTTCATGCAAAAATTCTAACAAAATTCTGTGACTCACAATCTAATTGACTTTTTTTAAAAAAAAAAAAAAAAAGGTGTAGGAGGGAGTGGTCAACTTTTCTTGATTACTTGTCATGCCCTTAAAATACATGGATACCTTTATACAACACCATAATATCTCTACTGTGCATGTTCAA
Organism: Aquilaria sinensis; assembly: GCA_005392925.1. Lineage (NCBI taxonomy): Eukaryota > Viridiplantae > Streptophyta > Magnoliopsida > Malvales > Thymelaeaceae > Aquilaria > Aquilaria sinensis. The sequence continues at coordinate 471,006 of SMDT01001994.1, read as the reverse complement.
GATAATGACATGAGAAGAAATTCATAATATTAGCTGACGACTGTTTCTAAGTTAAGTGAACCTATGGTGTGAGTGGAATTAATATTGGTATTAGTGCAACTCCCACTATCAATAAGCATCACTTCATCTTGATATATATATTTAGGACATAGAAGTATACTGCTATCCGATTCTCAATACAACAATCATCATCACTAGATATTCACTGTTGTCAAACACAGTTGAATAAACATTTATACATCACAAAGAAGTTACTTAGCACCTCATATTTGAGGATGTTAGGCCATTCTACATTCTCCATTTACTATTGGGGTAAGTTAAATATGCTCTATACTCTTTATATCAATGTTGCGGTTTGAGGTTGACGTTGAGCTTCCGAAAGGCTAGCTCTTGCCATGGCATTACTGATTTAAATCTCTTGTCTCTCATTCCTCAAATCCCTCCTTGGGGTGTAAATAGGTTGGACCTTTATCTAGTAGCTCAAGCTTAAACTCGATTTGAGACTTCTCAAGCTTAGCATTATCAAGATGGAGTTTGTGTTTGAAAATGAGTCTGATATCTTCCCATGCCCACTGTTGGAACTCCCTGATCATCCTAAGCCACTAATTGTAGTCGTGGAAGACAATATAAGATGCAATTGTTTTCAACAACTATTGGCTTCATCTTATCAAAGAATAAGATGTGTTCTCACCAGATATCTTATGGGCATCACCATTTGCCTTCTTACCACCGATTCTGTTTTGATAGGAAGAAACATCAGATAATGGGAGAGAAGAACAATAGCAACAAAACGGCACAAAGAAGATAAGAGATAAATTGGGCATTAGATGCTTTTAACAAGGATAGGAGAGTAATTTTGCCTATAGGGCATCCGTGCAATAGGGCGTTTGCCTTTAAATATAGAAAACAAATGATAAAATAGATAGTCAAAATATAAATTTCCTCAATACTATGAAAGCAAACATGTTTTTGGCTCAGGTGCTCTTGGCTCAATACGGGAAAAAGTACAAAAAAACTCACAATAGTTATGGGTTTGGACCGATTTGGTCACTATAGTTCTGAACAGTTCTAATTGCATCACTGAAGTCATAATTTGAGCCCAAAATGGCCACTAATATTTCAGTTTGGTACCGAATTTGTCATAAGCTATTAAACACCTAATACTAAATGTGGGAAGTTGTTGAATTTGAAACCTTAGGGCACTTATATAACTTTTAACAAATTTCAAGAATTGTGTACCATTTTCATTTTTTTGTACAAGAACCACATCTATCCTTTATTGGATTTGCCACTGATCCCTTTAGAAATGATATTCAAATTAGTCATCGTATTATGATACTACAGATAATCTGAACCTCAATTAAATGAAACTCACTCATCAAACATCGATATATTTCTGATCGTCCACTTTCTAATATGCTAGTTTTTCTATTCATAAATAGTGATCTCCAATACTACCTTATTTGGCATTGCTTCCATCACTGATGGCAAATCTAGGAGTGACCGATACAGTGACTAATACACAAAAAAAAAATGAAAATGATAAATTACATAAAGTTCTTAAAGTTTGTTAAAAGTAGGATTACTACCCTAATATTTCAAAACCAATAACTTACCACATTTATCGTTAGATTTTTAATAACTGGTGGCATATTCGGTAACAAACTATAACATTAGTGATTAATTTGGGTCTAAACTATAACTTTAGTGATGTAATTTGAACCATGAAAAACTATAGTGATCAAATCAGTTCAAACTCATAACTACGATAAGTTTTTTGGTACTTTTCCCCTCAATATATACACCCAATAGTTTTATTTTCATAATCAATTTGTTCGCAGTTCTGATGATGTTTTTGTCAATGTGGTTTTTAGACCTTGGGTGAAAGGCTATGGATAGGGTTTTTGCTCTATTTTTTTTTCTATTATTTTCTATCAATTAGAAGAATAAGATAAATATCAAGAAATAGTAAGAATGTAGAATAGTATATGAGTTTTTTAGCATATAACAATAATTTGCGTAAAAGAGAACAAGAACAAATTACAAGAGGAACATGTAGATTTAAAAAGGGACAACAAGATGAGTCAAAGAAACAACTAAATTTATATAAAGAACAAAAACAATTTGATAAGTAACAACTCCTACAAAAAATGTAGCCAATTATTAAATAGGTGAAATTACAGAAACCCTCTATAGTTTGGCTTAACCTACAACTTTGCTCTCTCTATTTTTTAAAAACCAATTATTTACCCCTTATTTCATTTACACTGTTGAACAATAACTTCTGAAACTCTAATTTTAATCTTTTGGTAATTATGTTCTAATAATTTTAAAATTTTTTATATTTTATCACAATTATTTGACATTTAAAAAACAATGATTAGCATTTACAAAGAGAAAAGTGAATTTACAAAGAAAAAAATTGATAATTTAAAATATCTATTAACTATAAAAAAAATATTGAAGAGATTAAAATTACTATAAGATGGTCATAGTATAGTTTAAATTTGTGTTTCATATATTGTTGTCTAACAGTGTAAAAGAAAAATAAGCAAAGTGTATATTTTCAAAAAGAAAGGGAAAAGTATATATTACACCAAACCACAGGGGAATTATTGTAAGTTTCTATTATTAAATATCAAGATGAATATATAGATTTGACATGGAATAACAAGAAAAGACAAATGAACAACTATATTCATCAAGAAAATATAAAGCAATTGATAAGAAACAATTGCTACATGCATAATAAACAAGTACTAAATATAAAAAAAGAACTTGTAAATTTAACATGAAATGACAAGATAAGATTAAAAAAAAACTATACATATGCAAGAAAATAAGAAACATCTAACACTGAATAATTGTTATATGCATAACAAGCAATTATTAAATATCAAAATAAACAAATAAATTTGTTAGAGGTATTTTTTTGAAATAAGCACCTCATCGACAGTAATAAAAATTAGAAAGGAGAACAACAATCAACCAATCTAAAAGAGGATCAACAAAATAAACTTATCGTGCAAGCATGCAAAACCCTCTAGCTAGCAGAGAACAACCATGTTACCACCCCTATTCCTATAAGCAAAAACAACTGAAGTAAAAGAAGAGACTAAAGAAAGAATATCCTCCAGAATGACCCGAAAAGGGTACATAAAGACTGTCCAATAGACCAAAATATAAGAGTCCGACTCCAGAATAATCAACGTCCATCCATGTTGCCTCGCCTCGAGCGATGCATGATAAATAACAATCACTTCAACTTGTAGAACATTATCATAGAAACATAACTCTTGAGACATAAGCAATAAAGCCTTGCCGATATAATCCTGAGCCATAACCAAAATACTGGTGAAAGCACGTGTCCTAAAGACTATGACATCCACATTGAGCTTCACTATACCAGGAATAAGAGCCACCCAACCACAATGGCTCGTTGTCAACCTATCAGCACTTGTCGATGGATCCACCTTTCTAGAAGAAATCCATGCTAAATAGTCTCACGCCTACATCACCAAAGCCATGGATCGAGTAGAAAAGGAATCAAAAAACATTTGACACTAAATAGTTGTTACAAGCATAACAAGTAATTATTAAATGTAAAAAAATAGATTTGTTAGAGGCATGCAGCAATATAAGACAAAGAAACAATTATATTCAAAAAGAGAACAAGAAACATCTGCAAGAAACAACTATTGTAGGCATAACAAATAGCTATTAAATATAAAAAAAAACATATAGATTTGTTAGATAATAGCGAAATGAGATAAAAGAACAACAATATTAAGTAAGAAAATATGAATAATCTAATTAATAAGGAAAAACTACTACATGTATAATAAGCCGACATTAAATACCAGAAAGAACATGTAGATTGTTTGGGAACAATAATATGTGTCAAGGTATCAACTAAATTTTGTTAAAGAACATGTATAATCTGATAAGGAACAATTTCTGTATAGCAAACAGTTGTGGTGCAGTAATATTATCATAATTTATAAGAATTTGATGTACAATAATTATTTTGTAGATAATATGATGTTGAGGTGTGTGACTTGCATTGAACCCATGATATGACCACTAGTATATATGTGATATTATAATTGTATGGTATGTGATATTATAATTGTATGGTTATAAGGTCATTTATACTTAAATAAAATAATACTATGATTGTACTCGGTTTTTAATTCTAATCTACTCTCTTTGCCCCAAAATTTTTGTTCTATTTGTTTTTAGCAATTAATCTAGAATTTTTTATTTTTAATATTTTAATATATAAATAAAAAATATTCATATATAAATGATAAATCAAGACATGTAGTTTCTAAATATGTTTTTTTTATTTTTTTCTAACAAACAATAATATAAAAAAATAAAGTCAAAATACAACAAAAAGTCAAATGGAGCAAAAATTTTGGAATGGGGAGTATAAAATTGAGATTTTGATTTTAGATCTAAATCTTGATTCTAAAAAATCATAGCAAATTGATCATCAAAACTAGAACTAGTTTGCAATAGATTAATTTAAGTTTTCACTCTCCTCAAACTCAAACCAATATAAATCTCAAAACCAAACCGAGAAAACCAAAAATATGTATTCGACCTTGGAGCTCACTACTCACAATATTCTAAAAAAGGAAAAAAAAAAAGTAGCGGTGCATGAGTTAAAAAGAACTTATCTACTAGTTAAAGAGATCGAAAAAGAAAAACCAATATACTGTTGGAAAATACCAACTTAGAATTGCAAATGGGAAACCCAAAACAAATAAGTTGGCATTCCCCTTCTAAATATTATAAACTCCTCCTCTAAGGGCTGTTCATTTGTGTACTAATGCATTACCCGACTCAAACATGTGGATCGTCCCTGTCATCCCCGTTGTGCCTCTCCGAATTGGCGTATGTCCTCGTCATTCCCATCGATTCGCTCTGTCAGATTGCAAACAGAACCAACCCAAATTGCTTCTCCGTCATACTCAGACAAAATCCCACCCAATCCTTCGGAGTCTCGAACCACCTAGTGAATCGGCCAGTGACTTCTTGGTGGTCGAGGACGGGGTGCCGGCCTCCTCGTCGTCGTCGTCGTCGTTCTCCTCTCCTTTGCGTTCTTGGTTCGTCATTGTCGGCGAAGTTCACTTCATCGGCGGCCTGGTTTGTCAGAGTTCCCTGAATCATGGCGTCTCCTGAATCGTGTCTGGTCTATCTCACCGAACAGGAACAGACGGGAGATTATGAGATTGTTTTGATTAGGGAGATTGGTCAATTAGGGAAAAGTGTTTACGGGCTTGACTTCGATTAGGGAGATTGGCTGATTGATCTTTGAGAGAGAGGAAATTAGGACTAGGGTTTAGATTAGGACTACGGTTTTGGTGTGAGATGATGGACTAGGGTTCCGATGTGAGATGATGGATCTTAGACTACGTTGCTGTTTCCGGCCTCGTTCTCTTCTCGTCTCGCCACCATTTTGTGCCGGGATGAAGGGAGATGGGGTAGAAGCTATATGCACAAGTTAGGGGTGCAAAATTTCTATAGAAGTAGGGTAAAAGGGCAAAGTCAGGTTTTTCCTCTTTTTTCTTTTTGGGTAACGGTCAATAGGGGAGTTAAGTTAACAAGGGGTAACTGTAGGTATTTGGAAAAGGGGGACAAAACTATAGGTTAGGCCAAACCTTAGGGAGGGTTTTTGGTAATTTTCCCATATGAGAAATATAGTAGTAGTTTGATAGTTCTTGGTTTTCAAAAGCGTGGGGGTTAATTGTTAAAAATAATTAGGTTAGAGGATGATTTTGGGATTTGGCAAAGGCAGCAGGATATGTTAAAATAGCCCACTGAAATTTGACCAGCAGTATTTCTTTTGCATCAAAACAAACGGCCTTAGCTTCTCATGGGGGTTTCTTTGACCCAACAGGTTTGGGAAGATACCTGGATTCCAGGTATATCACCATCTCACTTAGCTTTACTCTCCCATTGTACTTCACTTAACTCGTCTTTGTAAGTCTCAAATCTAATAGATCCAATAAGTGGTAATTGGTCTTTGCAAACCCTCCAAACCCATTTCCTAAATCAAGTCAAAGACTAAATCCTCCAAATCCCTTACAATTTTAACCCAAAGAAGCAAGGCACTATTGTTTTGCTAGGAAACAACTCGGGTATCTATAACACCAAATGGGGCTACACTCTTGAACTTCATAAACACTCAGCACCACTTCTTACAGCAGCTACTTCCATTACACCATTCCCCACCTGGACCTTGCTAAAATTTCAAAACACTTATGGGCATTTGATATCCCCTAGAAATTCAAAGTTTTCTTATGAAAATGTTTTCTTAATGCTCTCCCAACTAGTGTCAACCTAGCTTACCATGCCGGTTTCATAGACCTAACGTGTGTCAGATGTAAAAGCTAGACTGAGATAACATTACACTTTTTTTGAAAATGTCATGGGTCTCAAGAGGTTTGGGGTAATTTCTATCAGAAACCTTTGTCATCAATATTCCCAACCTTCGATTCATGGCTATCTACTTTTCTGTGGGACTAAAGAAATTGGCAATTGGAGTGGATATTCTTCATTGTCTCAACACTCTGGTATATTTGGTTAGGAAGAAATGGGTACGTCTTCCGAAACAGCTCCTTTCATTCGCAATCAATCAAACCAAGACAAAACGACCCATTAAACCAAATCATGATAGCTAGAACTTACCAAGCCCAATACCTCAAATCTTTTCATAGTCAACTACACCCTTTATGCCAAACTTGGGGTTTCGGGAATCTACAAGTCATGATTCATAAACTGGAAATTTTCCTAATTGATGGAGTTTAGAGACAGTCTTTTGGGTTATGAGTAGTTGCTTGGGTTTGAAAAGGAGTCAATGGACCCCCCAAACTTTAGCAAACCTTGTTACTTCCTCATTGCACCTCAGCTTTGGAGGTGAAACTTTGAAGTCTCCTAGAAGCCAACATTGCGGCAAAGAATCATTCCATTACATCTAATTGTGCACAAATCTTGTAAATACTACGATGATCTATCGCTACCAATCTAATGGTTTCCCATCAAGTCAAAGAGATTATAACAAATCTTGAGGCCAACTATCGAAGCACAATGATCGTTGTTCCCAAAAGATAATGTATCCGAAGCTCATTTACTTGCTGCCTCCATTTTCCCTTAATCTTCTTTGTATTATTTTTTGAGTTAAACAAACAAACAAACAAACGCCCTTGCCTTCTCGCTCCAAGCTCCTTCTTTTCCTCCATCTCACATCCACATACATTCGACGATCTAACCTAGAAAATATGTTCGTTTCTATTTTTTAAAAAAATAATAATAATTTTCATCTCAAGGACGACCTTAGTGGGTCCAAATAGATCTTAGACCAAATAATTGAAGAAATATGTGAAATCATAACTTGTCCCAAGTAAATCAAATCGAGAACCCAGTTGGTCAATCGAGTTGACCTATGATATCATTACTCAAATGGAAGACCAAGGATGAAGAAGAAGATAGAGGGCGGGGTTTCATTGCTGAGGATAAGGAATTGCAAAGAAAGCTGGTCTAATCAAGCAATGCTTCCATCTACAACTCATCTTGTTCCTCTTAATTGACCACCATGTAAGATAACACATGTCTCTACACTCCCTCCTCTAACCGCCATATCCCGCCATCCGTCACCAAATAACACGCACATGAAGCTTCCTTACCAAAGCAATCACCATAAACAAAAGCATCACTTGTAATAATGGTTTTGTAGAGATAATCATGAGGTTGACATTTAACGTGAAGTGCCTCCTAGTCCTTCTGAGTTGAATTAAGAAAGAGCTCCCAAGGAATAGCTCGTTTAAGAGAAGTCAAGTCGCAATATTAACGGAAAAGAGCTTACAAGAGTCCCTTTATTAGTAAGGTCGCATGCTTGACAGCGCCTGCCTCACTGGCTTCCTTACTACTAAAAGTGAAAAAGGATCCGCTAGTGCTTATTGCCTTGTAGCGGCCTCTATTCCACTCCATCGAGGGTACGAAAATTTTACCTTGTAGGAATTTAGACCTATATTACAACTGAATCAACAAACCAAGGATCGGTATTGCGTTTGATCCAATATAAACCTCATTACTCCTACCTTTTCCGATCTTCTACGTAATGCAAAGTCCATAAGAATCACACCACGATGCATAATCGGCACTTCCTATAAACTCTCTTACATACCATACTAGAATCACTAGGAGTAGGCATTTGGTTCGTTTTGGTTTAGAACCAATTCAAATACAATAATTTAATTAATTTTTTATTTTTATAAAATAAATTTAAACTTTTCAAATTACATATTAAAAATGATCCAAACTATTCAAATTACATTTCAATTATGGTTCCATTTATTCTATTCCTCTTTCTAAGACTTAGACACATAATAAATTAAACAAAAAAAAATAAGGTTAATATTCAAAATTTCACATCTCATACCTAAAATTAAAGAAGAATTAACAACATATTGTTCAAAATTAGTAGAAAATAGTTTTATATATGTAGAGTCAATATGGATAATGTTAAAATATTTATTAGTACTATTCGGTCTATTCAATTTATTCGATTTCAAATGTATGATCTAATAACTAATCTGATAACTAAACATGAAACTCATTTTTAGTTCAAACCGACTGAATTAGAAAACAATCAAACCATTTTATCCAAATATAATTTTTTTTTTTAAGTTGTTGTTTGAATAATGCTCACCACTAAAAATCACTATCTAAAAAAACTATGGCAAACAGGAGCATCATTGAAACGTCTCCAACTCCAGGAACTTAAAGAACTCGCAGCAACATGTGTAAGACTGCAACTGGAATTAGACCACCAACGGCAAGACAAGTGTCCCAAATCTAACTAACTTACATGCCCCATATACAACATAGCAACTCCAAATGCCAAAAACTGACAACCCTGAGGACGCAAAGTGGCATTACTCCACTCCTAGGACATACATCCCCAACTCCACACTCTCCTGTGCTTTCATGTTTTATATAGATTCTTAAGAATCATAAACTAGCGAAGGGCGAGCTGGGCTGTATGAACAAATTATTTACATTCATGAAGTTTGGAAGACTAATGGTCTCTCAAACGAATGTTGAGAACGAAGATGGCTCATACAAATAGCATCAATCTCAAATTGCTAATTGCATTTTCATGGATATTCTTGAGAATCATAAGTTTATGAAACAGAGAGTGATAATTTTATCGGTCGATCCCTTCAATCTTGTCTTCTACTTCTGAGTACAACTGCCTCAACCTCTCAACGTTTTCTTGTGAAGTTTCCCAATAACCACGTCCATTGGCCTCCAAGAACGTTTGCACCAACTTCCTAAACGAGTTCGGGTTCGTGCTCATCAGTCTCTTCAGCATCTCCTGATCTTGAATGAAAGTTGTGTTTGCTTCCTCATATACCCAATTATCCACTTGGCCTGATGTTGCACTCCATCCAACCGTGTTTGTGAGGCGTTTCTCTATCTCCCGCACACCTTCATAGCCACTAGATAACATTCCTTCATACCATTTGGGGTTCAATAACTTGGTTCTTGCGTCTAGTCTTACTGTCTCAGAAAGTGTGCGCACCTACATTACATAATAAGGCTACTTAGTGACAAAAGAAGGACGAAATGTGAGCAATGGAGCTATATGCAAAAGCTCAGAGTCTTCACCTGGGCATTGGCTGTGGTAGTGTCAGCAATATATGCACTAGGCTTACGTCCATCCTTTCGCAGGTTCTGTACAAGATTTGTAGGGTCTGAATCGAAGTAGTGACTCACATCAGTGAGAGAGATTTCTGATGAGTCGAGGTTTTGGAATGTGGCATCTGCTGTGCTCAAAGCCATCTCAAAGACTTTCCTCTTCTCAGTCATACCTGCACCAGGAGCATCACAATCAAATGCAAAAGATTTCCGGCTCAAGTACATGTCCTGTAGCTGCATCTCATCATTCCATGAGGAATTCTCCACAGCCAGATTGATATTGGATGAGTAGGACCCAGAAGCATTGGAGAAGACCCGAGTTGCGGCTTCTCTAACATCAATCCCTAGGGCCTGTGCTTGCTCTATTGCATGCTTCCTTACATAATTCTGCTCAGCTGGTTCATCTAGTTCAGCAACCATCTTCACTGCCCGATCAAGAAGGTTCATCTGTGAATTAGAACGACATAAGCATCAGCCATTTAACAGATCATAGGCTAAAATATGATAAAAATTAGGCCAAATAAATTACAACGGTCTTTCCCAATAACTTAATCACCAAGGCATCAACATTCATTCCCATGTCTAAACTTTTCTAGCATGATAAATACTACTGAAATTAGTTTTGGTCTTCTTGCAACAAAGTATTTGATAGCTCGGAAATGAAATATCTTACTTTTCTAGCAGATTTGGTGAGGAAGGCCTTACAATTAGCCAAAACTTTTGGTTTATAGAACAGAAAGGTTCATACCTGATTGATGAACAGGTCTCTGAAAACTCCAGAGCAATTAACAACAACATCAATCCTAGGCCTACCAAGCTCTTCGAGGCTAACAGGTTCAACTCTGTTGACTCTACCAAATGTATCAGCCATAGGTTTCACTCCAATCATCCACAAAACCTGAGCAAGCGATTCACCGTAGGTCTTAATATTATCTGTTCCCCATAGAACAAGGGCAATAGTCTCTGGATACTTCCCTCCATTATCAGCCTTTTGTCTTTCAATCAGCCTGTCTACCACAATTTTGGCACTCTGCATAGCTGCAGTTGTGGGAATAGCTTGTGGATCCAATGCATGAATATTCTTTCCGGTTGGCAAAACCTTAGGGTTTCTGATAGGGTCACCTCCAGGACCAGGCTCCACATATTTCCCTTCCAGAGCTTGCTTCAAGCCTCCAAGCTCATTGTCAGCAACAACCAACTTCAAACACTCCCCTAAGAACTCAAACAATACCCTAAGTTTTTCCCTATCAGCTCGATAGAACTTTGTGTTTGACAAGTACTGAATCCATGGTTCATTGATACCAAAGCCAAGTATCGAGCTCAACTTATCCTTGACATCAACAACTTGACCCTTTTCATTAGTCGTTCTTTCCACAAAAGAAGTAATTGCACCTCTTGATGCTTCAGTAATTTGCCGAAGAAGCTCGACATCCTTCAGTATTCCATTGTTACTTCCCCTGTACACATCCTCAATATCTCTTCCAACTGTCCCAGCTAATATAGCTGGGAGTGATGATATTCCATCTTCAGGACGATCTAATGCAGCAATATTGACAAGTGTTGCAACTGCTTCCAATGCTGAAGGAGGCTCACCTATGACATGGAGCCCACATGGAAGAAGCCGAGACTCTATCTCCATGATCTTGGCATATACTTTTCCAACAATGAGATCACGTTCTTTTGCTGGAACTTCTTCTCCCTCCTCGGGAAGTTTTACATCCTTGTCAAGATTGCACTGTTTAGCTGTGCTGATAATTGAATTCACTATCTGCAGTCCACGTCCTGTATCTTTGAGGGATTGATATGAAGAGATGAGCTCACTCAACTGCTTGAGTCCCTTGTAGAGCCCAGCATTTTCAGCAGGAGGTGTAAGGTAGCTAATTGTATTAGCATAGCTTCGGCGCTTTGCAATTGTAGCTTCAGATGGATTATTAGCAGCATAGTAGTAAACATTGGGAATGTTGCCAATAAGACTATCTGGGTAACAAACATCACTCATTCCCACCTGTTTCCCAGGCATGAATTCTAGAGAACCATGGGTACCAAAATGAAGAACAGCATCAGCCTGGAAAATTTTCTCAACGAAGGAGTAATAAGCTGCAAAGCCATGATGAGGGCTAGCTGATTTAGAGAAAAGCAACCTCATTGGATCACCTTCATAGCCAAAGGTAGGCTGGACTCCAATGAAGATATTGCCATACTGCTTCCCATATACCAAAAGATGCTCTCCATCAGAATTGAGATTCCCAGGCGGTTTCCCCCAGTTCTCTTCCAGTGCAGTAGCATAAGGAGTCAGGCTTTGGTATTCACGGATGCTCATCTTGTATGCAATGTTTAAATTGGGGCTGTTGAATTGTGCCTCTTTGTCATGGATTACACCTTCAATTAAGGCTTCAGCACTCTCTGGAAGATCCTCAACATTGTAACCATCTTTCTTAAGATCTTTAAGAACAGAATAGATAGAGGAGAAAACATTAAGGTATGCAGCTGTCCCAACATTTCCTTTGTCTGGGGGAAAACTGAAGACTGTGATAGCTAACTTCTTCTCTTCCTGTATTAGATAATATGCTAAACATAAGCATCCATATAACATGCAACTTGTGATATCTACGTGATAAAGACAACTTAATTACAAGTGATGCAACTGATGAAAATGAAACAAATGCTTTGCAAATGGCAGTTTCAAGTGACAAGACTCAACAGCTAAACAAGATTATCAGATGAATTAATTTGTTAAATTGATGATAGAAAAATATTCACTCCTAAGTTCAAAAATAGAAAGAAAGGGCATCTAGTTAGATACATTAACACAGAAAAACAAAATTGTTTCTGTCATAACACATAGCCTGCTATAGCCGTCAGACAAAGTTAAACACTTCTATGATCAGTGCAATAGAATCTTAGCAAGTAAACAAGAAAGAAGCACACAAACATGAGGGACAGAAAACATTACTGACCACTTAAAAATATCTTTCAAATCCTGTTCTGGGTTAAAGAAGACACAGTTCGTCCTAGAACATTAGACTTTATATCATCTCTTTAATTTATTTATTTTTCAAATAGACAACTTGGCAACAATTTTCAGAACGCAACGCAAAGATACCTTGAACAATTGTTTTTCTTAAAAGAAAAAAGAAAAAAACTGAAGAGTCCTCTAATTGGACGACCTAACAATAATCCACTTCATGCCTCAATTATTTACTCATGGTTTTTCACTTCATACTCATACTTCATATAATACAACTACTATAATTGTTACTATTTTAACTTTTCTGCTGCTTCATTAATGGGAACTTACATAGAAAACACCTTGCATATGTAAGTCATGACAAAGTTAGGCAGCTCAAACATTAAGTACCTTTGATTTCCTTTTCAATTCTGCCCACTTTATGGCTCTAGTGCAAAGCTGTTCCACTCTTTTATGAAGAGCATGGGATTTTCCTGCAGTATATCACAATTTTCAAAAGAAGTTCCGAGTAAGATTTTCTTGGACTGGAAATTAAGTCAAGGCTCAATGACGTGTGGTGTTATAAGCGTGTGCCTAACTCTACAGTTTCTTGCAAATGTGAGAGGAGAAAAATTATAAACTAAAGGGTAAGCTTGTCCAAGTGACACAAATAATAGACCACTGCATAAAGCATTATCGATATTCGACAAAGACTCCTATTTACAAGTTTTCAATGCTGCTGTCGAAAAGCAAATCCAAAATAATTTATAAATGAAAGAAAAAATACACAGGGAAGCTTTACTTGCCTGTTCTTGGATCACGGCCAGCAAAAACAATAGGCTCCATGCCTCCATCGAGCTCTGGAAGTGCAACCTGCAAAGCAACCTGAATAGGGTGTAGCCCCAAGGTGCTGTTCAGCCATTCCTCTGTAGTTTGGAAAACCAGAGGCAGTGCAACAATGTAGGGAACATCTAGTTTCCTCAGCGCCTCCACAGCCCTCGGATGATCCTGCCTTGCAGGACCACCAACAAGAGCAAAACCTGTGAGAGAGACAACTGAGTGCACAAAAGGCTTCTTTGTGACTGGATTAATAAAGAATCTCTCCACCGGGGTTGAAAAATCAAGTCCTCCAGCAAAAACTGGTATTACTTTTGATCCTCTCGCTTCCAACTCCATTATCACGGCCACATAATGACTCTCATCACCTGTGACAATGTGACTCCTTTGCAGAACCAGCCCAATCACAGGAGCATTGGGCCCCTTGAGCTTCTCATTCGCATCCTTTCGAGTGTCATTCCAGTTCAAATACTCCTTCGCATCATCATACATACAAGGAGCTAAAGGGTGCCAGATCCCGCTATCCAAGAACAAAACGGGGTCTGAATACTCGATCTTTTTCCCTTTCAGAGCAGGAATATAAGATCCAGAAATCATCTTGAGGAAATTCTGCAGATTATCGGGCGAGCCACCAAGCCAGAACTGTAAACTCAAGATATATAGCCTGGCATCTTGAGCCTTGTCACTGGGCAAGTACTTCAAAACCTTTGGCAACGTCCTCACAAGCTTCAGCATACTTTCAGCAAAGCCTGCACCTTGCTTCTTCCTCTTGAACAACTGGAAAAAAGGACTCTTCGACTGTCCAAGCTGAGACATACTAAAAGAACCCAACTTGTTGAGTCTCATTACTTCAGGCATTGAAGGGAATACCAAAACTGCGTCAAGCCTGTCCCTCTCTTTCTCAACAGCGGTTTTCACTTTCAATGCCAACTCTTCAACAAAGATCAAAGACCCAATAAAGATATTCGCATCCTCGAGGTCTTTGGAGAAGGTTTTGTATGTGTTCTCGTCACGGAGCTCCTCCACCAAGTACCCCACCACCTCAAACGAAGCATACTTGGAAGTCTTGTTCAAAGATTGGACGGCGCTTGTCAGGGAAGATTGGTACTGTGCTTCAAGGACCACGTACACAATTTTGACCGTTGGGACGTTCTCTTTCTTCTCTGGGACAATTCTTCGAACTTCTGGCGTGGTTTGAGTGAAGAGCCCGTTCCCGCTGACCGCGCATTTCACTTTGGCGGAGAATTTAGTGTTTGATTGTTGTGCTTTCTTCGGGAGGAAGGAATGGAGAAAGTGCTGCTTCTGAGAGAGAGAAGAGAGGTGGTCTGCTCTGGAAGATGGACGGGTGAAATGTGGAGAGACTAGAGAAGCCATGGTCAGTGGCACAAGCACTCAGAGGAACCAAAACAGAGCAATCAGTTTCCTCTCGGAAACAGAAAATGCAGAGTCAATGAGAAAAGAGAAAACGAAAAATTTCAAATCGGGAAGTGAAATTTTCTCTGGAGCTTCTCCTTCTCCGGAATCACTGCATTGCCACTTGTTCTTCCTCCAACCTCCGTTTCCTGGAGAAAGAGCACTTGTTTTATAATTTGTGTGGAGAGCAAATATTGGGAAGCGAAAGAGTTCGTTCTTTATGGTTAGTGGCGGAAGGGAGATACGCGTGGCAAAATGGGTCTCCTTAGGAGTAAATGGTTTTCGCGGTTTGGATTTCGAGGCTGTGGAGAAGTGGCCATGTACTTGAGCTATCTGCTTCTTCTTTTATGATGGAGTTCCCAGGGCTCTGATTGGTTGAAATAGATTTCTCAAAAGTGCCATGTGGATGATGAGCGACAGGCGAGATTTTTCTCACTCCTGAGGCTTTTCTTTATTTCTTTGTGAAAGATTTTCTTGCCTCAGCTTGTGTCCGCTTGAAAGGGGTTTGATATTTTTCTGCTCTTTCTGGAAGACAAATGGGCCCTCGGTTGGAGCTTGAAAACGAGCTTGAATACCAATGGCAAATTTAACGCATTCGGCTCCGCAAGAGACCAAACTAGTACCTGTGTTTTGAGTGGTGGCAAATTGGCCACTTCATTTGAGTAGGAGGATTGAATGTGTTTTTTCCTTTCATCTTTAGCTTTAGGTGGACACATCTAAGACTTAATTCAATCACTGAGCCATCAATCTTTTTAATTAATGTTCCATTTAATTACAGATCAGTGTAACTTGGCTTGGCTACTCCTTGCCTTGTTGGAGATATTGACTCCACAAGTTCGAATGCGAGTAGTGGTGGGCCAATGGGCCGGGTTGACCCGGGCTTGACCCCGGACCCTGCTTGGGTCAAACTTGGCCGAGTATGGTCAAACCCGGGCTCAGCCCAACAAGAAACAGGTTTGGGAGGTGGCAAAGGTGAACATGGGCCTAGAAGAAAAAGGGGCCCAAACTAGAACAACCTAGCCCAACAAGCTGTTCAACCTGGACTGGACCAAACTGGCCCACGACTCAACCGAGCCGGGCTGGGTCAAACATTTCCCAGAAATCCGTTGCAGTTTTCAGAATTTAAAAAAAATGGTACAATGACAGCAGGCCCCTCTAATGGCTCCAGACTATTTTTTTTTTTACCTTAGATTTTTTTACCCTCATTTAACAGCCACTAACGACTAGTTTTTTAGAGCTTTTTAGGCAAAACCAAATTTTTATTCCCCTATAAATAGCTAGCCTCCTTCCTACACTTTCTTACACCAATCCTCTCTTCTCAAATCTCCTACAATATTCTCTCATTCTCTCTACTATCTCTCTCCGAGTTTCTTAATCTTTTACTAATATTTTCTTAATTTCCTCCTAATCATCTCTAAGTCTTTTCAATTATTTTCTTCCACTAATGGCTTCACGAAAGAAAAACCCCGGCAAGGGCAAAGGTGTTGCCTCCTCCTTCTCCTCCGCCACTGGAGTCGGTGCATTTTTACAAGGACGTTTGTTCCGTAAAAACCGGGGCCCACATTTACAAGAAATTGACAACAACGATCCCAACATCGACATGGCGGCGTACGACCTAGGCCTTGATGATCAACTCTCCGATGATGACGTCGAGGAAATTCCACTGACCTAAGGCGGCACTGAGGGGTCCCAACAGACGCCACAAAGTGAGCAACCCGAGCGGACTCAAATCAAGAGTGGGAATTTGAAGGCTTCCGTTTAGGCATATTTTAAGCAAGTTTGGGAAGGTGATACGAAGTATGGCAAGTGCAAACACCGCGACAATAAATTTGTCACATAAATTGAACTCCAGGACGGGCACTTTCATGCGGCACTTGAGTAAAGTCCATGGAGACATCGGCGGCATATCCGGTGGACAAACACAATTGACGGGCGTTGGGAGCTCCAGTGGTCTAAGTATTTTTTGACTTAATCCAAAAACTGCTAGGTAAGGTTTAATTAATTAAATGATGATTACGGAAAAACTATTTAGACAAGCTGAAGATGAGCACTTAGAAAGATTCACCCAATTTAAATCCTACTTATAAAAAAGCATCTAGGCAAACAACTATGAGAGAAAACTTTAAACTGTATGAAGCTAGGAGAAGTGATTTGCAAGCATATTTTTCTACTATTAATCATTGTCTGTCATTTATATCTGATATGTGGACATCTCTAATAGAACAAAACTGCTATTGTGTCACTGCTCATTTGGATAAATGATGAATGAGTTATTCAAAAACGGATCATTGTTTATATGGAATCTGATCATACGGGTTGGAACATTTTCAATTACATTATTGAAAGTTTATGTGAATTTTTTGTTGCCGATAAAGTTTTGTCCATTTCTTTTTATAATACTTCAAACAATGATTCGGCAGTAAAAGAACTGGTAAAAGAAATAAAACCACTACTTGATAGAAAATTTTTTCATATTCGTTACTTGTGTCACATTTTGAATTTATGTATTCAAAATGGTTTACAACAACTGCAAAACCAAATCGAGCCAATTTGAAATACTTTAATTTTTGTTAAAACAAGGAATAAATTGGTTCATGAATTTAAAATGTTTGTATTGAAAATGAGATGAATTTTTCTTGTAAAAGGCGTAAAATTGATTGCCCAACTCAATGGAACTTAACATTTGAAATGTTAAATGACGCTTAACCATAGGTAAATCTTTTGACTCAATTTGCGAACTCAAAAGTGCAAGTCGACTGGTTAACGGATGAGATTTGGGAAAAATATTTTAAGTTAGTTGAATTGTTTAGATATTTTTACGAGACAACAAACTTTTTCTCTGGGGTTTATTACCTAACAATGCACTAAGCAATATTATATTTTGTAAACATCATCTATGTTTTTCACCAATACAAGGACTATAAATTTTTTAAACCAACCATTAAAGCAATACAAAAAAAATGACTTGATTATTTTTAACAAATCTCACAAATTTATCTTGTTACATATGCATTAGATCTAAATGTCAAAATTACGGGTTATCTGCAATTGTTAGAAGCATACTATCATACATATTTAGGTCAAGCATAAGTTTCTGCACTTGATATTTCTGCTGAAGTTGAAAACAATTTGAAAGAGTTATACAAACTCTTCTCCGTTAAGTATTCTGATAAGGTTAGGTCATCTAATCCAACACCCGATAGACATTCCACCTCCTCTCCATCATCAAGGTTCAACCCAGCGGCAAACATCCTCAAACGACCAAAACCCACAAACCCGGGATTGGTAGAATGGGATGATTACCTCCGTACTTCATTTGAAAGCAATGAGGAAGACATCATTGAGTGGTGGAAAAATAAAAGAGGAAGATTCCCGATCTTATCCATATTGCGCGCAAGAGATTTTAATAGTTCCGATCTCTACCGTCGCCTCTGAAACTACTTTTAGTGCAAGGAAACAAGTCATCTCGAAGAAACGAGCAAGGCTCACACTTGAGGCCGTTAAGGTTTGTGTCTGCAAATTGGAATTGGGCCTTTGCTACTCTAAGGAAGCAAGATATGAAAAGCTTGGATGATGAGGTCTCTTCTGATGATGACCCACAAAAGTACATTGTATGTTTTTTTTATAGTTTAAAGAATATAATCAATCTGATTATACTGTTAAGCACAGATCTTAAGTTTCACCTTTTTTTTTTCTTTTCCCTGGAACGTTTCGTCATTTTCAAGTATAAGGTACGTTCCAAATTATATAGGTGCCGTTTAGTTTTTTTATTAATAAAAATTACATCGGCGATGGTGTTTCTTCTAAAAATATGTATATTTCATAAAATTACTATCAAAGAATGATTGCAAACATATTAAAACACATTTTTTATTAATCACACAAACTCAATTCAGCTCAGACCTGCCTCGCCCTACCCCAGGCCCAGGTCTAACCCAGCCCAGGTCACCCCACTTTAATGCGGGTCATGCACGGGTCTAGAAAACCCGACCCAGCCAGGCTGGGCCTGGGCCGAGTTGGCCCACCATCCACCATTGAATGCGAGTACCCTCAGGACTACAAGAAAATATGATACTAGTAGACTTGTGAGTTAATGGAATGTGTCACGCATGGACTTGTTGAAGCACAAATCCACAATTAGCTTTAGCAAACTAGCTGACAATTTTGTTAAAACTAATTTCTTAAATTCTAGGAGCACTCGTTTTATTTTTTTTATAAAAAGCAGTATTATTTTTACTTTTTTTTCTAGAATTAATATTCTATTTACCCAATAATCACTTAATTATAATTTTTTCACAGTACATTTAATTTTCATGAATTTTTTTTCTTGCTCCAACTAAAAACAGTAAATTAAATATATGTATAGTAATTTTTAATTATTAAAGTATAGCGTATACAATTTAAGTAAATAAAAACAATAACGCATAATCACTTCTTCAAAAATCTTCCTCAAATACTCTCCTAGTGGCACATTGGAGGTGCTGGTTGGAGGCAAAGTCAGTGAGGATAGTTGTCTTTTTAGCACATGATGCTAGCATATGGAGCTCTAGCTGTAGGAATGTTAAAAAACATCCTACACAGCCCTATCATCTTCAAACTCAGCTACTTAAATTTGAACCCGACTTTACCTGTAAAGCTACGAAGAGGTATAAGTTTAACTTATTTTACCTGACTCTACCCACACTTCTATTAAATTAGAATATTTATATTCAAAATATAATTTTATTTCAAAAATAAAATTATAATTTAACATAAATTATCTTATATTACTTTAGTTTATGATTTCTTAAGTATTAATTAATTGTGAATATATATATTCTTTTGAAAATATATGTAAATATATAAAAAGGAAGTATAAAAAAAATCAAACATATACCTTGAAATGGGTTGGTAGGTAGTACTCACCTACCCTAGGGCGGGTACAACCGAAGCTCAATTATTTGATGGGAGGGTTTAAGATTGGCTATACCTGGCCTAAACCCTACCTCGTTAACATCCCTATCCAAGTAAAATAAAATGAAACTAATGCTCCCAGAACACTTACCCAAAAAGCATCCTTACCTACAAAACACATACTAATGCAAGCAAAGGATGGCTATTATCAAAATGCATTACTTATCAAAGTAGAAAGCAAAGATCCATTGGGCAAGTTAGGGGGACCAAGCAGGGCACTTGGGATGGCCCGTGGGGCATTTATGTGTGCAGAGCAAAGAGCCAAAATGGGGAGGCTTACTAATCTTTTGAGAATAAGAATACCAAATCGAATGAAGTTAATTCACAATCAACAAATGGAGGAAGACAATAGCAGATGAAATGGAGGAAGATAGCTCTAGGTAAGGAATAAAGACCTTTGAAAACACTTAATCCAACCTGAAATTAATATCAAACAAAGGGACAATTCATTTTTTAGACCAACCAAAACCCTAAATACCAATAAATGTTTCAAACCAAAATCAAAGTTCTACTGATAATCAAAGGCTTTACCCTAGATAGGAATGCTTTGCGGCATGATTTCAGCAAAATAATGGATGGTGGCAACCTTTGTGTGCGTTGAGAGTGCCAACAGAGGATGGGCCTGAAAGAGCAGAGAAATCGAGGAAGGGCGTTGGTCTTTGAGATGAGAGAAAAAAGGGGGAGCTTGAATTTTAATTCAACATGACAAGAGTTTTCTAAAAGCCTTAGATACACCTAGGCACAGTTGGCTTTTGCTAGCTAGGGATAGCAAGCCTTCACTAAACATG
Source organism: Aquilaria sinensis (assembly GCA_005392925.1). Taxonomy (NCBI): domain Eukaryota; kingdom Viridiplantae; phylum Streptophyta; class Magnoliopsida; order Malvales; family Thymelaeaceae; genus Aquilaria; species Aquilaria sinensis. The sequence continues at coordinate 450,357 of SMDT01001994.1, read as the reverse complement.
ATTATTAAAAAATTTTACTATTATTATTATTCATCAGTTCTTATAATTTTTTTGTACCTACCCAACAAAAGAAGAATCAATAAAAAAAATACCTAACTTTTTCGAAACATGTTTCAAAAATTTTATTGGGACACATAAACCCCATGATTTTTTATGCACATTCGTCCATGGTAAAAACCTTAAATGCATATAAAGATAATGAAATTTTTTGAAAAATACATGAAAAACCTGACTCACTTTAATTTGTACACTTATCCATTATTTCATATATACTAGAAAAGGTTGTATATGCCATGAAAAATTAGCAAGGGCTAGAAGTCAATAGTGCATAGCCACTTAGCAAAGGCGATCCATTGTTAAAATTGACATTAGTGAGGGTTACCTATTATTACTAATATTAATGACAAATAACTATCACTAATTTAATGAAGGTAAGCTTTGCTAAACCACACACAATCTTAGTGAAATTTACCATCACTAATTTAATGAAGATTGATTATCACTATGTATTAACAACATTTTACAGTTTTTCTGGTAAACTTTTACTAAAGGTTTATGTCGCTGCTTACTGATAGCTTCTAGCCATCTCTAAAGGAACATTTTCTAGTAGTGTATGTCAATATCCTTTTTCTTTAACGAACAAGGAATTTTATTAAAAACCTCGACACAACTTCAGACAGTTTGAATTTTAAGAAAACACGAACTCATGAACCACCTGCCTCAGAAAACCTTGCAAAGCTTCAAAGAAGCTGCAACAAACGACATCAAAGAAATAGTCCTAACCTGAAAAAAGAAAATAAAAAGATACCCAGCAAAACAGATCACCTTGAACAACCAAAATACATTGCAGAACAAAAGAACCAACAAGACCGAGAGAAAGACTACGGGCTCAAATCATCAGCGACGTGAAAAATCTGCCCAGAAAAAAAAATCCATCTTAACAACTGAAAACTGCCGATGACAACAGTTTCGGTACAACAACAAAAGCCCATACCAAAAGAAAAACCAAGGAACATCTTCAAGATCTCACCAAGGAAGAAAACCCTCTACAGCTCGGATTCACCTCACAACCAAGACCAACACTCCAATTAAAAGCCCCTACATCTGCGCAAAGAAATCTTTACACTTGGAACCAGCAACCGCCAGAACTATCTAGGAGGAAAGTATGTACAAAGAAAAAAGGTTTGAAGGCTCTCCAGATTCTACTTCTATCTAAATGGGTTGTTGTATAAAAAGAAAACCAGAATTCAAAGAACTGTTTCTCAAACAGAACAGATAATTTTCATGGGAAATATAAAACCTGCTACACTATGAACTTCCCAAGCAAACCAAGCTACATCTCTTCTTTTCTTTTCCAATGGACACAGGGCACAAAGTAATGCAGCACCTAAGTATAGCCTAAAACAAACCAAAACTGATTCTGGCAACGTGCCAAGAATCCCCTGAGCTAGTAGACTAGAGAAAAGAAAAATCCTAAGAATTAAAGTAGCCGGACATCAACTTTTTACAAGCTCTTCTAATGGTTTTACTGAGATTAGTCAACCTCCATGCCAGAAATTGCTTCATCTAGAATCTTCTGAAGTTCATTCACCCTTTGGTGCGTCAATGCAACACAATCCTGCAAATAAAGGAACACCAGCATCAAACCTGCCCTGCCATCAGCCAACTAACGTGATATAATTCCAACAGCCTAATATTCTCTTAAGCTGTTCCTTCAAGTAATTTGACAGCCATATATACAAAGCCACAATACTCAAACTCACACAGGGTTGAAGTTATTTGCATAGACACAATACATGCCAAGGCACCCGGAAATTTGAAAATAGAGAATTGTCACAACCCGGAACACTCTGATTATATTTAACTTATTTTCCTTAAGTCTTGCATTCAGCTAAGGACGCTCAGAATGAAATTAAGTAGCACTTGCAAGAACACAAAATTTGATGCTCATGCTGCATGTCACGACTTCCACTGGACCTTTTTACAATGATCAAAATGTCAAGAGCAAACTGACCTTGATAATGGATGTAGAAGCAAGAACCGGGCCCCCAGGTTTATAAAGTGACACAAGTTGTCCAGACGAATCTAAAACTACGGTTAAAATAGTTTCCATGATAGATTCTTCCTCTGCAGTAGGGTCTGCTAGGATGTAATTCTTATGAAGCACACATGTCAATGGAAATGGAATGCTGCTTAGTGTAATCTTTCTCTTTTTTTTATTAACTGGCTCCCTTCCTGATATTTTTCCTTCATTTTCCTCGGATACAAGAACAACTTTTCCATCATCACTGAGGGACACAACAGGGATTTCCACTGAAAGAAAGGGAAATCAATGAGTTAAAAAACAGTAGCACAAAAGTTTCTGATGTGAGCATCACTTCTCTTTATAACGATGAAGCCATCTGAAGGCCTCCTTAGAGCTGAGAGGTTGATTAGTGAAAAAAGGGCAAAGCCTCACAATTGGAAAAGGCAGCAACAGCTGACAGTAATGCAGCATCAAAAAGAGCACCATCAGCATCCAAACAGTATATGTCCTGCACAGATTTACAATTTCAACTATATATTAAAATAGGCTAGCAAAATTATTGCATAGATTGGAGCAAGGATTTCCTTGCAACAAAGAGACAATAAACATTTTGTCAAAAATTTTACAATGACCAAGACAGATATGAAAATGGATGGACACTTTACGACCCACCAAATATGCCATCCAAGCAGCCTTGCCACTGACCAAAGACAGTTCCTTCAAATTAATCATGCCAGAGCTGCATGTTAAGAAAACTAGCTATTAGTTGCCCACCAAGAACTGCAAATTAATGGCATAATTAGCTCTTAGAAGACTAGGAAATGCTAAAGAGGAAACTGGGCAAGGATATCAGGAAGTGACTACATAATAAGGTAGTGACAACAGACTATACATGTGCAACAATGATGAAGAACCACCATAGACATAAAGTTGCAAAGAAACAGGAATGACATAACCTCATAGATAGCTGAATGCTAGACTAGTTAAATGGGCTTTATAGCAAGTGAATCTATCGGGTAGAAAGCAAAAAAGAAAATACTAATATGCCTCTGATATAACCAAACAGCCAATCAGCTATTCAAAGGAAACGGCAGAGAGGGTAGTTAGTAAATGACTGTTGTCTGATGGCATTCCAGACGGAGGAACAAAGGGGGAGAAGCATACAGAAATTTTACCATTATCTTCTACTTTTGACACCATAAACAGACAGTTAACGTACTATAAGACTGAAATTCAAGTCTTTCAAACTGATGGGGCCTCTTGCCAATTGGATTTGATTTAGGTGCTCTAACATGGTATCAAAGCCCGAGGTTTGCCATTGCCTCAACCATTGTCGTAATAACCCACAAGATAGAGCCAAAACGGGCTACACACGTGAGAACATATTAAGTGGGAATATCCTAAATGGTTAAGAAAAGAGATTAGTCAAGGCTTTACATTGTGATGGGGCACCTCCACTCATTGCCAATTGGTCTTGAGTTGGATGCTTCAAAAGTTTTATTCAGTACCAGTTGTTAAAACAATCATCAAATATCCAACATAATTTTATCATAAATCAGTTATCAAAACAATTGCAATTTTTATGCATAACAATAAGAACAAACCTCAAACTTGTTTATCATCCCCTGAAGAGACACTAAACAAAATTTCTCCTGTAAGTAAAGCTGCAAGCATTGGTTCTCTAATTAATTGATGAATGCAAAAAGTAATCATTAATCAAGGAGGAGAAAGTGCGCAGGATTACTGTTCTACGCAAGAGTCATTGGACGTAAGTGAATATAAGGCAAGCATTTTTAACAGGGCCAAAAGAGAGAAATCTTCTATGGAATTTCAGAAATTGAAAAATAATGGAAGCCCCAACATTAGTTAACTAATAAAGTGTGAATCTACAGAGAGATATAAAACACAAGGGATGACTTAGCATACCTCAAAATGGTGTCAGATAACTGCTTGGCTATAACTGGTGCTGCCTCAGCTGGCCTGCCAGGCCTAACAATAGGAGAACAGATTGGAGGCATGTGAAACTCAATTGCTGAAAAGTTGGGGAAAAGGGGGAAAAAAAAAGATTAGTAATCAATAATTGTAAGCAAAAAGGCAAAATGATCAGAAACTATCTAGAAAGTGACTGGCAGTTTATGATGGTCACCTATACAGCCGTCGTCAGGATATTCAATAGAAGGGGCCATGACTTCCAATTTGATAGCAGCCAACATGGTCTGAATGGGGCAAAGAGTAGTGAATTTAACGCAACAGGAAGCAAGCCAGCGAGTGTGCTGATGCATGTATTATATCAGTGAGAGGGGCAGAGGTTTTTTGCACTTACGGTGGAACCAATCTTTGCTAGAGCAGACCCATTTGCTGATGCAACTGCCCCTGTAGATAGAAAATGTGTAGTTTAAATAGGAGTTAAGCAAATGTTCATCTTCGCAGCCTGAAACCAAGAGCTTGTGCTTACCAAGAGCCACAGTCGTATCTCTTGCTTTCCCAAGTGGCCTACCATCGGGACGGATGGATTCAGAGATATATCGCTCGTAGAAGCGCAGGGGGAAGAGGCGTCTAAAAGCATCCACATCCACTTCTGTTGATATGTCCGAAGAGGCGGCTGGTGCCCCCATCTATGCTGTTCTTTACCTAACAAGACTAATTCTTAGGCACAAAAAAAAAAAGTTCAAATTAGCCACAAAGAGTTTTGGTCTGTCTGCCATTTTCTGCACTTCCTGATAAACGATGAGTTTGATCTCACCTCTGCTCCTTGTTGTTGTGCAGTCCAACAAGCCTTCCGAGCTTGGCCGCAGAAACAAAGACCACAGTGGAACCTTCGACTCCCGAGCCGGCGCTGAGATTTCGAGCGCTAGAGTCTACGGAACTAGTTCTAAAAGCCTAAATCCATTTTTAATCCTTAAACTCTTTTAATTTGTAAGTCACTCGCAACCTCTCAAACTATAAACACACTAGCCCCTCAGCGCTCAAACTACCCAAACAACTAATGTTTGGTAGAGGAAAGGAGACAAATATGGTACCAGTCTTAGTTCAGTGAGACAAATGACTCACTAATATTTGAGGTAAATATATTACTGATGTTTGAGACATAAGTAAATTATCCGCGGACGTGATATATTTGGGAAAAATTACTTATTGAAGGGTGTTAAAGATAAGAAATTTTTTTTCCTTGGAGTATGTTGTAATGTTGACCTTCAAGCATATCCAATACGGTTTTAGTTTATTTCTTTTAATTTAAATTTGATAAATTTAAGGTTAAAGTCTAAACAAAACTTTAACATCTCAAAATGATATAAGTCATAATTAAATGTTCTCAATCAACAATTAAAACGAACAGCTACAGGGCTTTTACTTTCCATTTATAGCTGAAAAAACCCTATACCTTCACTATTTCTTTTGGCAATGATTCACATCAGGCATGTCTATATTAAAACAGAACTTTAATGGCGTGGGTTATTGGCCTAAGAATAAAACATTAACAGCATATTTGCTCAAAAATTACATTAGCAGAAAATTTGTTCGATTGGCCTAACATGAGTAAAATATTTACCCCTTTTACTCTTCAATTTTCTATGGAATAAAACATTAACAGCTTTTCTTTTTGTTTTCTAAATTTCTTTCAACAAAGTGTGCGTAACGTATTCTAGACTTTCCAATTTAACAAAAAATTCTTTCATGGATTTGTAATTTATGGAATAAAAATTGTAAAAGAAATGGAAATTTTCTAGGGCTTTTGTATTTGTTCGTTAATACTTAAAGAACTTATTAATAAAATGGAGGAAATTGTTTTTGGCCATGCTCCCATCCATCAACAAACTGTTAAAACATGTATATGATTGATTGTTGCTGTCCTTATTAAACAAAAATTATATAAAAATAATCTACCTGCTAAATAAACCAAAAAACTATAGTAAGTTGGTGGCGTGTTGTTTTATTTTGACATTTCGGTGGGATTTTTCTTTCCCAAAAAAAAAAAGCGAGTATAGCCGTATAGGCAGCAATCTATCATTCCATGTAGCTCTTGTTATTGGAAATTCAACTCCATGGCCATTATAGAAAAATAGTGGGAGTTCGATGATGAATTTGAAAACAAATTAAGATTAGTGGTATCTATGAAAAGTAAGGTGAGCTTTACTGATGAGCTCTACTGATGAGCTCTGGGTTTTAGCTTGCGGATAATTAAAGACTGCCATTAGCATTACAATTTCCTGATAGGTCGAAGCTGGATCATGGAGGCAGAGGAACCGAGCCCCAGCACCGCCGCATCCCCGCCGTCACCTACTTTCCGCCGCCAAGTTTGCTGCAAGTGTGACCGCCCAGTCCGAGTCTGCCTCTGCCACGTGCTTCCAAGCAGTCCAATCCCAACCAGAACCCAAATTTTGATCCTACGCCACCCTCATGAATCGCGTCACAAGCTCAACACAACCCCTCTTCTTTCCAAATCACTTCTCAACTCCATCACCGTATCCGCCCGCCGTCTCCACCGCCACCACCTCCCCTACCAACCCCTCCCTGCCATCTACCTCTTCCCGCATTCTCCTACCTCACCCGCCATCACGCTCTCCCAACTTAGATCATCCAATCTCCTCAAAACTCCTCAGCTCCTGATCGTTTTCGACGCCACTTGGAAACACGCGAAGGAGATGGTGAGCGCCAGCGAGGGGGTTTTGAAAGATTTTACAGTTCGAGTCTGTTTGGATGAAACCGATGACAAAGCACCGGGTGGGAATATTTATGATAATGAGTTGGTTTTGAGGAAGGAGCCTTTTGGAGGTTGTGTCAGTACATTGGAGGCTGTAGCTCGGTGCTTGAGAGCAATCGAATCTGATAACGGAAAGGAGATTGAGGAGGTTTTGATTGGGGTGCTGAGAGAGATGGTTAGATTGCAGGCTGGTTTCTTGAAACCAGTAAAGCCCAGACCGAAGCTGCTGAAAAAGAACAAGCTGAAAGAAACTGAATAAGAAATGATGTGGGTTTCTAGATCCTTAATCCTCGTTTACTTGTTAATTTTCATTTCTGGGTGTTTGTTACAATGCTAGGTTACTCGGCAAAATCCTCTTTGTTTGTCATCTTTATTGCTCATAGAATTTGCCTTATAAGATTTGAAAATGCAGACCTGATATTCTGATGAGAGGTGCAGAGGGAATTCTCATCTCTTGAGGTTTTCAGTAGCTTACTCGCAGTATAGATGCTTATACTCGTATAGTTTTTACAGCTTTGGTTCTTATACTCACCTGTTTAAATGATCATACTTGGTCAAATAATCCACGTTGTGGGAAACATTTTGTCAACAATCAATCATATTACCATTAGGATTTGAAAACAACGTGGAAGTTGCATTCAATCATGCCTTTTCTTTTATATGAATGGTTGTTTTCATGAAAGCATGTTTGCTCACTCATCTCTTCGGTTGCTCTTGAGCACAAAAGAAAGATCTTATTGTGTACAATACAATCAATTTGAAGTTCTTATTTTGAAGGTGTATTTTTCTGACTGCCAATAAGGGAGAAGTGGCGCCTATATGAGATTATGCGATGCTGATTATGGTTTGAATGCGTTTTGAACAATATGCTGTGTGTTCAGGCACTTAACCATAATAATTGAGGCATTTCCTCTGATTAAGGTATCATTCCAGAGGTTCTTGAAACGTAGATCAATCGCGCATCTGTAGGAGAAGATAAAGAGTGAGAGCTTGGAGCCATGAGGCTTGCAAATCCTAATTCGAGGTTTGCCCTCACCTTGCATTTGCTATTATCTGAAGCTTAAACTGATAAATGAAACATTTTTACTACTTTTCAAAATGAGCTTGCTCTTGATACTATGCTTATAAAAATTTGAGAATCAGCAGCATTAGTTGATTGTTCAAAGAAACTCCATTTCACCGTGCATTGTCATTACAGAATACTGCCAGTAATTTCCGGAGGATGTAATCTTTACTTAGAGCTGCAAAGTTACACTTGCATTCAAATTGCACCTTGCCATGGTTGAGTGGAAGTTCCAAGTTTGTTGAATCTAGGAGGATGAAATTGATGGTTTGAAGGAGGGAATTGGCAAAATGGAACATGACCAAATAGTCATAACAGATGTGTATGGTAAAAGCTATGGAAGATGACGATGAGGTTGAAGGCTGTGATTGATGTTAATATTCTTTGGCAACACTGGAGTTTCTGTGAAGTGGAGGGAAGCAGCGAAGGGCAGGATTATTTTAATTTTTTAGTTAGTATGTGTTCTTATGTCTCTGCCTAGTTTTAGTTGCTAGTATTAATTTGATTTTGCATGGTTTAGCATTGCTAGTAGTTTTCTCCATCTTTGGGTTATAGTTATAGGAAAGCAAGCAGGCGCTTGTTGCAATTGAATGAGAACCTTACTGTCGGATTTATTCAACAGTAACTCGAGCAGAAGTTGTTCTACCATGATTATAGCAAGTAGTTTATGTTTTTTGTTTTACTTATGAGAAAATAAGGAAGTACGGGGTTGACTTTTCATATAATGGACAGGCATAAGAGATATGGAGAAATTGTTATTTGACGTTTAGTAGCGGTAGACACATAGTCATGTCTCAACATATGATACGACCATTGGAACGCCTACGGGAGCTCCGTTACACAAACATAATTGAAGCCAACTTGCTGTCAACTATGCATCAAGAAATGTTACAATGGAAGATGTTTTGTTGTGAAAACTCTACGAGGAGTTGTTTGCCGAGCTAACGTTAAACCACCTTTTGTCATTTTGGTTCCTTTAACTTCCCAAAATTACAACGGTCATTTTGATAAAGGCGCGAGTGTTTTTGCGTATGCAACTTGTTTAACAGAGAAGCAAGTGCATTTGGCCGCATGGCTTGTTAAGCAAGTAACAACATACATTTAGTGAGTGATAAGAAACCGACTCATAAATTTGTCATTTATCCAACGTACCATAGAATTGGAATAGAAATTAGACGAGTATATCCTTTTGTCTGAAGGCTCTAAAACCAAAAGCGCATGGGAAGGAAGGGCAACATGGCGGGTGGTGCCATGCTCACCGGATCTTTTTGCCTTAAATAAAATAAGCCTTCGCCTTCGTTGCGAAAACTTCCTGCCATTCCATCCATCTCTCGTTTCTTCTTCTCCTTCGATTCGTCATTCATCTGCAAATCTGAAAAGGCAACCGAAACGAAGAAAAAAAATTTAGTTGATTGAAGCTCGCCGTTTTAAATTTCAACACGTCTCGTTTCTTTTTGAATGTCGTTTCCTTTCATCATATTATTGAGGCCGTTGCTTGCCCCCTCTCCGTTCTCCATATCCTCTCATCACTGACGTGTAGGGTTCGTCTTCCATGTGCCTTTGTTTTTTAACCTTTTTTCTTCCGTAATCTGCATTAGTTTCCGGAGCTTTTGATCTAGGTATTCCTTCTGTTTCCTTGATATATCTTTGGGTCTTGTTTGTTTTTGTTAATTTGCTTTCGTGCCAACTTTTGATTTTGATTTTGTTGTTTTATTTTTCTGGTCATGATGCTTTTTATGACATTGGTTCTTTAGTTGCTTTCCCGCTGGACTATTTTATTGGGTGGTGGATTCATTTTATGTGTACGAAACAGAGGCACTTTGGTTCATGTGTTCGATGGCGGGAATGATATGATTTTTTGCTGGACATTTGTGAATTATTTTCTCAAAATCCACTTTGAGTGGAATTCCTGCAGTAACAATAACATATAAAGTGTGTTGTCTCCTGCTTTTGGCTTAATTTTTTCACTCTCTGAATCTCATGATTTCACTTCTACCGGTGCATGGCATGATTATGTGCTTCAACTTGCAACAAACGGTTGCCAGGACGCGAGGCCTTTCTACATGTTCCTTTAGAGACGTGCCGTTTGGTAGAAAAAGGATCCGAATATGTGATAGGATAGAAGGAGAAAGCCTAATACTTGACAAGCTAGGCCTCAGATCTAACATGCCCATCATCTTTTTCCTTTTCTGCATATTTACTCGATGAATTTTGTCCAAAATATTATTCATGCTGTTTAAGCCTGTCACATCCCAACACAGCTTGAAGTGGGGAAGTGCTAATTCAAACAATGGCAAGCTCTATGAAAGCCCTAGATCCTGCATTTCAAGGCGTGGGTCAGAAAGCGTATCCTGGAATAAAGTACCAGCACCTTTTTTTTTTGGAAAATGTTCATGTTTCCAAATGTTTTATGCTTTTTTGTAATTCAATGAAACAAAATATCGCTTAATTGTTTTGATCTGGTGCCTGCACAAAGAGTGCAAACCATGTTGAATTTAGTTTCTTGGTCTATTGTTTATTGATACACTCCTTTGCAATTTTTCCACTTAAAACACTGTTAAACCTTGACGTCCTGTAGCGGGATTGATATTTGGCGGATTGAAAATTTTCAACCTGTTCCTTTGCCAAAGTCCGAGTATGGAAAATTCTACATGGGTGATTCTTACATTATCTTGCGGGTAATGCTCTGCCTCTTGATGGCCTCCAGCTAGTCTTCTTAGCATTCTTGTGTGGTATTGTTACTTTCCTCTAGTATTATAGAGTTTATACAAATCAGCTGGCTTAATACCCTTGAAGCTACATGGTTACTAAATCTGTAGTATGGCATGATTATACAAGTCTGGCTTAAGACATATAACCCTCTTCGAACAAAATTGTTCCTTTGAAGCTATTAATTTTAATTCTAAAGTTTGAAAAGGTTATTGAAGATGAAATATCCAATTAAAAACCTCCTCATGGTGAAGTTATTTAACCTTGTATTCAGAACATGTATCACTGCTGAATCTTAAGCTAGCGTCGACTTTATGGAGGAGCAATTTTCACCTTTTTAAACTAAAAATGCTTAAAATAATGAAAGATTCTGCGAGGGCAATCAAGAATTTCAACTTCCTGTACCCTCATAGGGTGTCACTTAGAATGGGACTTAGTATAATGCTTGTCTTCTTAACTTCTGGTACGAAGCAAACACTAGTCTTAACTGAAAACATTTTGGGTTTTTTCTTTTGCTTTTTCGCTTGGCGGTGTATACCTATTTTAACAGGTGGACAAATGCCTCGTGCAATTTTCATTTTCGTCATCATCTTCCTCTTCTTCTTCTTCTTCTTCTTCTTCTTCTTCTTCATTGTAGACATCGGCCGGCAAGGGAGGATCTTTTTTTTATGATATACACTTCTGGATTGGAAAAGAAACAAGTCAGGTGCAGTCTGGTTTAATGTTTCTCTCCTTATTTCAATGAAGTATGGCTTAAGGCCTTTTCCCTCAGAACGTTTCTGCTTATTCTTCTGTTAATATTTATCATTTTTGGGGGGAAATTTCTTGCAGGATGTAGCTGGAACTGCAGCTATTAAAACTGTCGAACTTGATATGGTCCTCGGGGGACGTGCTGTGCAACATAGGGAGCTTCAAGGCCATGAATCAGACAAATTCTTATCTTACTTTAAACCCTGTATAATACCTTTGGAAGGGGGTGTTGCTTCCAGATTCAGAAAGGTTGAGAAGGAGGAATTTGAAACACGTTTGTACGTTTGCAAAGGAAAGCGGGTTGTCAGAATGAAGCAGGTATTATATTTGGTTTACGCCAAGTATCATGACTGTGGTCAGAAGGTCCCATGATGAACGAAACAACTTGTTTCGCTAGAGATCAGTTAAATGCAAGCCAAAATTTTCCTGTTGCAGGTTCCATTTGCTCGTTCTTCACTGAATCACGATGATATATTTATTCTAGATACTGAAAATAAGATTTATCAGTTCAATGGAGCAAATTCTAATATTCAGGAGAGGGCAAAGGCTTTGGAGGTAATTCAGTATCTGAAGGAACAATACCATGAAGGAACATGCAATGCTGCTGTTGTTGGTAAGGTCTCATTCAGTAACTATGAAATGGTGTCAAATTCTAGTAACTTGTTTGTAATTCTCAGCAAGTGTTGTTTTGATGACATGCAGTCCACCTTTCAAGTAGTTTTTTCATTCCCACATTTATGTGTATGACGTGATCATCATTGCAGATGATGGAAAACTAGACACAGAGTCAGATTCAGGCGAGTTCTGGGTCATTTTTGGTGGTTTTGCTCCACTTGGAAGGAAAGTTGGTGGTGAAGATGATGTTACCCCAGAGAAAATTCCTGCTAAACTGTACAGGTATATTGGTGATTTTATTTGTACATCTCATTTTTGCTAATTGTAATGAAGAAGCAACGAAAATAAACTTCAATTTTATATGACTTGTAAATGGGGAAACCTACTCTTGAAAGCATTATCCTGAACTTCGTGAATTTGTAAGTTCATAAAAATCATGATTCATGAGCACAATGTTTTTTAATGGAAAATCTTGCACCTCTCTTCGTTTATGGCTGTCTACCACTGATTGAACATCTAAAGTAAGCTAAGTCTTCGTTTGAAATGCTCATTTAAGTCAGTTTTCTTCCTGTAGCATAAGCGATGGTGAGGCAATGCCTCTAGAAGGAGAACTTTCTAAAGGCATGTTGAAAAATAGTAAATGCTATTTACTGGATTGTGGTGATGAGGTGTTTGTCTGGGTTGGCCGTGCAACACAACTGGAAGATCGAAAAGCTGCCAGCAAAGTTGCTGAGGTAGCCAGAAATATTTCATTCATTGCTTCTGGTCCTTACGTGGACTCTCATTTCTGCGTGCATTTTCCAGGAATTTGTTGCAGGCCAGAATAGACCAAAATGGACACGTACAACTCGAATTATTCAAGGCTATGAAACACGTTCCTTTAGATCTAATTTTGATTCCTGGCCAGCAGGGTCTGCAACTCCTGCTTCTGAGGAAGGAAGAGGAAGAGTAGCAGGTATATTTTGTTGCTTGGTAACAAAATGTAAATAGATCACATTTCCCAGTGAAACTCAATAAATAGCAGTTTTCCTTCATTGTCAGCTTTGTTGAAGCAACAGGGTATGGATGTCAAGGGTTCCAAGAGCAATCCCGTGAATGAGGAAGGCCCCCCATTGCTTGAAGAGGGTGGTAAAACGGAGGTCGAATTCACAGTTTAATTTAATTTTGAATTTTAGGGGTTTTTCCAAACCAAACCCAAAAAAAAAAAAGAAAAACAAGAAGAAAATTAACAAATGATTGTGGGTGAATTCTGAGATCTAGTGTCTTCTTTTAGGTATGGTACATAGATGGCAGTGCCAAGTCTCCAGTGCCTAAAGAGGACGTAGGTAAATTTCACACTGGAGACTGCTACATTGTACTGTACACCTACCATGCAGGTGAACGGAAAGAAGATTACTTTTTGTGCTGCTGGTTTGGGAAAAACAGTAAGCAGGTAATTAACAGTAAGCAGGTAATTCTCATCCACACGTATAAGGCTACAACAAATGCATTCGCCTTTCACTTGGATGGCCCATCAGCTATGTTATTAATGCCTAATCCTCAGCTTCATGCTGTCTTATTGGTTTCCCTTTAAGAGCATCGAGTTTTGCATGTGTCTGCAATTTATCTTCTTACTTCGAAACATGACACGTAACTAGTCAACGTAAAAGTTCTAAGCTTAAGGGCTGGGGCACCTTTGACATCATGTCAACTTCTCCACTGGGAAAAAGGAAAGGGAGATATATATGAATATTATTGCTTTCCTTTGCACTCCAGTACATTCATTTCATTTTCTCACTTTTACGCCCATTTATGGCTCTCTGCCAATTTTGTTCTTTAATGGTCATGGTCACTGATTGCAAATTCTAAGGTTTCAGTAATTTTGTTCAGGAGGATCAGAAAATGGCTGTTGAGCTGGCAAATACAGTATTTAACTCACTAAAGGGGAGACCAGTTCAGGTATAATATTTCCTTTGCCTGATTTGAATACTGTAACTCTAAAGTCCATTGCATAATATGTCCCGCCTGAACAGGGTCGCATATTTGAAGGTAAAGAGCCGCCCCAGTTTACTGCCCTCTTTCAACCAATGGTGGTGCTTAAGGTACTCATGTCAACATCAAAACTTTGCCAACACAAAACTTTATATTTGCCTTTGTTTCCTTTTTCTTTTTCAGAGACATGACTCTTATAGTTGAGTTCAACCACAGGGTGGGATGAGCTCTGCCTACAAAAATGAACTAGTAGAGAAGGGTTTGACAGATGAAACTTACAATGCAGATCAAGTTGCTCTCTTCCGGCTATCTGGGACATCAGTTCTCAACTGTAAAGCCATACAAGTTGATGCGGTATGGTTTATCGTCCCCAGTTAACTTTGTATCATTTAGTGCAACATTCGCTCTCTTGTTTAAACTTTTATTTGTGTATATAATTGTGAACAACTTTTATTTGTGTATATAATTGTGAACAAATTTATCTTCCACGGTCTTATGGCTCATTTTTATAGCTCTTGCTATATAATGGGCATTTCCTGTCCTATGTTGAAATTGGAAATTCTCCACAACTTAGCCTTTTTGCACCTATAATATTATTAGTTTTCTCTTCAAATTGTACCAAAAATATATTTTTAAATTTGAAAACATGAAATTGAGATTTCACTGTTAAGTGGTAAAATTCCAAATGGCTAAGTCAAGGGGTTTGTTAAAGCTTTATATTGAGCTAAGGCCTCTCCACTCATTAACCAATTGGTTTTGAGTTGAATGCTTTACATGGTGTTGGAGCCCAAGGTTCTTCACTACCCCTTCTATAGAGTTATAGGCCCCAGTCTTTGCCATGGTACACCTGGCAGGCTTGTTTTTAGTCATTGAATTGCACATGCCTAAGTCAAGGGTTAGATAAGTCTTTATCTTGTGGTGAGGCCCTTCACCCATTGACAATCAGTTTTGGGTTGAATGCTTTAACATTCACAAACACAAAACCTGACAAGGAAGAAAACAAATACTAAAACATAAAGGTAACCCAACAGCCCCATTTTTCAAAACAAAGGTGCTTTGGTGACAAGCTGTATCTCTAGAGTGGCAAGATGCAGTTCAGGAAGCGTTATTCACAATGGACACTAATAGGTAGGACATCAAATCCCTTGAGGAGGACTTTTTAAAGCTACGTGAAAACTGGATGGAGGGCTCTGGCCCTGATGGAAGCCCCAGACTTGGAACAAAGAAGGGTTGCTATAGGTGAAAAGCTGTTAAAAAAAAAATAGGATCAATCTAAACTCAGAGGAAGGTAACAATACTTTTCCTGAGACCCGATCACTAGTCAAAGTATTGCCTTTGTGTGAGCAGACCAAAAGGAAGGGTTACTGAATGGGTTTCTTATGTGAGAAATGGCTGAATGAGTTAACTACCTCCTTTCTAATAATATTACAAGCAGAGAAAGCCAGTCGGATTTGGCAGGCAAGGAAAGGGCGGTAACCGTGTTTGCGCAAGTTCTGTCAAAAAAGGAAGTGTGGGCTTAGTGTGCAATGAGGTCTATAACCAACCAGAGAAAGGCTATTCTACTGATCGCAAGAGCAAATTCTTTGGCGTAGAGGGAAATAAGCAGAAGGCTGTCAATTGGATGTACAGCTCTGTGTCTATTCAAAAACCAAAATGGCTGGACAAATTTCTGATCTTTGAGACAGAAAAACACTTAAAGTCAGTTTTTAAAGTTTTCAAGGAATTTACTAATACGTGATTATTTTCTCTTGGGTTTGTAGCCCATTGCCCACTCGGTGTCTTTTAGTTTTTCTGCTTGAAAAGAATGTTAGTATTATGGTACTGCAACAATGTGAAAGCCTTCGAAAGGGCAAAAATTGGTGTTACAAATTTATTATGCTGCTATTGTGACCTGATGATTGTCGAAAGTGCTTTAATAATCTAACACAAAATTTCCTCCCAAACTTAATTTCGCACAGGTGGCAACATCACTGAACTCCACTGAGTGTTTTGTTCTGCAATCCGGATCTACGATGTTCACTTGGAATGGAAATAAAAGCTCTTATGAGCAACAGCAACTAGGTGCTAAAGTTGCTGGATTTTTGAAGGTATGCACAAGAAAAATTTTAACTTGTTCTTTTGCCATCACTGTGGCATGGACAATATGTAAATTTCTCTTTGAAAATTTGTGGCATTTGCACCATATGTCGAAATATGCATGTTGAGACAGAAAAAAAAAAAAAAAAAAAAAAGACAAGACAGTTGAGCTTGCTTAAAATTTGGTGTTAAATGGTCAGCATGTTGTTCCCTTTTGTATAATATTGTGTGTTAACTGGAGCCCTGCTTTATTGTTTTCCAACTTTAGAGCAAAGAAGGTGCAATAAGTGGAAGAGCTCAAAGACAGGGTCATAAGAGATCTTACTTAGGATCTAAAACAAGATTGGTTAATACGCTCCTTCACTTGGAAACTTAATGAAATTATTAAGAACAACAAATAGGGTAATACAAACTTGGTCTTCAATACCACATGAAAATTTTCAGCTTAGTATCCATTAGGAATGACTTGACAGCCTATACCTGAATCTATAGCCACATGAAATTTAGTCCATGCATGTTAAGGGCTTGAGCTTTGTAGCATTATTACTTTTCCTTTTTTTTTCTTCCTTTTGTACATGCGATGCTGTTAATATATGAATTTTCTGTGCTTGCACAGCCAGGAGGACCCATAAAACATGCTAAAGAAGGAACAGAGAGCTCTGCCTTCTGGTTTGCTCTTGGAGGGAAACAAGGCTATACCAGCAAACGAGTTTCTGTGGAGGTTGTCCGAGAGCCCCACTTGTTCACATTCTCCTTTGACAAAGGTGGTAGTTGTTTATGATGTGGTCAGAGTGCATGTTTATTTTGGTATTCTCTGAAGCTTAGGGAAAAAATCTAACTTCTTATTTTTGGTAATATCTGTTTCCTCATGGAACTGCCAGGGAAGTTTGAGGTTAGTAATGAATTTCTTAGGTGATTAACATTTGTTGAAACATGAACTAGATTTTACATACAGTCTGATCTTCTTTCATTAGGTTGAGGAAGTCTATAACTTTTCTCAAGATGACCTCTTGACTGAGGATATGTTGATACTTGACACACATGCTGAGGTATTTGTTTGGGTGGGCCAATGCGTGGACAGCAAAGAAAAGCAAACTGCTTTTGAAATTGGTCAGGTAGCATTCAAATGATTATGAATTCTCACGTGATATCTCTGACTTTGTAACTCGTTACTTAAAGAAGCTATGTATAGAAATACATAGACATGGCTGCATCTCTAGAGGGACTGCCTCCAGATGTTCCGCTTTACAAAGTTCCTGAAGGGAGTGAACCTTGTTTCTTCACAACATTCTTTTCTTGGGATCATACAAAAGCAACTGTATGTGTCACTGATACGCTTATGTCAACCTGTTAGTGAGATTCTGTTTCTTGCCAACGTAAAACAGATAAACATTTCCTTGTGATTCAGGTCCACGGGAACTCATTCCAGAAGAAGGTAGCATTACTTTTTGGGGCAATCCATGCCATGGAAGTAAGAACTTGCTTCAATTTGTTCTTAAAAGAAATTTATATTTCAAAAAATTTTAAATTAAAATGGATATGTGAGGATGCATCCTTTGGTAGTTTTCATACATTTTATAAAATGTAGAGAATACTTCAAATTGTTGATAATTTGGGATGATAGAGTCTAGGAAATTGTGTAAAACTGACCTACGTGTTTTCAACTATTACCGAGATATTTATACTATGATAAAAATAATTTCCAATAATTACAGTTACAGCTAGAAATAGGACACCTACAAAGATAAAACATCTAAAATTCTAGTTTGTGCACCAATCTTGAAAACTTTAGCACATGAAACTGTCAGGTGATTGTTCTCATGGTTATTATGCATGTTATCTTCCTTTTTCTCCTAAAAAGAATTCATAAAGATGCATTACGACACTTAAGTTCCTCGTTGCTATGAATTTCAGTTGTTAAGTGATAAGATCATCTTATAGTTCTTTTCAGAAGGTTTAGCTTTCATTTCACAGGGCTTATTTTTTAAAGAGAAACTACCTTATATTGTTACTCATCAGACTAGATACAACTCCCTACTCCTAGTGTCAAGTATGTTTAACAACTTTCTAGTTGTTTGAACTGCAAAGCTTAGTAATTATGTAAGTTAAGTGTGAAAGTCCCACACCATTAATGGGTTAGTTAGGACTTTTACATTGTGATGAGTCATCTTCAGTTATGACTAATTGTTTTTTTGTTTGATGCTTTAACATGATATGAAAGTGTTGGAATATTCTGGAGATCTCCAGAATATTCTGGAGGTCAAAGATTTAATGTGCCTTATTAGGAAAACAGTGTACAGCTAGAAAATCTTAGTAATCTTTTATTTTTAGGAGATTAGGATCTGTTTATTTGTTTCCTAAATTGTTAGTCTGTAAAAGAAGAAACTACCTAACTTAGGTTTCCTTAGCCTTGTATTTAAACAGTGTAAAACTCTATGAGTAAAAATAAGCCAGTACTATTTCTGCATGGTATCAGAGCCAACCCTAATTTTCTAAGCCATCTCTCTACGTCCTTCCTCTGCCCAACAAGTCTGAAATCTCGTCTGGATCTACACCTTCCAGCAACAATCAGCCAAACAATCCTACAACCCTAACTCAAGCCCCAAACACTGATTCTCATTCTGTCCAGATCACCACTATTCGCCTTAATGGTGATAATTTCCTACGATGGTCTCAATCTGTTAGAATGTACATTCGAGGGCGAGGAAAGATTGGCTACCTCACTGGGGATAAGAAGGCACCAGCACCAGAGGACCCGACATATGCAACTTGGGATGCAGAGAATTCGATGGTTATGACCTGGCTCTTCAATTCTATGGACGAGGACATTGGGTCTAACTACATGTGCTACTCCACAGCCAAGGAATTATGGGACAATGTAAATCAGATGTATTCTGATTTAGGAAACCAGTCCCAAGTCTATGAGTTAACACTAAAACTTGGTGAAATCCGGCAGGGGGATGACACTATCACCAAGTACTTTAACTCACTAAAAAGGCTGTGGCAGGACTTGGACCTCTTCAATGACTACGAATGGAAATCTGTAGATGATGCCAATCACTACAGAAAAACTATGGAGGACCATCGAATCTACAAGTTCCTTGTTGGACTGAATGTGGAGTTTGATGAAGTAAGGGGCAGGATCATTGGAAGATCACCCCTTCCCCCAATGAGTGAAGTATTTGCAGAAGTTAGAAGGGAAGAAAGCAGAAGAAATGTCATGCTGGGAAAAAAGGACAGCAATGTGATGGCTGACACTTCTGACTTAGTTGCCTCTGATGAAGTGGCAAATAAGGCTGCTAGATTTCAGAAAAAAACTGAGGAGAAGCCACGGGTTTGGTGTGATCACTGCAACAAACCTCGCCATACAAGGGAAACCTGCTGGAAGATCCATGGAAAGCCAGAAAACTGGAAGAGTAAAAGGACCAATGACAGGTTCAGCCACGCAACACCTGCTGCTAATGAGGCTGAAACAAGTCCCTTCAGCAAGGAGCAGATGGATCATCTCCTAAAGCTGCTAAAGTCTAGTGTGTCTTCTGGTATTCCTCATGTTTCTCTTGCACAAACAGGTAGTGAATCTAGTGCCCTATTCTGTTTTTCAAATTCTGCTCCTTGGATCATTGATTCTGGAGCCTCTGATCACATGACTAGTCTTTCTAAACTTTTCTGCTCTTATTCCCCATGTTCTGGTAATAAAAAAGTAAAAATTGCAGATGGTAGTTTCTCACCCATTGCAGGGAAAGGTTTGATAAAACTCTCCAAGAATATTGATCTTGAATCTGTTCTACATGTTCCCAAACTAGCCTGCAACCTCTTATCTGTCAGCAAACTTTCTAAAGATTCTAATTGTCGTGTTGTTTTCCTTGACACTCACTGTGAAATTCAGGACCAGACCTCGGGGAAGAAGATTGGCAGTGCTAAGATGATAGATGGACTCTATTACTTTGATGGGAACTCTCCCGATAATAAAAAGGCTCAGGGCTTCAGTAGTGTTAGTTCTGATCCTGTTTATGAACAAATAATGCTTTGGCATTCTAGACTAGGACATCCTAGTTTTCAATACCTTAAGTACTTGTTTCCCAATTTGTTTAAGGGGTTCAACCTCTCTTTACTTCAATGTGAAAGTTGTTATCTATCTAAGAGTCATCGTACTACCTACTTGAAAAAACCTTATATTCCCTCAAAGCCATTTTATTTAATACACAGTGATGTTTGGGGACCTTCAAAAATCACCACAATTTCAAGGAAAAAATGGTTTGTCACCTTTATAGATGACCATACACGTTTATGTTGGATTTACCTGATGAGTGAAAAATCTGAAGTGGAAAATCTGTTTAAGGCCTTTTACAAAATGGTTGAAACACAGTTTCAAACTAAAATCAGCATTCTTCATACTGATAATGGAACTGAGTATTTCAATAAACATTTGGGAGTTTTTTTAAAGGAAAAAGGTGTTCATCACCAATCTACATGTGTGGATACTCCTCAACAAAATGGTATTGCTGAAAGGAAAAATAAACATTTACTTGAAGTAACTCGTGCTATCATGTTTTACATGAATGTTCCCAAATATTTATGGGGAGAAGCTATTTTGACAGCCCCATACTTGATTAATAGGATGCCTACCCGAGTTTTAAAATATAGCACACCTTTGGATTACTTCAAAACTATTTTTCCTATGTCTAGAATCCATTCAAATTTACCACTTAGAATTTTTGGATGCACTGTTTTTGTCCATATTCCTAACAACTCTGGTTCAAAACTGGATCCTAGAGCTGAAAAATGCATTTTTGTAGGATATGCACCCAATAAAAAGGGATATAAGTGCTTTAACCCTCAAACAAAAAATTTTTTTGTTAGTATGGATGTCTCTTTCTTGGAAAACAAACCTTACTTTCACAAAAATTATCTTCAGGGGGAGAATGAAGTATGGAATGATAATTTTTTGGATTTATTTCCTGTTGTTCCTGTTCCTGTTCCACTACCAAATACAATTTTAATTTCCCCTGCCAGCTCTGAATCCATTAAACAAAATCAGGAAAACTCAATTTCAAATAATAACAGTAATAGGAATCCTTGTCAGACTATGCCAAGTACTATTGTATCTTCAACAGGGGGAGAAACACTACAAATGGATAAAAAAAATTCCAAACACTGAGCTTCTGGTTTATACTCGGAAGAAAACCCATCAAGGTAGTCAAGATCCAACTTTGATTCAAGGATCTGACCGGTCAAAAACCCCAGAGGCTGGTACTCAGACTTCCACAGGTACTTCAGTCCCGACTCCTAATCCTACTCCTTTGATTGCTGATCCTTCTTTAACTTCTGGTCCTAATACATCATCTGATTATGATATTCCTATAGCCATTAGAAAAGGAACCAAAATCTGTACAAACTTTCCTAGATATCCTATTGCTAAATATATTTCTTATAAAAGGCTGTCTCACACTCATAGGGCATTTACCTAAAAAATTTCACACTTGTTTGTCCCGAGAAATATTGAGGAAGCTTTGAATGACCCAAATTGGAAGTTAGCAGTTATGGAGGAGATGAGTGCTCTGAGAAGAAGTGGCACATGGGAGATAGTGGACTTACCCAAAGAGAAGAAAACAGTGGGGTGTAAGTGGGTGTTTACTGTGAAATGCAGAGCTGATGGTAGTATTGAGAGATATAAGGCTAGGCTGGTTGCTAAAGGTTTCACTCAAACCTATGGAATTGACTATCAAGAAACCTTTGCCCCTGTTGCTAAAATTAACTCAATACGAGTTCTACTGTCTCTTGCTGTTAAATTCAAGTGGCCATTGTGTCAGCTGGATGTAAAAAATGCTTTCTTGAATGGAGACCTAGAAGAAGAAGTTTACATGAGCATACCACCAGGATTCAAGGGAAAATATGGACAGAATCAGGTCTGCAGATTAAAAAGATCTTTATATGGTCTAAAACAGTCTCCTAGAGCCTGGTTTGAGCGCTTTGGGAAAGCTGTAAAGGGCTGTGGCTATCATCAAAGTCAGACTGACCATACAATGTTTTACAAGCATAGCAAGGAAGGCAAGGTCGCAATTCTAATTGTTTATGTAGATGATATAATTTTGACTGGTAATGATCTTGAAGAACTGGGAAAGCTTAAGAAGAAGCTGGCTACCTTGTTTGAGATCAAGGACCTAAGTGCTCTAAAATACTTTCTTGGAATGGAAGTTGCAAGATCCAAGGAAGGTATCTTTGTCAACCAACGAAAGTATATACTTGACTTGCTTGGTGAAACAGGTTTACTTGGGCGCAAACCAGCCGAAACTCCTATGGAACCTAATTTCAAGTTACAACCTGCTAATGCTAAGGAAGTGCAGAACACAGAACAATACCAAAGGCTTGTTGGAAGACTAATTTACTTGTCTCACACTCGCCCTGATATAGCTTTTGCTGTAAGTATGGTAAGCCAGTTTATGCATTCTCCTGGGCCAAGACGCTTTGATGCTGTGTACAGAATTTTAAGATATTTGAAGGGGACACCTGGAAAAGGGTTACTATTCAAAGACCATGGGCATCTACAAGTTGAAGCCTATACAGATGCAGACTGGGCAGGGAGTGTTTCTGACAGACGCTCTACTTCTGGCTACTGTACATTCATTGGAGGCAATCTAGTTACTTAGCGAAGCAAAAAACAGAATGTGGTGGCTAGGAGTAGTGCTGAAGCTGAGTTCAGAGCAGCAGCTCATGGAATCTGTGAAGTCTTGTGGATTAAGAGACTTATTGGAAGAATTAAAAATCTCTAATCCATCTCCCATGAAAGTTTTCTGTGACAATAAGGCAGCTATCTCTATTGCTCATAATCCTGTCCTCCATGATAGAACGAAGCATGTGGAAGTTGACAAGCATTTTATCAAGGAAAAAATTGAAAGTGGACTGATTTGTATGCCTTATATCCCTACTGCAGAACAGATTGCTGACATTCTCACTAAAGGATTGCCTCAAAGACAGTTCGAGAAGCTAGTGAACAAGCTGGCTATGGAAGACATCTTCAAACCAGCTTGAGGGGGAGTGTTGGAATATTCTGGAGATCCCCAGAATATTCTGGAGGTCAAAGATTTAATGTGCCTTATTAGGAAAACAGTGTACAGCTATAAAATCTTAGTAATCTTTTATTTTTAGGAGATTAGGATCTGTTTATTTGTTTCCTAAATTGTTAGTCTGTAAAAGAGGAAACTACCTAACTTAGGTTTCCTTAGCCTTGTATTTAAACAGTGTAAAACTCTATGAGTAAAAATAAGCCAGTACTATTTCTGCAGAAAGCCCCATTTTGCTTTTGAACTAACTGTCTTTATACGGGACATGTTAAATGAGAAAATCCCTAGACAGTAGCCCACTGTGCTCCTTCTTTGTCGTTATCTGTACTGGAATTTTCTCACTTATCATTGTGATGAGCTTCTTGTTGCTCGACGTCGTTCTTCTGTTTTTTGTTCTTTCAGTTTTCTTGCACTCCATACTGTTCGTGACAATATTTTCGTTCTAAGATCATCACTAAGTTTTCAGGACAGAATTTCGTAAAGCTACTAGTTCTGCAGATAATTTTTTAACATAGGTTGCAACCTCCTTGGCGTTTTCTTGAATTTTCTCCCTGATTAACAGAAAGGAAAAGGGTGTTAAAAAAAGAAGAAGTATCATGTGCAATACTCTACTGTTCATCTTTGTGATATATACTCCTTCATTCTGTATTTATTTATAATATATGTTGTTGAGACAGGAGAAAACCAGTGGCAACCATGGTGGGCCCACACAAAGGGCTTCAGCTTTAGCTGCCTTATCTTCTGCCTTCAATCCGTCTTCTACTACGAAATCCACTCCAACGGTACTACATTTGTTCCTATTCATTCAAGTTTTTTTTTATTTTATTTAACTCCTCTAATTTTTATTTTTTGGCCACACAAGTTTCTTGTAGAACAACATAGAATAAATTATCAAACGAAATATTTCTTCCTGTTTTTATCAACAAAACGAAGTTGTTTGGGAAGCCATTAGGCAGGTTGTCGTGTTTCTGCTCCACCCGCATATTAGAGGTCATAAAAATGGGTAGTAGATATTTTTACTTCTGTTGTAACTTGTAAGAATCACTCTAGCAGACTACCACCTTGTATTCAGATGCTGTACGTCTTCACTATAAAAAAAATTTACAAATGAGATTTTCTTTTCATCCATATATGATATTACCTTAGCCAGTTCCCTACCAACTAATGAAAAGAAAATCAACTCCAATGAAATATTTCAGTTTAGAGCTCAGTAATTTGGCATTTGAGCGGCTTTCTTGTCTTCTGCTTGACGGGAAGAAGGGTTTTGGTTATCATTATTTGCTAATCAGGTGGTTTTCATTTTTTTCCTTCTCGGTGGTATCAATGCTGTTATAGGCCCAAGATACGTCCAGTGGGAATCAGGGACCAAGACAAAGAGCTGAGGCTTTAGCTGCCTTAACATCTGCATTTAATTCGTCTTCAACAACCAAAGACCACCCTTCTAGCCCTTCAAAGCCATCTGGTCAAGGATCACAAAGAGCAGCGGCTGTAGCTGCTCTTTCATCAGTTCTTACAGCTGAAACAAAGAAACTCACACCTGATGATTCCCCTGACAGATCTAATGACGGCACTCTTGTAGAAACTAGCCCACGTGGTAAGACAGCTCTTGTTATTATCTTTTCGTAATGAAATATGGCTACTTTAGGGTGACTGCTGTGTTGATCTGCTTGCCAAAAATCATCAACTCTTGTGGTATTTATTCTCGCGTGAATGCTGCCACCTATAGTTTTGAAATACATCCCGAGAATAGTGTCAAATCTCTGTAGTTCTTCATTGAAAAGGGAAGAGAGAAACCAAAGTCATTTTTCCAAATAAAATGGACTTCTATATGCTTTTTGCCATCCTCTCCATCTTCTGTTTGTGGGCACATATAACATGTTACGGATACAATTATAGGCCAGTCAGTAACTGAGATGGCTACATCTGAAGTGGAGGGTTCTGAAGAGCCAGAAGCTAACAAGGATGACACAGAAGCAAAGGAAGAGGTTGAGCAGGAAAACATTGAGAATAAAATCGGTCAGATTACATTCAGTTATGAACAGCTGAAGGTCCATTCTGAAAATCCAGTAACTGGAATTGATTTTAAACGGAGAGAGGTTTGGTGCAACATTCCTTCTTATATATATGTATATGAATATCCAGATTTGCGTTAATGCGGTTGATAAATGTTCATGATGTTTTGAACTTGTTTTTGCTAGGCTTACATGGGAGATGAAGAGTTTGAGGCAGTATTGGGGATGACAAAAGAAGCCTTTTATGAAATGCCAAAATGGAAACAAGACGTGCATAAGAAGAAAATTGACTTATTCTAGAGGGAATAGCTATATGGAACCCTCTAGCTTTCTACTCTGAGGCCTAAATAATTGAAATTAATTCTTTCTTTTTAACCCCTTTTGCCCGTCCAGTAGTTCTCCTTAAGCCTGCTTGATCACCTAAATAACCCCCCACACACGGCGATCTTACTATGTATAATTGTCCTCCACTTTTTTTTTGTTTGAATTTCTTTTTCTTTTCTCCCCTCCAGTGTTGTCTTGATATCGCACACATGACTTGTATATATATAGAGGCTATTGTGGTTGTATCCAACAGCATGCAATGAGAAATGAAAATATGGTTTTTGATACACTTTTCGAGTTTCGGATAATTGTTGTCATGTTGTGTATATACATTCATGTTACGTGTTGGGCTGCAGGGAAGACGAACATAGCAAGCTACCTGAGCTGGCAGCGCACCAGTTCCATTAATTTACAGATCTTCTGCAGCTCTTCCAAGAGGCTGAAGTTATGTTGCTGCATAGAGTAAGTAGACAGTGTCTTATTCAACTTGCTTTATACTATATTTTTTCTCATCAAAGAAAATTTTTATATTTTAAAGAACTTAAATTTAAAATAATTTTTTGGGCCAAAATAAATGCTCTTATATTTTAAATTTGTCCATGCAATGATTTCGATTGAAAATAGCAGTTTTTGTTAGTGTTAAAAATGTATGATTACTGCAACTGTTTCAACTATGATTACTGCAATAAATCTCAAAGTAATAATTAAAATGTCAGTGCTCAAATAATTCATTATAATTGATTATTTTTGTCGTAATTTTTGCAAGTTGTTTAAAACAGTGAAACTAAATACTACTGTCATTTAGGAGTGGCAAAATTATACTCGACTGGCTCACCTAAATCCAAACCCAACTTGACCTAATTTAATAAGTCAACAACCCCGGTTTGACTATACTCAAGCTAACTTGAACATAAACTTGATTTAAGCAAAATCCAATAAAACCTGAACTGAAATTGCCTGAACTTGAATAGCCCTAACCTAAAACAGTTGTAACCCAAATAAATTTCATGAGTGAACTTGAATTTAACTTGAGGCCTGAATAACTCGATATGAAGACACCGGAGACTGAAATTATCCCAATTTATATTGAACTCGAATCAAGGTTTTAAATCTCGTACCATTTTTTTAGCATAATAGTATAATACTAGTCTCGTATCGCTATGTCTCAGATGTACTAGTTATATATTATATATACACATATAAACATCTAGAACATAGCAACTATTGCAAATGTGTGAATTTAAAGTGCATATAACATGTATCTATATTTTTTAAACACAAATATATATTCATAAAACAAAAATATAACTTTAATGGGGTATAGAAGAAATAAAAATAAAAAATCTTTCAAACATAAAAAAAAATTGTCATACAAGCATTTAATTAAACATAATAATTATATATTTTACTTAAAAATATCAAAAACTCAAAATAAAATTTTAAAAATTGCATTTTCCCTGATGCTAAGATGATACAATACGACACGAGACATTGGTGGATCTAGAGCATTTTGAAAGTAAAGTTCATATATAAGCCTAACTTACAATCAGTCCTAAAATTTGAATTGATCAAAAGCTAAGCTTTAAAGTAGAAAACAACTATCTAAAAAGAATATATCTCCTATAACCAAGCTCTTATAAATTTTTTAGTATTAGAAAAATATAACCATATAAATAAAAATTTCTTTCAATTAATTTCTAATTGTATTGAAGAAATCAATATTATTTTAAGCAACCATTAGTAACTAAATATATTTGCTTTACATTTTAAATTTAAATTGAATAAGTCTTTAAAATTATTTAGAAATTTTAAAAATGAATTTCAAAGAGAAATAGTATTCTTGCTTTTATGGGTAAAACATTAGATATTTAGTTAATTTTTTAAACAAATCAAAGGGTATTCTCTCACTTTTCAATGTGGATTGCTTATAATACTTTTTCTATTTTTTTAGAATAAAATAATTCAAACATAGAAGGTTTATAATTTCACAAAAAAAATAAATAGAAAATGACTTATTTATTTAACAACATTGACACTTCTATTAGAGATTAATAGTTTATTTGCAGTTTTGAGCTTATCTTGATTTATGAAGTTTAATAAATATAGGTTAACTAGTAATTTGTGGGATAACTAAATCAATTAAGTAAAGTACAGGAGCTAATGTTACATTTAAGTTATGATTTTAAGATAAAAAAGAAGAATGACAAAAAAAAAATTAACAAGTGACTTAAATTTTTGTTTGAACAATTTCTTGTAAAGATATTAGTATATTTATTTTTTTCTTCCTAGATTTTTGTTTGAAATAGTGGGGTCCAATAAAAAATTGAAATGAGATGCATAATTAATTTCAACTTTTCATTTACATTTTTTAAATAAAAGTAAAGTCTATTGATACTGCTGTATTGAACATAAATCTGCCCTTTACACAACATGATATTAGTTGATTTGGTACGAGATAAAATCATGACCCAAACTTAAGTAAGCTCATCCGAACCTACTCCAATCCCGTAGTCCTTTCAATCCAAAATCAACTTGAACACTAATATATATTAATTTAATTAAAACTGAAATATAGATGATGTGACTCAGACCTAACATGGATTATCATCACTACTGCTACACACGCACGTTATCGTAAAATTAAATACTATATCGCGAGACGCCCTACTTTTTTTTTTTTTTTTTTAGTTTTTGTTTGGTGAAAAAAGTTATTGCAAATTCGTTCGTTTGTCCTGCAAAGGGAATATCCTTCACTAAAGAATAATTCCCGCCATCATCCTTCCCAGCCGCCATCGAGAAAGCCACGGAGTATTTCTTTTCTAGGCGTTTAAAGGTGTCTCGCATGTTTAACTTGAGAGAAAGCCATCGACTATGAACAATATACCATTGTCGAATTCAAATTATTTGAAAATTATTTTGGATGTTAACCTATAAAAATTGTTTTGACATAAATTTCAATGTACAATTACTTGATTATTCTATCCTTATATTGCATTGATCAAATAAAAGTGGCTATGGCATTATTACTTGGCAAAGAAACCGTGGCCGGTGGACAAAATTTTACATCAGCCCTACCTGTTTATAAAATTGGACAATCTTCAGGTTTAGCCTAATATACGATTTCTCCCCTCTTTTTGAGAAACCTACATTTGCACCACCAATCATTAACTCCATGATATGCCCGTTAAACTTGAAAGTATATAAACTCATATTCTGCCTAACCTTCTATTGCAGATACTCTACTTAGGGGTGTAAACAAACAAAGCATTCGGTAAATTATTTGTGAACCGTTCGGCAAGAGTTTATTTATGTTCGCTTATTTAGTTAAATGAACAAACACGAATAAATTTATCTGTTTAATTAGTTAAACGAATGAATACAAATAAGGTCACATCATGAACTATTCAATTATTATTTATTTATATTTATTTATTTATTTGTTCGTTTATGTCTATTTGTTTGCTTATTTATATATTAGTTGTACATTTACTATTATATATATTTTATATATCCTGTATTTTCATTTGTGTCCATCTACTCCACACACACATAATTATCTTTGTTTCCCTAAACATAATTAATTATTTCCCTCACACTGTGAATCTGCTGCTGCACTAAGTCAAGTCTCATAGCCCTAACTCATAATCTCTCTCACTATCGTCTATTGCCTTATTAGTCATTATTAGACTCGTTCCAATTCAAATTATTGATAGTTATCGGCTTTAATTGTTCGTGTTCATTTATTAATAAATAAACGAACACAAACAAAAAAAATTGTATTCATTTATTATTCGTGTTCGTTAAAAGTTAAACGAATGAACTTAAACATAGCTTATTTGTATTCATTTGGTTCGTTTACAACCCTAGCTTTGCCTCTCTAAACTTTTGCATATGCCGAGTTAGCCCTCATTCTTACCTAGCCTCATCTAGGGCAATATCCCTAATCAGCCCACGAACTCGACCAAGACAGACATATAGCCCTCAAATGTTGACTCGGTACATTTAAGCCCTCAAACTCGCTAAATCAGGATACTTAAAGCCCACAGTTAGCCTCCATTACAAAGTGCAAGTTTTCCTAAATATTTCATGATGTTTTGGACCAAAATGCGAATAAATCATAACTTGGATGATCCCTGTGATATGAACAATTTTAACCCAAGCTTCCCTCTTACCAACTACCTTGGCATCTTCCTTCTGGTGGGCTCGGCTGGAGGAATATGGTCAGCTACGGCTGCGTTAACAACAAGGCTAACACAAATTTTAATGCCTTGTTCGGTCTATTCATCTGTTAATGTCCATGACGGGAAGCCGACTTTTTTGGACAATTCAATTTCAGTTACCCTAGATTAGGCTAGGAAAGCTTACGACCAGTTGGTTTTACCAGTTAGGCAGAATTTTATTAGTTTGTTTTCAGTTTTGCAAAAACATACTGATATATGAGTCGTGTTCACAGATGTTACTTGTAGAATATAAAGAAATGAGATTGGCAAATTTTAATGAATTAAACATATCAATTAATACTTTGAGTAGACGCAGCAATTTACCCCTTTTTTATAATCAGAAGCAAAGATAGCAATTTACCCATTTTGATTTTACAGACAATTAATTTGACCAGCTACTGATGGAAAGCGTACACATACATAGATAAATTTTCTCGTGTCTCTCACTTCCTGTTAAAATCCAATAAAGCACTTCAATTTGCAGCCCTTCCTTCAGTACATGGTGCTTGCGACCATGTGACCTTGACCAAGCGGTGGCACCGCTCGTCTAGATTCCTCGCCTCCCACTCATGGATTTGCCCCCCAGCTCACCAACAAGCTCCATGCCCATTGCTCTGCAGCAAATTAATTACACTCTCCTGGTCCTAGATCCCCAATTTATATCCAAAAGCCTTTTATCGTATTAATTTGTTCCTCGAGTTTGTGCAAAGCCGCCAGCCAAGCATGCCAACACAACCGCTCGCAAATGGGCTCTCTCTGTAGGCAGTGTTGAAATTGGAAGTAGCAGTTGCCATTAATGAAAGAACGAGAGAGAAATAGTAAACAACTTTTTTATTTTGCTCCTTTCTCGACTCCCAAAGGTTTAAAATGTTTGTTTTTTCTGGAAATTTCTAAAAAATTTTAGAGAACATGGAACTTCTCTGCTTTACCCAGAAACAGTGATGACAAGTACGATTGTTTGCTGGTCACCGCTATGGCAGTCGATGGGAAAATTCTGGATGAACTTGATGAAACAAGTAAAAAGAGATACAAGAAGGATCAAAAGGACGAGACAACGGGAAAAGAAAAGAATAATTTTGACCGAACGTGTTGAAAGTGCGTTGCTAAGCGTTTGCTATTAGACTCCTTTTTTTTAATATGTTACAACTTATTTGCACTCTTGGTCCAAAATGTTGTGAAACGTTCACGAAAACCCGCATGTTAGTAACGCAGGCTAACGGATGGGCTTAAGTTACGTGTCCCGACTCCCGACTCAGCAAATTTGAGGGCTTATTTGTGCTAAGTCACATTTAAGGGGCTATATGTCCTTTATGATCGAGTTTGAGGGCGGACTATGAATGTTGTTCCCAAATCATTGCATTAGCCCTACTGTTCCCAAAAATAGAAAAGCCGTTGCCCCCGGTCAGCTGTTTACTGCATGGTCGGCGGCAAAAAAAATATCTGTAAAGGGGATGAATGGCTTCGTACCAGTCTGGGAAAGAAAAGCCCCCATTCATCATTTGAGGATTGATTGAGTTGGGTTCAAGTTAGGGTTTCAGTTCAGTTCAAGTAGGTTCTCTAATATAAGGAATTGCAATTAGCTAGCACTCCGATGACACGAAATAGTATTAATATCTGGGTTTGGCGTGCTAATATTAAGAAATCAATTAAATTTGTTTATTATTATTATTATTATTTAAAAAAAAAGAAAAAAATATTAAAATAATAATATGAAAGATAATATTATAAAATAATTTACTAAATAGGAACATACTGTAAATATTTGGGACAACCCAAAATAATATTTATAAAAAAAATTTCCGATGAGAGTATTTTATAGGAGAGGCTTTTTTTAATATACCTTGAGTATTTTTATTTGTTAATTGTTGAATATTAATATTTTTAAAATATGATAAGGTATTAAAGTTGGCATCTCTCCGAGTTCTCTCAACCAAATCATTTTTCATGCACAAGTTTTTAAATTAAACTCACGTCACGATGTGTACGGTTGCTGTCCCGTGCTGGTTTGCAGTTTGTACCATTGAACTTGCAAAATCGGACATTCTTACGTACGCCGGCCGCCGGCCGCATGGTGATTGTGAAGGGAGCTTCGTCCAAAATCAACAACGCATTAATTAGCACACCACAATTGAAACTTCAAACTTGTTGTACTTTTTTCTTTTCCCTCGGGTTGTTTCCTTTTAGACCTCAAATTGCAATTTTTAATTTTGATTATTAGGTTGGTGCCTGAGCTGTTATGACATCATCTCTTGCTTTTTGGATAAAATTTACCGGGGGTCACCTAGCTTATTTTTTTGTCCTAAACGGGTATCTTACCTTCAAATTGTCCTACCGAGGTACCTTACCTCTTATCGTATGTCCTGTCTAACTACTTTCCGTTAATTTCATAATTATATCTAACGAAAAATGCTGATGTGACATTAATTAATATTAAAATAAATATAAAATAGTAATTTTAGTCCCCAAACATTTCTAATTAATGATTTTAAACATTTCAAACTTCCTAAACATCAATATCAAACCCAAAATTTTAAAATTTTTCATTCTAACCACAAAAATATCAAAAACTAACCCAAATTAACAAACAATTAACTCGAAATTGGTGAACAAAAACTAGATCTAGTTTTCGAAAATGTCAGAAAGCTCAGGGAAAGGTTTTAATCCCATTGATTCGAGCTCGAAAGAGAGCGAAAGAAGAGAAATTGAAGGATGTGAACAACCATGTAGTGGCCTACGTCGATACGCTGCTGGATTTGGATCTCCCGGATCATAAAAGGAACCTGAAGGAAGAGAAAATCATGAGTTTATGTTCGGAATTTTTAAATGCTGGACCGACACAACCTCAACAGCTCTGTAGTGGATCATGGCGAAGCTGATGAAATACCCAGAAATCCAAGAGAAGTTATTTGAAGAGATGAAGAGCATGGTAGGCGAGTCCAAAAAAGTGAAAGAAGAGGATCTGAGTCGAATCCCTTACCTGAAGGCAGTTGTTCTGGAGAGGCTTCGGCGGCACCCGCCTGGGCATTTTGTGCTGCTGCACACAGTAACAGAGGAGACCCAACTTGGGGGGTACCAAGTCCCTATGGAGGCGTCAGTGAATTTCGCGGTGGCGGAAATGGGGTGGGACCTGAAGGTGTGGGAAGCTCCAATGGAGTTTTGGCCGGAGAGGTTCGAGAAGGGCGGTGAAGCGTTTGAGGTGGACATAACCGGGAGCAGGGAGATAAAGATGATGCCCTTCGGAGTGGGGCGGAGGATTTGTCCGGGGTTGGGGCTGGCGCTACTACATCTGGAGTATTTCGTGGCTAATTTGGTCTGGAAATTCCGGTGGGAACGTGTGGCCGGCGACGAGGTCTCATTAAAGGAGAAGCTAGAGTTCACCGTAGTCATGAAGGTTTTTGTTTGCCAATTTCGAGTTAATTGTTTGTTAATTTGGGTTAGTTTTTAATATTTTTGTGGTTAGAATGAACAATTTTAAAATTTTGGGCTTGATATTGATGTTTAGGAAGTTTGAAAGGTTTAAAATCATTAATTGGAAATGTTTGGGCACTAAAATTACTATTTTATATTTATTTTAATATTAATTAATGCCACATCAGCATTTTCCGTTAGATATAACTCTGAAATTAACGGAAAGTAGTTAGACAGGACACGCGATAAGAGGTAAGGTACCTCGGTAGGACAATTTGAAGGTAAGGTATCCGTTTAGGACAAAAAAATAAGCTAGGTGACCCCCGGTGAATTTTACCCCTTGCTCTTTGGATGTTTTGTCCTTCAATTGTTTTCCTGAATGGCCAAAATCGAAATTATGGTGAAAAATTGGAGAAGTTCGTTATAAATTCACCTGACATCTCTTTTCATGAGTCATAATGCCAAGTTGCCTATTTTGGACACTTGACTCGTTAAAAGATCTTAAGCTTATCTTTATATGTATTTGTATACTAATATTATATTTTATAATATAAAATAAATATAAACACATAAAATTTCATGTCCTCCTAAAATTGAGAATATGTATAAATTAGGTATCATATATGTATAAATTTGATGTACAAAAAAAAATAATTGATCTATAGATATAATATATGACATATATATGTACAAAAGAGATCATAGATATATTTTAAGCAGTATATACAATTTCAACCTCCTATAGAAAAAATAGGTTTGAATGTGTTAAATTTTTCTTCCTACCAACATTAAAAAAATATATAAATTGGATAACATATATGCATAAACTCAATGTATAAAGAAAATAAAAGATATTTACAAATAATGTGAAACATGTGTATAAATGAGATATCGGATATATTACTGATATATTTAATGTACTCATTATGAAAACTAGTTTTGAGATATTTAATTATATATACAAGTTCTTTTGTACATATGCAATTATATGTTTATACAATTATCTTTACGTATTATACATGTTATACTTTTATATTAAAATTCTTCTCATATTATTTTGATATAGATATAATTTTCCTATTAAGTATTTTTTTAGTGTGTGCACATATGCATACCTAAAAAATATTAAGGATTCATTTGAAAAAAAAAATATGAGGAATAAAAAGGGGTTTAACAAAAAATCATCTCTGTTATTTCTTTTTCACATGAAACACAAGGCTTCACCCACCTTCGCCCCGCTCAACCCACCTATTCCCTGCTAATGAAAACCATCAGAAGTCATACACTCTTGCATTTGTCAATCTTACTTGTTGTTCTGAAGACTCGAAATTCACAGAGGATGGATCTGGCTTTTCACTGTTCCCCCATTACTAACTTGTTCCATCTCTAGTGCCACCACATGTGTCTCCATTGTTGGCTCATCGACCGCCTGTTAGCTCCAACTGTTGTCTTATTTTTTCAATTTGTGACTATTTCTAACTCACTTCTTCTTCCCTTACTTCTGTGATTCTTCTAGTTAACTGTTTGTTCTATTGCTACGTGTATTTTGAAAGGAGGAAGATAGGAAATGGTTGAGATTTTTTCTTAGTAAAGATAGAAAAGTAATTATAGAAGTAGACATACATGATATAGGATGCATATAAGACCTTTCCAAATTATTTGACATATAAAATCCCAAATAATAGATCGCTAGTCCCTGCAATAGTTAAAAGTCAAGCTCACCAACTTACTTACCTTTTCCCATAGGCAAATCCTATCTTGACAAACAGATTGTAGTTCATGTTGCAGTGTAGTTTTCGTGCCCTTAACAAATTAGCCACTAGGGCTTAATTTTTAGATCAAGTAAAAACACACACATTTGTACTTCTAAAGTTCCAACAAGTGTCAACAACATTCATTTTTAAATTTTTAGCCTCTTATGCATTTTCATGGTGTTTATTAATTTTATTCTCTTATTTTTAAAACTTCTCATATTTTAAAATTTACTTTCTTTTTGCCTAAAGCTAATGTTATTTTTGAAAGCTTGCGGTTTTTATTTAACCATATTTGTGTTGTTTTGTGAACATCGTGAGGAAATCACTAAAAACTTGTTTGTCCAATGCAAATTCTTAGATGAAGTTTTGAAACAAGTTTCTTGCTAGTTGTAGATGAATTACAAGGGAAGCAACATGCTCGTTCATTTTTCTTTTGTTTTTCCTTTTTCATTTTTTGGTATAACTGTGTTTGTTGGAGAAGGTTCACACGATTATGAGGCTTTATGAAAAGTAATAATAATAAAATGAAGAAGATAAAGGGGCACACAAAGGAAGCAATTGTGTTTGTTTGTTTTGTTTCCCCCCGCATTGTAGAACAACTCAATTAGTACTCTTGTTCTTCCATTCCAAAAACTCTCTCATAACATCAGATGGAAATTCTTTTACGTTGTTTTTCTAAAAAATATGTTAAACGAGCTATTTTTCATCTGGGAAGTTTAAAAGTTTCGAGAATGGATGGCCTCCACCCTCTGGTTTTTTTTAAATATTAGAATATCATAGCTAACCCTATATCGAGGATATTATGTCTTTCTTGAATTATGGCTATCTCCGAAGACAAATTAATTGCACCTTCACCACTTTAATTCTGAAGTTGAAAGAACCCCAATAGGTGGGAGATTTTCTATCATATAAATATGTACAACACTCTATATAAAGGTTATTGCGAAATTTCTAGTTAATTGGTTAAAATTTAATCATGACTTCTCTAGTCTTTGAGTACTATAATGCCTTTATTATGTGTTGCAACATTCAGGACAACATCATAATTGCCCACAAAATCCTACATGCCGTTAAGCATACTATTGTTTGGGTGGACCTCATGGTTATAAGGTAGTCATTAAGCTAGCCATTCGTAAAGCCTATAATAAGCTTTAGTGGTCATTTTTTAATAAGGTCATTTGTAATATGTATTCCCCTGATTCTTGGGTTAACCTTATTATACAGTGTGTTACCATGGTTTTTTATTCGATTATAGTGAACAGTTTCATTATTAATTCATTTACTCCATAAACTGGCATGTGAGAAGGTGACCCACTTTCCTTATACATTTTTCATTTTGTGTGCTGGATCTTTATCAAGCTAGTAGGACTGGTTCATCTATCAATTACCTAATCTTTGTAAATGAATGTTTGGTCTTCATCTACCCTTTAAAGGAAACACTTTTGACAATATGGAATACTTCACAATTATTTGGAAAGGCAGCCTTGGATTTGGTCAATGAGTTATATACCATTCTCCCATTTCAAGTGAACTCTAGAATCCTTAATTATCTAGAAGCTCCTATTTGTCAGAACTTGGCTAAATCTACTTTCTTTCAATTCCTTCTAAACAAAATTTTGAAGTGGTTGGATAACTGGAAACAGGAGTTGTTAAATAGTGCTGAGAGATTGACGTTTATTCAGTCTGTGTTAACTTCTGTGCCAATTTACATCATGTCTCTCTTCAAAGTTCTAGTTACTCTATTTGACAAGATTTCCAGCATGCTTATTAAATTTTGGTGGTAGGAGCCCAGGAGAATAGAGGTGTCATCTTAGAAATAAGAATCTTTTGATATTACCCAAAGATTTAGGATGTTTAGATTTCAAAGATATACGCCTCTCCAACTAAACACTTTTTGCTAAAACTTTTCAAGCAATTCAAATACCCGGTCATAGAGTACTTACTGCAAAATATGGCAAGACAAAGTCTATATGGTTTGTCAACGTTAACAATAACTCCTTTCCAATTTGGTGAGAATTGGTACATGATCACGCTCTCCTTGGACATGATGTTTAACTAGATCATGATAGATGTGAAATCTATTTAAGTTTGGTACAATTCTTGGATTTTGGGCATTTTTCCAAATGTCCTTAAAGCACTTTCCCCATAATTCTAGAATCATAAGAACCTCAAAGTGGCAAATCTCGATTTTGGGGACAATCAAGCTTGCAATAGGGAGCTTATTCTCTCCATATTCTCTGCTCTAAATTCTCAACTCATCTTACAGCTTCTTCCATCACCTCCTTTTACTAGGTTAGGCATAGCCTTTTAGCATAGTGACTTGTTCTACCACTATACCTCAAAGAAAGGATATGCTTATCATTTATTTAACCTCACAGTTTTCCCTTAAAATTTTAGACTATAGTAGCCTTGGTTTTTTCATGACCCATTTTTTCCAAGTGGTGAAGTGGTTATGGGGTTTAGACCACCTTTAAAAATGTAAGGCCTTTCTTTAAAAATATCTCATTAATGTTATTCCTTCAGCTGTTAATCTAGCAGCCCATCCCCATATGTTTAAGATGCAATTCACATGAAGAATCTTTACTTCACTTTTTTATGGCTGTCATGGCTCTAATGATATCTGGGGCAAATTATGTGTTAACCCCTTGCATACTTTCACTCTGTCTTTTCAAGCTTGGCTCTTATTTCTTTTTGGTCCTTTGTTCTAGTTAGCATTCAAGTTGGATTTACTTTATTGCCTCAACTTTCCATAGGTTAAGGCAAAATGAGCCAGTCTTCTAGAATATTGCTTTTAATGTTCAGTCTTTCTGCATCAGATGATATTCTTTTATCCAATTTCTTCATTCACCTTGAGATTGTAGGAGGCAATCTTCTTTCTTTACAACCAAAAACCCCAACCCAATATGCCAAACATGGGGTGTTAATAGGTGGCATTAACAAATAGTCTCGCTGCAGTTCTTTGTCATAGATGGTGCTTGAAGGTGTTCGTCGGGTCTAGGTGCAATGGCTTGGTCATGGGTAAGAACAAGTGCCCTCCATGAATTTAGGATGAACACCTCTTATTTGGCTGCACTTCTGCCCTTGAAACTAAGCTTCTAGCCGTGCAAGTAGTGGTAAATGTTACCCTAAAACCTAGCCTTACCCAATATTACTATTTTAACAAATTGCGCTCAACCTTTGGCAACTCTTTGAGATACTCTGGTTTTTGACACCTCGACAACAAAGCCTTGTTCAATCTATTATTTTGGATATGAAGAATCTGAAGGCCAGTTCATTTCTAGTTAATTGATTTAGGTTAACGCATTATTTACATCAACACTATCAAATAAATTCCAAAAATCCACCAAATTGCCTAAATTTATGGTCATACCATTGGTCAAACAAATTATTTCCCAAGAGCCACTGATCATTCTTTATTTACCCCTCATGCTCTTTTAATCTCCAAATTTTCTTTATCCTCAAAATTTATCCACATATTGCCCAGATTTCCCTAACCAACCAACTGGTCATCAAGGATTCATACTCAAATCAGTCATATTTATGTGTCACAACCGGCCAAGAATAAGTTCGCCGTCATGGAGTTTAAGTCATAATCGTTGTCTGGTAAATAAACGATCGACAGTTGGAAGACGTGAACGGTGTTGCAATGACGCTGAGTACCCAGATGCAATTAAGATTGAGTTTGTGATTAAATCAATTGTGGCGTTCCTACCATTGGTCTTCACCAGCAAAGCTAAGGGCTTGATGGGGAAATTGGGCGAGGCTACAATGGGGAACAGTTTATTGCTTTAAGGAGGCGATCACTGAAACCTCTAATTGAAACTCCTCCTCACCTCTTTTTGCCTCGCCATCAATCCATTTGACTGTGACAAATGTGTCGTTGAATAACACCTAAAGGCTTTATTCGCTTTGAATGTCACTCCCTTAAGAAATGAGTTTGGCTTTTATGAGTTGTCTTCTGCGATTATAGCAGTGGCATAGTACAAGGTAGGTGAAGATGGCGACGACAACCCAAAAATCAAGTGAAAAGGGTTGGCGTAAAAGTGAGATGGGATATAACTGTAAATATGGGCAACTTAGAGGGTTTTTGTAATTTGTTAAAAAAGTGTTTGTGTAAATAATGTGTTAGCACAATCATGTTAAACTAAAATGAATTGGTAGTGAATCATTATGCTTAGTTAGTCGTGTCTCACCAATGTATGTTTGTGGCACACACCTTTACATTGCTATTTCTTTCCGTCTATCCCTACTAGTTTTTTTATTCTAACTATTAATAAAAAAAGACTTTCATGAATGAAAGGAAAGATCAATTAATGAGGCAGCTACATGTCTAATGTTTTAGTTTCTAGTTAGAAGAATTATCGGATTAGCTAATTCGTAAGTCAAATGATTTATTTTTACTTTTACATTTTTTTGCTCAAAACCAATTTTGTTTGAAAACTAATAATATGTAAATACAATAATCCATTTAAAAGTAAATTTTCATAATGTTAAATTTTTATAAATTTTTCTTTTTTAATGCCTTAAACTAGAAAATTTCATAAAAATTTAGTAAGATTACAAAAATTTTATTTTCAATGGATTGTTGTAGCTACATAATATTGACTGTTAATTAAAATTAGTTTCGGGTAAAAAAAATGTAAGAACAAAAATAAATCATTTTAGAGTTAATTAACTTAAGTTGAAACGAACTGGGTGATTTCTCTTATATAATTAAGAGTAATTATAATGCCTGACCTCAAAATTACAAATACCATGTCCGTAAGTTTTTGGCTTTATTATGAAATTAATATTACCATCGGATTATAAACCGGTAAGACCTTCGAATATTCCTTCTTTTCTTTTCAAACTATTCAAATTTCACTTGACAAAAGATATACCAAATACTTTTTTCACATGTAACATGTTATAACATTTGTTGTAGTAAATACGAATATTAATGGAAAGTTTGTCTTAAAACATTGACATCTTCAAGGTTTTATGTTGAAAAATCTGCACTTTTCTCATTAAAAAATAAATTATTATTTTTCATTTTTTCTGATTTTTTGTCTAAATCAATGTGATTCAAAAACCAAAATTTCATTTAAGTAATAACCACTTGTAAAAATTTTTAAAGGAAATTTTTTAATAATTTTTTTTTGTACCCAACCAGGAAAAAGGAAAATCAGCACACAAAAAAACCTAATTTTTCCAAAAAATGGTTTAAGAAAAACTTTTTTGGATTTCTTTAAGTAAAAATTTGGCCTAAAGGCATTTTTAGCCCTCAAACTCAAATGACGCGGATGCTTAACCTCTTGAATATCAACTTAGTCCAACTCACCCAATCAACTTGGTAAAAAAGTACACTTAAGCCCTTTCCCTTCTCTAATGTGTTAGGCAAAATGTGTTGGAAGTCCTCTAGTTTTATTTTTTGTTCATTTTCATCCTTAACCTTATAAACTTTGTGATTCTTTCTCCAACCTTTTGAAAAAGCACAAAGATTCTTTCCTCATTTGAATCTATGTTTGATTGTTTAAAAGGGGCGTAAAACTTTTAAGCGGTGTAGTCATTTGAGCTAAGGCTTTATTTTTGTTTTTCCATATGGAGTTGTACATGGAACTTGGAACTATCTGTGTTCATTTCTTTATCATGAGTAGAGTTATTCTTTTTTTGAAAAAAAGTACTAGAAAAATTAAAGTTCTTTTGATCATTTTTGCAACTATTTTGAATTTGATCATCTTTCGTCTTGTAATTTCCGAGTTAGATTGTTTCTTTGGTTAATCTTAAAAGTTTGGTTTAATCGCTCATAGTTGGAAAAGACGTGAATTATGATAAGGAAGAAAATGAATAGTGATTTATTTGAGAAAAATTGGTTAAATGACTCCCGGAGCTTTGAGAAATAGATGTCTACTAAGGTTTCTTACTTTGTTTTTATGTTTCTATTTTTATCAGCAAAGTTTCTTCCTCCATTGGCTTTGGTATTAAAGGAGGCATTAAATCCAAATGGGGAATCTATAAATGCTGGAGTTTCAAATTGTTGAATTTTAAAATATCAGTACTATAAAATTATGGGGATTTATCAAAATTTTCATCCAAATAAAACATTTAGGTAGCTAAAAAGAAAAATATAAACAAAACTTTTTTTGTTGGTCCCATTTTGGCTTTTGAGATGACTAAATTGTCATCTTAATTCTTTGCATTGTTAACTGTCCACTAAAACCCTCGTTATAAACTTTGTTGTTCATAGAGTCAGAACATAGACCCCCCTCAAGTTAAACATAAATTCAATTAAGGAAAGAATTTTGTGACTTTTTCAAAAATTTAGGGAAAGAATCATAGAGCTTAAGAGGTTAAGGATGAAAATGAATGAAAAATAAAGCAAGGGGACGTCTAATACATTTTACCTAACAGAGCTAAGGAGGAAAAATACTTAAGTGTGCCATTTTACCAAGTTGAGGGGGTGAGCTTGACCGAGTTGACATTTAGGGAGTTAAGTGTCCAAGTCATCCTAGTTTAA
Source organism: Aquilaria sinensis (assembly GCA_005392925.1). Lineage (NCBI taxonomy): Eukaryota > Viridiplantae > Streptophyta > Magnoliopsida > Malvales > Thymelaeaceae > Aquilaria > Aquilaria sinensis. The sequence continues at coordinate 409,170 of SMDT01001994.1, read as the reverse complement.
GGGTTAAAAATGACTTTATACTTAAAAATTTCAACTGATATACAAAACAAGCGAATAATTACTAATATATCAAAATGGATAAATCTTATGTGTGCATGGCACACTGAACAAATACAAAATTAAAATAAATAAGATAAATCCTTAACCATTGGATAAACAAGGAGTGCTAGGTCGGCTGGTTAAGACACTTGGGGCCTTGTAGGCTAGGCTTTGAGACATTACTTCTTTAGTTTTGCCCCATACCCCAAACTCCCGCTCTTTACTAGATACTAGTCTTTTTTTTCCCTTATACTTGGAAACACTAGTAGACTTTTTTCGGCTGACAAACCAATGCTCATCTGCCACCTCTCACCAGAAAATTAAAAGTCAATTCGTTTTAACTTAAGTCAACTGACTTATTTTTATTTTTACATTTTTTTACCTAAAAATAATTTTATTTTAAAGTCAATATTATGTATGTGCAATAATCCATTTAAAAATAAAATTTCATGATATTATTAAATTTTTATGAAAATTTTCTTTTTTAATGGCTTAAACTAAAAAAATTCATAAAAATTTATTAAGATAAAAAAATTATATTTTTAATATATTATTGAGGATATATAATATTGGATTTTAATTAAAATTAGTTATGGGGGAAAAATGTAAGAATAAAATAAGTTATTTTAGAGTCAATTGACTTAAGTTAAAACGAACTGGGTGTAAAGCTTCAAGTCGTTCTAACCCTTATTAACTAGTCTAGAAAAGTTCTCATTTTCTTGTTTATTTTTATCTTTAGTTGTTTGCTTAACAATTTTGACTATAATTAATAACAATAATTTATTTATTTCAATTACCAAATAATTTGGACTACAATTAATAAAGCATATGTTTTTTAAAAATTTAATCTTTTTTATTTTTAAAAAATAATTTATACATTTTTTTTTTCATTTTTCAAATTGTTAACTAATAAAAAACAAATAAATACAAATAAAAGAACATAATTATTAAAGAAAAACAAAAATGCATAAAAACATGTAGAAATTGAAAAAGAATAGAGACAAAAGAACATATATGATCCATAAGAAATTGAAAAAGAATAGAGACAAAAGAACATATATGATCCATAAAAAGAACATATTTATAAAATAAAAATAACAATACATAAAAGAACATAAAGGAACTATAAAATAATAGATTTATAAAAGAACAAACAATAAAGCATAAAAGAAGATGTAGTAAATGAAAAAGAACATAAATAAAAGAATATATAAGAACAGAAAAATAATAGATTTCTAAAAGAACAAAAAAAAATTCATAAAAGAACATACAATTGCTGGTGAAAAAATAAATAACTATTAATAAAAGAATAGACTTCCAGTTTATCTAAAGAATAAGTATGAATTGATAAAAGAACAAACAACGGTTTAGAAGAGAACAAATAACACTAATAATAGAACAAACAACTAGTTTACGTAAGAAAACAAGTAAGAATTGAGAAAAGAACAAACAACTGATTCTAAAAGAACAAGCTACTACTCATAAAAGAGCGGATAATTACTAATAAAAGAGAAAATAATTATTTTATCCAAAGAACAAGTAGAAATTGTTAAAAAACCAAACAATTGCTGGTGAAAGAAATTATTAAAAGAATAAGCAACTACTGATAAAAAAACAAACAACTAATTTATCTAGAAAAGGCAGAAATTGATAACAAAATAAGCAGCTACTAGTAAAAAAATAAATAACTACTAGTAAAAGAATAAAAAACTACTTATAAAAGAACAGACAACTAATCTTCTAAATAACAAGCATAAATTGATAAAATAATAAATAATTACTAATAAAAGAACAAATAAGTATTAGTAAAAGAATAGGCAGTATCAAAAGAACAAGCAAAAATTTATAAAAAAAAAAACTGTTAGTAAAAGAATAAACAACTCCTGATAAAAGAACAAATAACTACTTATAAAAAAACAGATAACTAGTTTATTTAAAGAACAAATAGGAATTGATAAAAAAAACAATTATTGATAAAAAAAGAAATAATTAATAATAAAAGAGCATTTATGTACTTTAACTAAATAAAAAGCAGGATTAAAATAAAAGAACAAACAATAACTAGTAAAAGAACAAACAACTACTAATAAAAGAACAAATAGAAACTGATAAAAGTGAATAAAATTTCAATTTTTTTTGTGTTTGTTGCTTCATTTCTTCTTTTTTAGACTTTCTTGTGTTAAATTTCATATTTCTTTTTAGGACATATTGGAGGAATGAACAAACTAGAGCAAAGAATAAAATTAGAAAAAAATAAGTCAAAATAAACAATGTAATTATAAAAAAATTATAAATCAAAGAAAATAATGAAAAATCAGACTGAAACTGAAATCAAAGTGAACTATTGAAATTAGAGCAAACTAATGAAATAAGGGAATGCATAATTAAATGCAATCAATATAAAAAAATGATAATGTAAGAAAAAGAAATAGAGATTTTTTGTTCAAAAAGAAAGAGGTAGAAAAAATAGTAATAGAAAAGTACCAAAGAGAGTTGTTGCTTGACAAAAAATACAAAAAGAGAAAAAAATGCAAAAAGGCAAAAGTTAAAAAAAGAAAGCTTGTAGGATTTTTGTAGGCTAATGATGTGATTGATTGATTTATAAAACTCTGGGCCAAATTATATATTTTTATATTATAAGAGGATAACTTACGACATAAGTTAGAATTACCGACGCCACCCAAAGCTTTGATTTATATTCAACTAAGCTCTCATTTGTTAATGTATCAGTTTACAAAAGGAAAAAGAAGCCGACGTCTGTAAACAGCAGGAACGTCTCTTCTAACGGCTCTTTTCAAAGTCGGTCTCGTTTGAATCCACATGGAGTTTGGATGTTTGTTAGACTTCTGTATCAAAGTTCAATGGGAGGTCTGTGGTTTTTTCCCGTCTGTGTTTTTCGTCGCGGTTTCTTTTTATTTTCACTTTCCAAATGTCGTTACTGGGCGAGATGCCTTTGCCACCTCCTTCCTCTTTCCTCTCCGCCCAGCAGCCATACGGTTTACCAGTCAGTCTCTCACCTATTCGTCTGTTCCACTGCAGCTCTGAGCTTGACTTCTCTCCCTAGGCCTTTGACTTCTGTATCTGTGATCATCGGAAGGAGAAAAGGAGAACAGGGGGAGGAGGAAGAGAATGGGAACTTCAAAGAGACAATTGAAGGCCATGCTTCGCAAGATTTGGCTCCTTAAAATTCGACACCCTTTCATCACTGCTGCTGAGGTTTCTTTTCGTTTTCTTCATCATACATGGAGGTTTTTTTTCGGTGCTTCAAGTTGTTGGTCATGGGGATTGGTTATTGCTTGGGTTTTTGAATTACTGTTTGTTTGTTTGTTTGTTTTTTTTTTATTTTAGTTACGAATTTTCTTTTGTGCAGATTTTTCTTCCCACAATTATAATGTTGTCATTGATAGTGGTGAGGACAAGAGTTGACACGCAAATCCATCCCGCTCAACCGTAAGTTGATCATCTTCTCTCTATTATTCTTGTCCTTGCTATACCGCTCTGTTTGGCTTCTGGAAAATTTAAGGAGAAAAAGCTCTGAGCTTTTGACTACTTCCTGTGCAGTTTTTGTTTAGACAAAAAGTTACGCATCTTACTTGTCTTTGCCTGTGCGCATCCTCGTGTTTTCCCCGTACCTAGTTCTTAAGAGACTGTTTAGCTGCTGAAAATCTTCCCATTTTTCTTCAAATTTGGTTGCATAAGGTGCATTTAGGTAACATGTTTTAAGGATTTGGAAAACCTTGCCTCCTCTGATGATTTGGAGAATCCCTTTGATAGGATGGTGAACATCTTTTTGATGATTCTCTATTTAGCAAAGGAAATTTCTAAGTTTTCCAGATGCCCAAGATATGTCATGCAACCATATATCCTATTGAAGGAAATTAAGAGAGGAAAAAGCAGAATGATTTATCACAGCTACATGAGACAAAAATTTTGGAGTTTCCTTTCCAACATGTATTTGATGACTCGTTGGCTGTTCAGATTCACTTGTTAGGTGAAAGTACTAAGTTCCTACTTGATCAAATGTTGCAGATATATAAGGAAAGACATGTTCGTGGAGGTGGGTAAAGGCATATCCCCTAATTTTCAAGAAGTTTTGGAATTATTGTTGGCCAAGGGAGAGTATTTAGCTTTTGCACCAAACACGGAAGAAACAAGGAAGATGCTTAACATGATGTCCATCAAATTTCCCCTATTAAAGGTAATTATTAAATTCAAGCTGTTCTTATTGGCATTCTTTACCCTTGGAGCATTTTATATTCTTGATCATTTTCTTGGTGTAGATAGTACATACCTGATTAATCTTTTTAAGCATTAGTCACATGCATATGCACATTGTTTCCTGTATCTGATTGATCGTTGAAGTGGTATTTGGTGAGGAACTTATTGTCTGTTCACTTTATGTAGACATGTGGTAACTTGTGTGAATGAAACTTAATTGAGTGAGGGAGATGCTGATGCCTTATAGATGTTGTGTAAGCCTTGCCTTCCTGTTACATGATTCCAGAGTTAAATTCTTTTTGTCAAAAAGAAAAAAAAGAAAACAAAACAAAACCAGAAAAGAGAGAAAAAAACAAAACAAGACGCTTCCATGTACATGTCTAGTGTGCATGACAGCTAGGACATAGAATTGGTTTCCTTCTGCCATCTGACGTCTTTTTGTTTTGACTCAATGCTTGCAGCTAGTCAGTAAAACCTTTGAAGATGAGATTGAGCTGGAAACATACATACGTTCAGATCACTATGGTACTTGTGGATTAGACGAGTAAGTACGTAACCTTTGTGCAGGGGAGAAAGTCTTCCTTCTGTGATGATATTGAATAAGTAAATGTTATATTTTGACCAACTTTTATGTGCTAGTATGATACCTTCTATTCTGTGATTGTAGCATAAGTTTTGCTAACAGCAGTAAGTATAGCCCATATAGGGGAGGAAAAGAGTTAGCATTGTAGTCTACCGGCTTTGAATCATAAAAAACCAAATTGTTGAAGCATCCAACTTGAAAACCAATCGGCAATGAGTGGAGAGGCTCCACTGCAATATAAAAGCTTAACTCACCCATTGACCTAACCATGTGAGATTTTACCACCTAACGACAACGATTATGATTTCATAACTTAGGTAATTTTTGTATTCTTACAATGTCATTTGGGAGTATTTCTCCATTTACCAACAACGGCTTGAGTTATTGTCACAACACCAGATGCAGTGTTGGTAATTATGAAATTCTTTTGAAGAACTATGGCATGAATCATATATCTTCAAGCTTTACTGGTAATTGCACAAACTGCAGGAAAAATGAAAACGTAACATCTAGTGTTTGAAATTTCTGGTATTTGTGTTTCCTATATTGTTCTTTTGTCATTGTCTCTGTGTGTGTGTGTGTCTTCAGGGTTAAGGCCTTGATTTACAATCATATGAACTTCTTTTGTAACTCTTTGTAAGCTTAAAGAAGCATATTTGTAAGTATACTACAACAAATGCTTTGGATACTTGGTATTATTAAAATAAAAAAGTGTTTTTATCTTGTAACCCCCCCAACTTTTTATCATCTTCTTTAGTTTTTTTTTTCCCTCTCTTTGCCTTCAAAGTATCAAACCCAAATTATCATAATATTTCCCATTTGCTTTTGTCCACTTAATAGGGGACCCAGGAGGCAAGTGTGTCACTTTCTTTTTGGTCTATTTTTGTTCCTCAAATTCTTGGTTTGCTTCTATGTAGGAGTCTATCTTATGTGTGAGACATGATAACGTAGAAGTTTGGTGAAAGGTGCGGTGAAAGGTGCTTTCTATTGACGTATAAAAGATGTATAGGGAGTTACAAGAGGGCTGCTTTGTTTGGCAGCAAGAAACCTAGGCTACATATCCTAAATAATAAGGTTCAAATGAGGAAGAAGATATCTATAAATATCCTTTAGGATACAGGCCAAAATAATAAGTTGTAAATAAGTATAAAGAAAATATTTACACAATAATAAAAACTGATAAGCATTGAGTCATAGCTCAACCGAAATGCTTTGGATGATAAAAACTGAATTATTACTTTATTGAAAAACTAATCTAAATCATAAGTGATTATTTTGATATATAGTGATTATTCACTCAACTTGTATACCATTTGAAAATTTATACATAAAGAAGTCCAAAACTTGTTTTTTAATTATGTTTTGGAAAAGTTAGGTATTGATTTTTCTTCTTCTTGGTTGAGTGTGGAAAAAAATTCATAAAAAAATAGTTACTTTTTGAAAAAAAATTGTTCAAGTGTTGTTAATTTTCAAATGGTATTGATTTAGACCAAAAATCAACAAAAATGAAAATAATGGGAAAAATACAGAGTTAAAATTTTTCTTGCTTTAGTCAGTGCAACAATTTCAATATAAAAACTGAAACGTAGATTCGTGTCTATATTCCTTCTGTCAGTGCAGTACCCATATGCAATTTTCATTTTATAGGATACTGTGAAATAGAGTAGAACAAGTTCCTGGTGGTATTCAGAAGTTTATTAGTACTGTGAACAGCTTCTTAGATAAACACTGGTTATGAATATGCATGTTAATAAAAAAAGGTGCTCATTCTGTAATTTCTCTGATGATAATGGATGAAGGAAGAGGTTAAGAACAAGTTGTGTAGCTTTTGTGAATATCGTCAGTGGTTTTGACAACAAAAGCAGGCAGCTGGTCCTCTTCTATTCAATTGATATGTGTTGTTGATGTTAATCAATCATTAATTATGTGGTAAGAAGGGAATGCATGATAGTTTGTAAACTAAAAAAATCTGGAGTACTTCTGTGTGATTATTAGTTTGACTCTTGTTATGTAAATGAGGAGTTGCTTTATGGTTTTCTAACTTTTTACCAGGAGTTGTAAGAATCCGAAAATAAAAGGAGCAGTGGTATTTCATGATCAAGGTCCTCATTTGTTCGATTATAGCATTCGTCTGAACCATACATGGGCTTTCTCTGGATTTCCTGATGTGACAACAATCATGGACACAACTGGATCCTACCTAAGAGAGCTTGAGTTAGGTGTTAATGTCATTCCAACAATGCAATACAGCATCAGTGGATTTCTAACTGTATGATCTGCTATTTCTTTCACTGAAACTTTTACGTTTGTCTATTCCCTTATCTTTTTGGTCTATGTTTCAGCTTGCTAGCATTCTTCACTGTTTCAATATTGAATACTTTATTTAGGACATAAGAATTTTATGATTTAGAAGTTTGATCAGAAGAGTTCACTATCTTTTATGCACTTGGATCATCTTTGACAATGCTGGGCATAATACAGCAATAATAAAGGCTACCATCCTTTTCTGGCTTCCTTTTTTTTTTGGCAGAAATGTCCTTAAGATGCATGGTGCCTGTGCCTAAAAATGCGGATGCTTGTATTTCTCACATCATTTAGTTGTCTATACTGTAATTAGACGAACTAAAAAAAATTAATGACGTTACTACCCTAAATACTCGAGTTTGATCTCTATACCTTTTACTAACTATGGGCAGATTCCTCATACATTTTTATGAAGTAAATAGGAAGTGGTAAATCAGCCAATGAAATTGTTTCAAAGAATGATTACTTGTTAATAATATTTCCTGAGAAATTGTTGAGATGCTATAGAAGTGTTTCACCTCAAGCTAGTAACGGTTTATGACTCGAATGAAGTATCTGCGCTAAAGGTTGCTTGCTGTTATGCTGTTCTCATAACAATACCTTTTCCTCAACATGCAGCTTCAGCAGGTTTTTGATTCTTTTATCATATTGGCTGCCTGGCAAACACAACCTCATATTACTGCTGAAAATGTAGAACTGTCATCAGACACCTATAATGCCACCTCGTGGCTTAACTCCCCTTGGGTGCAGTTTATCCCTTCAACAATAAGAATGGCTCCATTTCCAACTAGAGAGTATACTGATGATGAGTTCCAGTCCATTATTAAGAGTGTCATGGGACTGTTGTATGTTTCTTCTTTATTTGAAAATTTTCAACTTCCTTTCCAACACTTGAAACATGTTGACACAATCCTTTTCCTCCTTTATTTTTGTTTGACAGGTATCTCTTGGGGTTTCTTTACCCAATCTCACGCCTGATCAGCAACACTGTATTTGAAAAGGTTTTTAAACCATCATTGCAATCAGATTAGTCTTTTTGGTGGAATATGTTTAGAAGTTACTGTATTGAGTGCGGCCTATGGGTCTCAATTTTTAATTTTTCTTTTTCCAAGTTCATAAAAAATTTCCATTGCGTTTCCTTTCCCAAAAACCCTTTATTATCTAAAATTTCAGGAGCAGAAGATAAGAGAAGGTCTTTACATGATGGGCCTGAAAGATGGGATATTTCATCTCTCGTGGTTCATTGCTTATGGTTTGCAGGTTAGTTTTCTCTGCTGGTCTTTAATTGAAGTTCAAGGTATAATTTGAACATATCATTTTGAAAGAACGACAGATTTTTAGGCCATGATTTTATGGCTTTGTGTGGGGAATAGCATTTATGTTAACGTCAGAGTTTGTATCAATCTTTGGTTGGTCAAGATGGCTTTTCAAAACATCTAATGGTAGAAGCTACCCTTTGATAGCTTTTCTAAACCTATAATCCTAATCAGACACTGTTGCAGAACAAAGCCTATATTTTTAATCCAAAGTTTCTCTCTGTTTTTTTTTTTCCTTTTCTTTTTTGGTGTATCAAATTCAATGAGAAACTATAGTCAAAGGAATTCATTGTTTTTGTATTTAGGTAGAAATTACTTAACAATGTGTTAGAAATATGGATGCCTGTTTTCAGTTCACAACAGTAAGTGTTTTTTTTGTTATTAATATCTATTTGCATGTGTTGTCATTGGTAGCTAGCTCGTGATTGTCTTATAGAAAAACACATGTAAATTGGTTGTTGATGGCTGAAAAATTTCTATATTTGTTCTTGCTTGGAAAAGCCTTTAGTCATAGCATCAGAAAATGTGAACTGGAGCATTTCCATTTGTGTTGCTTTTGAAAATTTGGCACTTGTTTTAGAATTGTTATAATTTTTTTGAAATTTTAGTTTTCAGTAATTGAATAAATATCTGTTTAACAATAGGGTGATTTGAATGGTGCTGTCAATGCATGCTCATGTCTGTCTGGTTGGTCTTGCACTGTATTTGGTGGAGACTTGGCAAGAGTTGAACTTGCTGTGAAATGATATTGTTTTGTTCCTTATAAATGCCCGAGTACATTGTTCATGAGATTTGTTCTTGAATTTTTCGATCAGGAGATTTTACTTCTTGTTCTTGATAAATAACTGAAGAAGAAACCTTGCCCTGTTCTATAGACTATAGGTTTCTTGCTTGAACATTCTTTTCCATCGTCCCTTGCATCATTCACCAGCATGTTGGGTGGCATGTTGCAAATAGTGGCATTGCATGTATGCTTGCGGCCCTCCATTGTTGTCCATAAACGGGGAAAAAAAACATTGAGTACTTTTGAAATTTGCTTTAGATTTCTATTTTTGTTTGCCTGAGCTTGCACATGCTGGGGTAATTTTTTTCTTAATAACTAGTTGAAATATTAGTTGATCAGTTGTATTGAATTGTCGGTAGAAGCTGTGCCTTAGAATTTTTTCATGGAATATTCTAGTGTTGATATGAAACTTTGCAATTATGACATTCTCATATGAACAATGACTTGAAATGAATGAATTAGGCATTTAGTTGTTTGTTTGTTTGTTTTTTTTTTTGTAATTCTGCTATAAACTGTTAAGGGGTAAAATCCACATGGTTAAGTTAAAGGGTTAGTTATATTGTAGGTGAGGCTTCTCCGTTCATTACCAATCAATTTTCTGGTGGATACCTGAACATGGTAATAGAACCCAAGGTTTGACACTTCCCTGTTCGTCTGGTAAAGCTCTGGTTGTTTTCATGGTCCATTCAACAGGCCTGTTTTCAGTCTTCTCACTGGCCTTAATGTGAGAGTTTGAGTGGTAATATCTCACATGGTTAAGTCAAGGGGTTAGTTAAGGCTTTTTATTGTGGTGGGGGTTCTCCACCCATTACCATTTGGTTTTAGGTTGGATGCCTTAATATGAACTTATTGGGTAACTAGATTCTGATTTGAGGTTGTAGTTAAATATCTATTCTGTTAAACTGGCCATTACAAGAGAGACATAGTTGTATTCGGAATACTTGTGGCCTCTGATTCGTTAGTCTTGAATCAGTTGGGTTCAAGTGTGATTCATTACAATGTTTCTTCAACTAGTCTCCTATATATTGTGTTCATTTAAGTTAATTTTATGTGCAGTTTGCCATTTCTTCTGGGACAATCACAATCTGTACCATGAGCAACCTTTTCAAGTACAGCGATAAGACAGTGGTGTTTGTTTATTTCTTTACCTTTGGACTGAGTGCAATCATGCTATCCTTTTTAATCTCCACATTCTTCTCTCGAGCAAAAACAGCCATTGCAGTTGGAACTCTCTCATTTCTTGGAGCATTCTTTCCTTATTACACAGTTGGCGATGAGGCTGTTCCTATGTAAGCAACTACTCCCATGCAAAATTGTGTGCTATATGGGTCCCATGGCAGTATCAGAGATTCAATGTCTTTTGGACAATGGATTGAAACAGTTTAAATGCCCTTATTACAGGCTGTTAAAGGTTGTTGCATCGTTGCTTTCACCAACAGCTTTTGCTCTTGGATCTGTTAATTTTGCTGATTATGAGCGTGCACGTGTAGGAGTTCGTTGGAGTAACATATGGCGGGTATGTCCTGTCCTCACTAGAATGTTTCCAGCTGGCTAATTTGAGTTCTTTTTCATTTTTGGCTGTATTTCTTAGATATTGGACCTTGTAGGAATCATCTGGAGTGAATTTTTTGGTATGCCTCCTCATGATGATGTTTGACACACTGCTCTACTGTGCCCTGGGTCTCTACCTGGATAAGGTATTTATGCATACTCGTATTGACTTTTTTTTTTAGTTTATGGTAATCAATTGTTAAAATGTATCATTTCGAGGCATGTTAGATGAGTTTTACCCCTGTAAGGGTTAGTTTTCTTTTAACAGTTAATCAACATTATCACTTTATGCCACTAACTCCAATGTAGCTGAGAGTAAGCAATTAGGTTGTAGTATTTGGTGATTGCTAGGTTCTTGATGATTGATTGCACAGTTATTACTATTGGTTTATGTTGATTCTGTTAGGCTGCTAAGGCTATCTCCTTATTTCATGGTTTCATGTCTTGATAAAATGTTTTGCAATATGTTCATTGATCAGGTCCTTCCCAGGGAAAATGGAATCCGCTATCCTTGGACTTTCTTGTTTCAGAAGTGCTTCTGGAGAAAGAGTCATATAAAACCCCATATTCCCAGTTATGAGGTCAAAATTAGCAATAAAATTTCCAAAAAGAAAAATGTCGATAAAAAGGATTCTTCTGAACCTTCTGTGGAAGCAATAAGCTTGGAAATGAAGCAACAGGAGCTTGATGGGAGGTAGAAGCACCAGAATAAGCATGTTCCATTCATTTGAATAGTTTTTGTTGGGTTTTCCATTCAAATTTCATGTTCGACTTGCAGATGTATCCACCTGAGGAACTTGCATAAGGTTTATGCGACAAAGAAGGGAAGATGTTGTGCTGTTAACTCATTAAATCTCACCTTGTATGAAAACCAGATTCTAGCACTTTTAGGTGAGTGTTTTTTTTTTAGCCTGGAAGTTATGTTGTTTTATTTGGTTAGTGGCAATGTCATGAACAGAAAAAAAAAAAAAACAAAATTGTTGCTTCTAATGTACTTAAATAAATCTGCCAGAGCTATTTCAGGGATTATCAACAAGATGTGGAATCTTGGTTCATGTTAGGAGCATTGTGCTGGGAGAAGTAGTTAAACAGTAGAGGAGAAAGGAAGCTTTCTAAGGACTTAGGCTTATCTTCCAATGGCCTTAAGCATCATACTCAGTGATAGGTTTCACATCTAAACTGACTAGGTTTTTTGGAAGTCCTCTTAGCTTCTTTGAAGAGAAGCTGCTAACCTTTATTTCCTCTGTAATTAAACTACAGTTTGTTGTGCCTTCTTTATCTCCTAGTCTGACAGTGTCTTGCTGGGTTTGTGTTCATTTACGTTTATTTAGTTCTGTAAAAATATGAGTAAAATTCTAATTTTGGCTGAGGCCACATTGTCTACAAATTCCAATATGAGGCCCAGGAAGGGCCAACAGAATAGGCATTGTCCCAAAAATAACCAGTCTGGAGGCCCAAGGAGTTGTGCATTGTGCAAACCTATTGTGTGCTTTACAAAGCACCTTGAGTTTTAACCATTAGGCTTGAGGAGAAATATCAAAACAACTACGTTCTTTTCTTGAAAAAAAAAAAAAAAGAGAGAGAAACAAAATGGCTGCTACTTAAATTACCACTGAACTTAATAAAAACAAAAAAAATACTTGAAACATGATTGAATGTTCATAATTTGGCACAATATTGGAAAGATTGCTTAGAACAATTCTATTAACGATAAAGAGGACACTCTACTTGCTTGTACTCCACATTAAAATAATAAGCAGTTGCATGATTTTGTTTTTGTTCTGTCTTAATCCCTGTTCTCCTCGAGTATTATGGAGTTTTTGGTAGAGTCATTGTCACCATTATTGGGTTTCATATAATGTGAATTATCAGTCAGCTATTGTGGAGCAGGCAATGTCTTCTACTCCTTGCTTTCATTTCCTGGGATATAAGCTATAGTTTTTTCTTTCTTCGCATCCCACTTACCTTGAATAATTTATTATCTGCATGTGGCTAAACTACTGGTTTAGTAGAGGGAAGTGAGAGACAGTTTTCTTTCACTGCAAATTTGTTTGGGTTTTTTTAGTGATTTTATCCTGGACGATCATATCATCAGATAGTTATTTTATTTGTTGAGTTGAAAGTCATGAATCCATGATCGCCCTCCCTTTGATAAAACATGAAGAAGTAGAATTCAGTTTCTCTTGAAAGATAATCTGATGTCGGATTCTGGTTTCTGCTGTATTTGCATTTTTTCCCCTGCTTATAACTCTTCAATATCGATGGCCTATCTTAAATAGTTATGAAGGAATTATGTGATTTATTAGTTCTGTAGAAATAGCAAGTTTGTGATATGGCATCGGACATCCAATGCACTCAGATTACGGATCGAATGCTGAATGGATTATAGCCATTAGACACCTAAAAGAAGAGGGTGGGACTATTTATTTATTTATTTGATCGTTTATGTTTTGAATTATATCCAAACACTTGCTGTTTGAATTTTCATTCATGTTCCAAGAATCACTTAATCACGAAAGGTTGTGGCCATGTCTATGCATGTATGGTGTCTTCAGTTCATTGTTGCGTGGCCATATCTATGCATGTATTCAACACTGAACTGGATGGAAGAATTTAGTACATACATTCTAGTTTTGGCCACTGTTCTTTCACTTGTACCCTGTGCCCCAGATTACGTCTACAGGCGAATGATGCATTTGGAGGAAATGGAAGAAGCAAAAGGAAAAATGTCTTAGCTCCTGATATTTTTCTTGCAGGACATAATGGGGCTGGTAAAAGTACAACAATATCAATGCTTGTTGGTCTTCTTCTCCCAACATCAGGGGATGCTTTGGTTTTTGGAAAGAGTATCTTAACTGAGATGGTAAGTATTTACCTTTCATATCTAAAAAATGGTAACTGCTCCCTTACCTTACCTTCTATTTTATACATCAGTATGCCGATCCTCAGATCATTATTGTTAGATATTCTTGTTCTACCATGTGTGATCGGTTGTAGAAATTCGTCTCGCTGTCTGTTCATGGGATTTGTGAATCATGATATCTGACTAGGATGGCGGTTTTTGTGTGGTTGGGCATTTGTTGCTTTGGTATGTGTGTACTTAATCATTACTAACATGTAAATAGGAGTTAGGGTGGGGTTATTTCAAAATTTGTAGCCTTTGATCTATTGCTGGAATATGGATGCATGTTCTAGAAGTTGGATCTCGGAAATGATTTTGTTATCTACAGTTACAGTGGGTGTTCTTGATTCTTTGGTTGTAACATAGGCCTTTGTTTGTCAAACAATGGATCACATGCTGGACATTTATGGTCAATAAGAAGCCTAAAAGAAGGGGAAAAAAAAAAGAATAGGAGAAGAGATTAAAACAAAAAAAGGGGAAAGAGGGCTGAGGGGTGGGGTGGGTGGTGGCAGAGGTTTTCTATGTTTGCCTCTGAATTTTGGCTGGCAATTTATTTAGAAAGTTCAGAAGTTCTCGCACTTTTGACTTGCTTTGGGAGCTGAAGTTCATATGATTTCATCAGCTGATCGAATTGGGATTAATATTATAACCTCACTATTTTAGCTGTTAAAAGCTTGTTCAGAAAAATGAGTGCTCCATAGCTTTGATTTGTTATAGAGAAACTACTAGCTACACTTGTGATTGTTCATATGTCAAAAATAAAGCTATGTACGTTTCATGGTTTTAGTGCTCTATCGAATTAATCTCAATAGCCTTATTGGTTCATATTTGGATGAGCTCATATCTTTACCTTGTTATAATCTCTCAATTACTATAGACATATGATTTACATTCTCCTGCAATCAAGCTTTAAACTTGTCCTAAAATATGGCAAAACCAAGCAACCATCTTATATCATGAATAAAGCATTGTCTCTAGTTCCTTGATGTCTAAGGTGTCTCTGTACTTAGCATCCAAAGGCATATTTATTCTAGACTATAAGCTTTCTTCTTTTTCTACTATCTACTTCTACACTGCATATCAATTATTGGTATGTTTCCTTCTGCATTAGGCTGAGGCTTCTTGTTAGGAGAGGAATATGTGAGGATGCAAAATGGAGGGAAAAAATGTTTTTTTCCCTTGTTAGGGGGGATGAGAAACATGGAGAAAAATTTCCTTCAACTTTCCTTCCAACCCCTTCCCTCAAAAATATGCTAAACATAGAGGGAGAAAACAGTTTTGCATGGTACTTGAGGCTCATAACACCCTTGGACCTAGACTTTAAATGAGACTGTGGGCAGTGAAGGACCTTGATTGCCCCAGCAACCTGAATGCCCTAATTGATTTGCCACTGCAACTGACCCTAGGACCTGGACCAATTACATCACCCTGACTGACCTGATCAACCTCCACATTTAGACCCACCTTGCGATTATAATCGATCCCGTGACCTCAACTGAATTGGGGATGGTCTGGGTCCCTGGTAAGTCAGGGTTCTAGGGTCGGTTGAGGTCCTCTATCTGGTCAAGGTCTTGGGGTCTGTTGAGTTGAGATCCCAAGTCAGTTTGGATACCAGGTTGACTGCTTCTTGGGTCAGTTTGGGTCCTGAGGTTGGTCAGGTCTTGGGTAGGTCCAGTTCTTGGGTATTGTCCGCTCCCAGGTTAGTTAGGGTAAGAGGTTGTGTATATATAAACCGTCAACAGTTTTCTCTTTTATTTCCATCCTCCCACATCTATCGTACCAAGCAGGACTGAATATGTTATTGACTTGCTCTATATGTATCTATTGCAGGATGAGATTAGAAAGATGTTGGGAGTTTGTCCACAAACTGACATCCTTTTTCCAGAATTGACCGTAAGTATGATGCATTTTTCTAGTAATAGCATAACAAAATAAAATGTAATAGCAGAACTTGATCATGTGGGAGTGCTGCACATGAAGACACTCACTAGTTTCTAACTATCATGATCTATAGAATAAGGTTTTCGGTGAGAAATTGGAGGGTTTTTTGTTTTGTTTTTTTTTTTTTGTGGGGGGGGTAGGGTGAGCGCATGTCAATTGTCATAATGGCCAATCTTAAAGCACACAGAAGTTGAATGCGAAAAGATAGAAGCCCATTTACATATCTACAGTTCCAACAGTGGCAGAAGTTTTAAAATTACATGTGGAGTTACCTAAAACTTCCATGCATGTGGACATGAGTTTTCATATGGAATTTGTTTTCTGTTATAAAATAATTTGTTTCCACTACTGCTTTATGCTTTGCTCATACATCCTTATGTATCATGCTTTTGGCTTCTCTTCATATTCAGGTTAGAGAGCATTTAGAGATGTTTGCTATGCTGAAGGGAGTGAAGGAGCATTGTGTGGAGAGTGCAGTGATTGAGATTGTTGCTGACGTAAGTAACTTGCTATATTATCTCTTATCTCTTCTTTGCTTTGGTCAGGCTTCAGCAACAAAGTAGGGCTTATATTGGTCTTGACAAAAAGCGTACTATGGAAGCAAACCCAATTTTCTTCTTCTATTTTTTGGGTGTGCATGAGCATGTTTTCATTTTTGTGAAGAATAACCTTAATATCAATATATGCTTCAAGTAGCTGGTCCATCCTCTAGCTCAATTGATTGGTACACAACTAGTATATGAGATGGCTTACAGTAAAGCATCTCATCGTTCCTCAGCTTCAATCTGCTAGAATGAGTCCCTAGAAAAAGGGCTTATGTGATGCGTATCTTCTAGATTAAAGAGCTAATGTGAAGTGAATTTAGTTTGTCTTTACAAAGATGGTGGTCAGCACTGTAAGACACGCTCAAGTAGATTGCCATGAAAGTATTTGAAAAGGAAAACCTGGAACTAGATCCTGATTTGTGTTTTTATAACCCATACCTCAAAGATTGATAAATCTCCAAAAGGATCATCAATCAATCAACTAAGCCTTAATCTTAACTAGTTGGGGTCAGTTACATGAATCTTGCATCTCCGATCAGCTCAGTTGGTAGCAAGCTCCTCTGACAGTCCTAGCAAGGCAAGATCTTTTTGTACTAAATAATCCCAAGTAATTTTGGGTCACCCATTACCTTAGTTACCCCTACCCACATCTAGCCTATCACTTTTACGCACGCATATATTGGTTTCCTTTGAATGTGACTAAAACCACCTAAGGCAAACCCCTATAATTTTATCCTCAATTGGGGTTACTTTTACCATGCTTCTAATGTTCTCATTTCTAATTCGATTCATAGCGTATGCCTACTCATTTCCACAACATTCATTTTGTTTGCATGTTGCTTTTTCATCGCCTGACATTCAATACCATAACATGGTTGGTCCGATGGCCATTCTATAATTTTTCCCTTCAATTTGTCCAGCTTGTTTTAGTTTGGTGATTGACATCTTATTCAAGATCTCCCCCTTATGAA
Source organism: Aquilaria sinensis (assembly GCA_005392925.1). Lineage (NCBI taxonomy): Eukaryota > Viridiplantae > Streptophyta > Magnoliopsida > Malvales > Thymelaeaceae > Aquilaria > Aquilaria sinensis. Next base: position 392,016 of record SMDT01001994.1, on the reverse strand, counting down.
TAATTGAACCTAAATACCAAGGATTCACTTTGAGGGAGTTCTTGGCCTTCTAGTGAAACCTTACCATCTTCTTTACTCTTGTGTAGGCTAAACCTGCACTCCACGTATTACCTTAGACATCAAAAAGAAGAATCTGTTTTATGGTATAATGTATTTTTTTCTAGATTTTCTTGTTAAACTGCATAAAATTTTTAACAATTATTGTTGTGGTTAGGTTGGCCTGGCTGATAAGCTGAATTCTGTTGTGAGTGCTCTTTCTGGTGGCATGAGGAGGAAATTATCTCTTGCAATTGCATTGATTGGGGATAGTAAGGTTGTAAGGGGGTTTGTATTAATTAATTAAGAAAATTAATTGTACTGGATTGGCTTGAGTTAATTCTTTTTTACTCTTCCAATTCAGGTGATAATTCTTGATGAACCTACTAGTGGGATGGACCCGTATTCCATGCGTCTGACCTGGCAGTTAATCAAACGGGTTAAAAAGGGAAGGATAATATTACTGACAACACACTCAATGGATGAGGCTGATGAACTTGGAGATCGGATTGCTATCATGGCAACTGGTTCTCTGAAATGTTGTGGAAGGTTGATCCTTTGTAACAACTACTATTTTTTTCTGATAATCCTTTTTACTGTTAAATCTCCGCAACACTCAATTTATTATTATTTTTCTTTATAGATTATCAGAAGACATGCATCAGTTTTGGTGGTTTAGATGCTGCCGCTACTGTTTGTGTGTGTGTGTGTGTGTGTCATGGCAGAACTAAACATAATTAAACATGGTATACAATTAATTTTCTTGCTTTATGTAGATTTAGCCATGGCATCATATTAACACAAAAACTAGGAGGATGGACAAGGGCTTGTTTACTTTAAAAGGCTTGTTTACTTGATGACATATGAATTTATGAATAAGGAATACAATTAAAATTCAATGCAAATGTGGCTGAGTGAAAAGGTCCATTTGTTTTAGCATTGAAACATATAAATTGTATAACTTGTGTAATTAACTTACTTCTGTGATGCAGTATCGTTCATTCACATTATCACCTGTGCTCAAGTTATCACGTAACATGTATAAGGGTTGCATGCAAATATAGTGTAAGACCTTGTCCAGGGATGGCCTTTTACATTGAGGTTGAGAAAATCTTATTTGCAACAGCCGCTATAGAACATAATTTTCTGGATTAAAATCTCCTGGAGTCAGCTAATTATGTTTTTGGGAGCAAAACTATTTTGTTTCCTTGCTCCATGTACTGTTCTCCACATTCCATGCAGAAGTATGTATTTTGGTTATCAGAAAAAGTGTCTGTGTACAGGAAGAACCTATATACTTAATAGATTTGCAAAGTTAACAGGCCAGTTCTTTGGGGCCAATTAGGGGTTGGGACTTCTACAGTGTACTTCAGCTTGTAATTAGAATCGGCAAATGTTTGACAAGGTGTCTTTGGATTGCTGCAGTAGTTTACAGGAAAACATTCATATAGTATTAGTAAATACTGCTCATTCCTGAACTAGTTCTTGTTCTTGTTCTTATTCTTTGTTTTTTTTTTTTGGCTTTAAAAACATTGAAGGAATCATGAATGAAAGGTGGAAGTAGTTTTGCATCACTTGTCCAGACTTTTATTATTATTATTTATTTATGAGAAACTTCTGTGACATTGTTTTGATGTCTTTTTCTTTCACCCTTTCCAACAGTTCCCTTTTCTTGAAGCATCAGTACGGGGTTGGTTATACTCTGACTTTAGTTAAGGTTTGTGGAGCCTTTCTTGTGTGTGTGTGTGTGTGTGCGCATTTGTGTTTCATTTTCTGGTTTCTGTGGATGTTTTTCTACAGCAAGGAAAAAATTCTTGCTTAATTGGCCTTTTCTTTTCAGTCTGCGCCAACTGCTTCTGTAGCTTCTGATATTGTTTATCGTCATATTCCTTCAGCGACATGCATAAGCGAGGTAAGTAGATGGCTTTTCTTCTAAATAAGCAGAAGTCCAGTTTATGTAGCTGTTCCTCCCCCGGGGTTGGGGGGGGGGGGGGGGGGGGGGGGGGGGGGGGGGGGGGGGGGGAGATTGTAGTGATGTATCTAGATTTATGGTTCCTGTTATGATATTCGTATGACAAGCCACAAACAGAAGGTTGAAGGGGTCAGGAGTATGTAAGATTGTAACCAAATTGTTCTTTTTTGGAATGTTGTTTATTTTATATTTCTTTGCTTTGGATGAAGAAGAAAGGAAAAGATAATTACTAAGAACATTGAGTTCTTTGCCAGTGGATCACTAAAATGTGGGCACTAAGTTTGAAACAGCATGAACAGTAAGGTTGTAATTTCATTGTTTATGTTTGAACAGAAGTGTGTTTATCAGCTTTCAGATTTGATAATGGAGAAGGCAAGAGACTTATTGAGACAATTATTATTATTAGTATTATTATTATTGAGCTGATCACTAACTCTTGGTCACATTTTCCCAAGTTGTTCAGTAACATGTTGGAACTAAGCAGAAAGGGTTTGATCCTGCAATAGTCAAATGGATTGGGGTGTGTGTGTGTGCGTGTGTTTGTGTTTGTGTGAGTGTGGGGCATCAATTTAGGACAGACTAATGCGCACCAAATTCGGAATTATCCATTTGAAAATTGAAAACCAGGGTTTCAAGAGTACTCCTTTACGCAGAAGTTTTCCATCAAAAGTTGTTTATTTGAAAATTCTTTCACACTCTATTGGAATAAAATAATTCCTTTGGCTTTGTGTGTGTGTGTTTGTGTTTGTGTGTTTTAATTTTCCTTTTACAAATTCTTGTATGCTTTTCTAGGTGGGCAGTGAAATATCCTTCAAGCTCCCTCTTGCATCTTCATCAGCCTTTGAGGCTATGTTCAGGGAACTTGAAAGATGGATGGATGTATCTGTTTATAATGCAGAAGCAAGTGATAACAAGAACAGAAATTATATTGGAATTGAAAGCTATGGTATATCAGTTACGACCTTGGAGGAGGTTTTCCTGAGGATTGCAGGATGTGACCTAGGTGAAGCTGATTGTGCTAAGCAACAGGATAACATAAGCTTGCCTGATTCTGTAATTTCTCACACTTCTCCTGAGAAAACTCCCAAAACAATGTCCTGTTATAAACTTTCAGGAAGTTATAAAAAGTCTATTGAGGTCATATCTGCCTTGGTGGTGAAAGCTTGTGGTTTATTTGCTACTGTGGTTCTAAGTTTCATACACTTCTTAAGCGTGCAATGCTGCTGTTGTTGCATGGTCTCGAGGTCAATGTTTTGGCAGCACTGTAAAGCGTTATTTATAAAACGGGCAGTATCTGCACGAAGGGACCGAAAAACAATTATATTCCAGCTTCTGATTCCTGTGGTTTTCTTGTTTATTGGTCTACTTTTTATCAAGCTTAAGCCGCATCCAGATCAGATGTCAGTGACCTTCACTACTTCTCATTTTAATCCTCTCTTAAGCAGTCCAGGTGGTGGAGGTCCAATTCCTTTTGATCTGTCCTATCCTATTGCTAAGGAGGTCTGTTTGGTTTCTTTTTGTGGGATTGATTGTTTTCTGATTTGGTTCTCCATGATCATTGATCAAAGATTAGGTTATATGTTTCATTGGGTTTCGTAATTTGCAGGTGTCAAAATATATTGAGGGAGGGTGGATCCAAAGCTTTAAGCAGAATACGTATAAGTTCCCTAATCCACAAAAAGCTTTGGATGATGCCATTGAAGCAGCAGGAGAAACTCTGGGTCCAACTCTACTTTCAATGAGCGAATTTTTGATGTCAAGCTTCAATGAATCATACCAATCGAGGTAAATTCTGCCCGAAGTATTTAGTGTTTGTTTATTTTTTTTTTTTCATTTTGGCCATCTTTGGTAATTGAGAATTTGTAAACATTTGTTTTGTCTGTTGGTATCTGAATTTGAAGTTTATCATTGATATGTCAAACTCTTTCAGGTAAACCTTGGCCCTGTTCGGCATTAGCATCAGCAATTAGCGTTAAAGTTTTAAAAAAGCTATCTAAGGGTAGCTTTTTTAGCTTTTAGTTTTAGCGGTTTTATCTCTACTGACAATAATTTATCCAAAACTCTTAACACTAATCATGAAAGCTATTCCAAAGCGGGCTCCTTGTATGATGTTTCTGTCAATTTTCTGTACACAGTGGTACCTAGCTATGTTTTTACCATTTCTTTCTTGCAGTAATAGCTGCAGTGCTATCAAGGATGACCTGAGGTTGCGCTTAATGTTAATAATAAGATTTTTTTTTTTAATGGAAAAAGAAATTCTATGAAAGAGAGGAGGATAAGATTATGGTTCTTCAAATTCCTATCATCTCAATCCAGTCGGATATGCCACAAAGTAGAGAAATTAATGCATCTTCACAAGACTTTATCATTTTTCTTTTCCCTTGCTAACATTTTTTCCCCATTTATGCCTTCTTGTATCTTTCTATACGCATTACTTCTTTATTAAAATGATTTCTGAATGTTGAAGATCAAGTTCCTCTATTTTCTGTTCAATTTTCCCTGTTTGGTTAATGGTTTTCTTTTTTGTATGTTCAAGGTATGGGGCTATTGTGATGGATGATCAGTATGAAGATGGGAGTTTGGGATATACTGTACTGCATAACAGTTCATGTCAACATGCTGGCCCAACCTATATTAATGTAATGAATGCTGCAATTCTGAGGCTTGCAACTCGTAACAGAAACATGTCTATTCGAACCCGTAACCATCCTCTCCCAAATACCAAAAGCCAGATGTTGCAACGCCATGTATGCTACTTTTTCACACTGGAACAACCCTATAATATTTTAACGTGTTCTTGCTATGCTAGGAGTGCCATAGATTGGATCTGTAAGATATTTCCTCACATAATGTGCAAATCGACATTGTTTTCTTGTGAAATGTGACAAATATGGGTTGATTAGTTTTGTCTATATAGTTGACTGTTTTATTCAGGTGATAGAGTTAGGAGAATGCAGTAATTGGTTCGTACAATGGTGACCAATGTCTGCGCGGATGTAGAAACACATGCCAATATTTTGTAAAGATTTAGATGTTGTAGATTTTGTAGAGCTATTCTTATGTTCCTAATTTTTTGGAAGGGTTCGCACCCCTTTGGTGCTCCTTCAGTTATACATATTATTCTCTTTTCTTATGAAAAATAAATAAATAACAAAACCTTGCATGGTGTCCACCTTGTTCTATACATTATAGGAGTCTTCACAAAAGTTTCAGAGAATGAAGTTTAATATGTTATTGATGGTAATGCACCATAAACCACATGAAATTTCAACTAGGAGCATTAGCTATACTTTAGTGATGAGCATGTACAGACATTTATGGAAGTCTAATTTTTAAGAGGCCTCATGTTGCCATTTTTTGAATAATTGTTCCATTCGCTTTTTTTATCATGCTTGACAGGTTAGTAACATTTTTTCCCTTTTGCCTATTCTGCTAGGATCTGGATGCATTCTCTGCTGCCATTATAATAAATATTGCCTTCTCATTCATCCCTGCTTCATTTGCTGTTGCCATTGTGAAGGTAGACTTTTGGGTATTTGATTTATTCATGAAAACGCACTGGAGTAATAATGAATTTGTTCAGGGTGATGGTATCCCTAGGATGTGCTATAGTATGTGTCTTATAACCTTCTCAACAGATTTCTTAAATAAAGAGACTTGTAATATGTATGTCCGCTAATGATATTCTTTAAATTTTAGATGAGCTTGTGTTTCTTGTACCGTTCAATTATGAAAAGAATGTACTCATCTACATGAAATTCTTCTCTCTGTATGGCTGTTTCATGACAACATATAGGTTATGATATCTGAATCCTTGTGTGTTTCAATGCAGGAGCGTGAAGTGAAGGCCAAGCACCAGCAACTTATTAGCGGAGCATTTTTTTTCTTTAGTATTTTTTTCCTTTTTTTTTTTACTGGGAAAGAAAACAAATAGTTTGCTAAACTTGCATTATTCTATTCAATATTTGACTATAGAAGTTTTTACAGGTTTCCGTGCTTTCATATTGGGTTTCTACATATATATGGGATTTCATCAGTTTCTTATTTCCTTCGGCGTTTGCCATACTCCTCTTTTATATATTTGGTATGTAGGCTTCCATTTGCATCTTATGTTACTCATCCCTCATTTAAATGTTCATTAGCAGTAGGGATGTTTAACATTAGCATGCTAATCTAATTACTATTTGTACAATTATTGTCATTTTCAGAATTAGACATTTATTAACATGTCAAACTTCTACAGGCATTGCATAATTGCTAATGGGACATAGTGTTGAACCGTCGAACTGTATTTGGTTATGAGCTGCACTTAGTAACAAATTAATTGGAAAATGTATGTTGCACATGCTTGGTGCTAAAAGTGGATTGGGGGGGGGGGGGGGGCGATTAGCTCACAAACAACCTGACTTGATCCTCACAAAATGAGGAGCCTTGTGTACCAATGATGCTAGTTGTCTTAATTTAGTATATTGTAACTTTAAGGGAAAAATTCTTTTTACAGTCAACTGAAGGTGTGGGTATGTGGTAATAGATGGAGAACCAGCTTATACTTGCACATGCTTACTAGAATCTTGCTGTCCAACATCTTAGCCCAATGCGTTAAGTTTTATTGTCTCCATGTTCACTGTTCAGCCTGAAAACGATGTCCAAACATAACAAAATAGAACAAAAGCTGCTGTATCATATTCTTCTAGAAAATAATGGCTAGTAGATTTGCAATTGTGGTTAGGAAAGTAAGATATGATATTTGCATCTCATGTGTGTTTGTTGACCATATATGTGATTTGATGGAAAAAGCAGTAACATATGGTACAAGACATTCATACATCAGTATGAGTTGTTAATTATGTTACTTTACAATGCTTTGTTTTGTTGTTTTTTTTTTTTAAACTTCATTTTAACTTTTTTTTTTTTTGTTAATATCCATATTTTATTTTCAGAAAGTTAATTGCTTATTTGACTGTAGATCTTGACCAATTCATTGGGAGGGATTCTCTGCTGCCAACAGTGTTTATGTTTATGGAATATGGGCTGGCAATCGCATCCTCTACATATTGCCTCACATTCTTCTTTCATGAACACAGCATGGCACAGGTAATTCTTTCATTCTTCTTTTATACATCTGAATTTACAGAGAATCTGACCTCTACCTCCTGTGGTGGTGATTTTGTCCTCTCAAGTGCAGAATGTTGTCCTCTTGGTTCATTTCTTCACTGGGCTGGTACTCATGGTTATCTCATTTATTATGGGCCTTATAAAGACAACAGCTGGTGCAAATTCTTTTCTCAAGGTCTGATTTGTAGCTTTTACCTGTTAATATTCTTAGAGCATTCAAAATGTGGGCTCTCATGGCTTGACATTTGGTTTATAATTTTAAAGAAAAAAATAGCAAACAGCTATCCATATCTTTGTGCTCTTCATCTCCTCTACTGTAGGCCCAGTATTTCTCTCTAGATTTTTTTTTTTTTGCTATTTAGGAAGATGAATTTTCGTATCTTTGTTTCTTGCATCTTTGTATTTGCCTTGGGTACAGTTCATTTCCTGTTCCTTAAAGGATATAAATAATGCACACATATATGTATTAAAAATGCCATTTCTTCACCTTCACAAACTCACTCATCTCTCTCTCTCTCTCTCTCTCTCTCTCTCTCTCTCTCTCTCTCTCTCTATGCCACAGGTTCAAAGGAATAGATCTTTAAAGTCTACTTTTTCTGTATCTAGGTAGGAGATTTCCTGTTGCCAAAAATCTGAGAAAATTTAGCGATTTTCACCTTAGAAACAATAGGGGCCTTTGTTTGCCCTCAAAACCTTTGAAGTTTATTTCCCTCCAAATTAGCCAAAAGACTGTGAGTGGGAATAAGGATATGGCCTTTTTGTCTTCATGAACTTGTCATATTGTCGGGTGCATTTGAAACTGGTCGAAGATGATATTGATCTAAGCTTTTCCGTGGAGTTTTTACTCTTAAATGCTACATTTATATTTGGCTATTTTTTGGCTAGTTTGGAGGGAAAGGAACTTGAGAGCTTTAGAGGGTAAAGAAAGGCCATTACCCTTTCTAAGGCTACAATGGCTAGATTTCCTCACTCTTGGTTGTCAGGGAAGTTATTTTGTAAAGATTTAGAAGTTGTAGATTTTTTAGGGCTATTTTTTTGTTCCTAATTTCCTGTAAGGGTTTTGACCCCTTGGTGCTCCTTAAGTTAAAGTATATTATTCTATTTCTTATAAAAAAGCTATATTTATATTTGGAGTTTACACAGAGCAATTTTGTTTCTTTATATTCACGTCTGGAGTCTTAAGAGAAGACATCTAGACTCCATGATGTCTCGCTTTGTGATCCTACAGTTATTATTGGAAAAAATTGTCACAACCTTTAACTTAGAGACTTTAAATATATCAATAGAAGAGAACTTGGAGATTTTAGGTATATCAGCAGGAAAAAAAAAACAAAAAAATGAGAGGAAAATTGGAAAATGCAATTTAGCGTTCTTCATCATTTCATCATAGCAGATGTTATTTCTATTGTGAGAGTTGCAAAATGAGATGGTGTCCGGTTGAATGAGAATGGCTGTTGCTTAGCTCTCAATTTTTTTTTTCTGAATTGCTACAATTTTTTATTTTACTTGATGAGATTGAGGATATTTCTGAAGTTTTATCCGTGAAAGTATATTATATATTCTCCAAGATGTTTCTGAAAAATCACTTTAATTTTAAGGAGCTCTTTTTAACCTTAATGTTAGCCGACCAAGAATATGATCTATACTTGTCTACTGTAACTCTGGTTTTCTTTTTTCTTTTTCATGTAGAAGATTTTTTTCTGACATGTGAACTTGACTGATTTCCATCACATACATGCAGAATTTCTTCAGATTATCACCAGGGTTTTGCCTTGCTGATGGACTTGCTTCTCTAGCCCTTCTACGACAAGGAATGAAAAATAAGTCTAGCCACAGGATTCTTGATTGGAATGTTGCTGGAGGGGCAATTTGCTATCTTGGACTGGAGGTTAATTTCTATGAAACATTTACTTGAAAATTCTGTGCTGTAGTCAAGGTTTTTTCCTATTTGACAAGTCATGATATGTGAGTGGTTGTCCTGGGTTTATGATCTTTTGACTGGGTGAAAACCACATTGATTTCTTGAGTTCATTGGTTGGAAGAGAAATGATTTGTCCATGAACAAGTGTAAGAAGAAATCTATAATGTAGATGTAGTTACTTCCTTTGAAACCAAGAACAAAGCTTGAATTCTTGCAACCCATGCTATTCCTTAGTTGGAAATGAAAGATTAACTCATTATTTTATTTAATTAATGAGAACAAGTCACTTTCAATTTTTTTTCTTGGCCCTCTTTGCTTTCTCCTTCTATCAAAAAAATTTAATAGGACAATAATTAGTATAAGTATAGATCTTTTTTGTTCAGAAAACTATGTAGTACACTGTGATAGTTCATCAATAAACTATATGGTACTTTGAAACTCAGTAAAAATATGTTGATAGTTCTGAAAAAGAGTTAATAAACAAAAATTGCCCAGGGGAAAAACTCCCGCAGTCAAGTGCAACAGGATTTTTTTAGGTGGTTAAATTGCAACTGGGAAACAACATGATCTCTCATTATTCACCCATAGATAAATAAAGTTTATTGAGATGATGCAACCAATATAAATTCTTTAATTGAAATGCAAATTGGTTTGAGAGATTGGAGTTGCTATCCTATAGGTAATAGGCATAACTTTTGTCATCCTATAGGTGTAGTGGAAGGTTTGGAGTCATTAAACAAAATAATGGTAGGTTTTGGTGCCACTTAGGTATTATTTGAGCTTCCTAGTCTTTTCCTATAGCAAATTCTTCCTTATTACTGAAGAAACAGACATTAAAAAATTACTATATTCACTAAAATGGAGAGAAGATTGTGGGGAATCTATGGCAAAAAGTGAGTCTTATAAATTTATTTGTTGGATCCTACTCAGTATGGATGCTACGTGCTTTTGTATGAAACCTGGAATGCCTTTTCTTTAGGAAACTGGTTTCTTATAATTCTGTTAAGTTCCTGTTCCAGATTCATAGCACTTTACAGACCTAGAATTTCATAGATAAACAGTTTGTGGTCTCCTCCCTGCCTCCCTCTCTCCCTTGTTGCAACACGCCCATATCCCAAATGGGTGAGATGTGGGAAACCTTTTGTTTATATATGGCTCCCAATTCCAGAATGTAAGCACCTACCCCTTAACCTTTTCACAAAGGATACCCATATGGTGTGGATGGATGTTCTGTTGACTGGTTTTAGGTGCTTAGTGTGAATGGGTATTCTGTTGCTACATGAAATGAAGTCGGAATTTGAAAAAGGATAGAAACATTGTGTTAGTATAGGAAAATAAAAATCAATGATGCATGTTTCTGGATGGAATAGAGGTTTGTGGTACAAAATTGCATCTCAGTTAATGCTGTCCGTATGATATGCATTTGTGAACCACTTCATAATAGAGAAACTAGTCCAGTTTTGCATGCTATATTTTTTTCCAGTCTTCATGACATTAAAAATGACCATGAGTGGCTGCTTCTATTTTTAAGGTAAAAAAGAAAAAGAAAAGTAGCTTTGAAATATTTGGGGGCCCGACTCCATTTTCTACGTGTGACAGGCAATTGGTTACTTTCTTCTGACACTTGGGCTGGAGGTATTACCTACATGCAAATTTGCTCCAGCAACAATTAGAGCATGGTGGGGTACAAAAAGTTTTCAGGAAGGCAATCCTATCAAGCAACCACTTCTAAAATCTCCCTCAGAAACTGATATTCCCTTTGAAGAAGATATAGATGTTCAAACAGAAAGAGACAGGGTACTTTCAGGTTCTGTTGAGAATGCAATCATCTACTTGCGTAATCTTCGGAAGGTATCTTCATTTACTTGATCTTGATCACATTAACTTGATACTCGGTGGTTCTCTTTTGTTATCCCAGAACAAAAGAAGATGCTCATTGTATTTTTCTTTTTTAAGTCATCAATTATTTCCAATTAGTGAGAAATATGTCATTCACAGGTGTATCCTGGTGGAAAGCATTGCCAATCAAAAGTTGCTGTGGATTCTTTAACTTTCTCTGTTAGGGCAGGGGAATGTTTTGGCTTTTTGGGGACAAATGGAGCTGGAAAAACTACTACACTTTCAATGCTCACTGGTATCTTTTTTTTTTTTTTCAGCGGCCATTCTGTTAGACTCTTGCTTATGTAGCATAAAAAATATATTCATGGTCACAATTCGTTAGTTGCTGATGTGCAAAATTTAATGCTTCAATAAACTCAGCCCAGTTTCTCAACTTTTCTTGTGTTGGACCGTTTAAATTTATTCTTCTTTTCCAAGTTTTAGGTTTGAAATGTTGCTAGCATGGTTGTACCAGACTAAAACTAAAAGTTTTAAACATCTTACTTTGACTACAAGAAATATCTTTTGCTTTACAGGAGAGGAATTTCCAACGGAAGGAACAGCTTTTGTTTTTGGTAAAGACATATCTTCAAATCCAAAAGCTGCTCGTTGCCATGTAGGTCTAAATTCCTTGTTTTTGATACTTTCCTGGTCAACTGCAATACTGTATACATCATCTGGATCATTATTTAGTTTTCTCTGTTATATTGACACTTTGCTTGCAGATTGGGTACTGCCCACAATTTGATGCACTCCTGGAACATCTTACTGTTCGAGAGCATCTTGAACTTTATGCTAGAATAAAAGGAGTTTCAGATGACAGGATAAGTGATGTATGTTTTCTTTCCTTAGTGACCTGTTGTGCATTTTTTCCTGCCAGTGTTTAGGTCCAATTGTTAGTTTTAACGTGCAAATTAATTAGTTGCTCTCCTGTTTAAAAGTTTGGAGTACATCTTCAAAATTGGATCCATGCTTATATTCAGTTCAAGAGAATTCTGAAATTTAAAGTCTTCTGAAAAATAAAATGTGTCTGCCTTATCAAATTTTTCTGGACCAGGTGGTCTTGGAGAAATTATTTGAGTTTGACTTGCTGAAGCATGCTAATAAACCATCATATGCCCTTAGTGGAGGGAACAAACGAAAATTGTCTGTGGCAATTGCCATGGTTGGAGATCCTCCAATTGTCATTCTTGATGAGCCATCCACAGGTATGAGTTCGTTGCATAAGATATCTTTCTTATAGATGAATTTAAGAAGATTCTTATAATGATGATGGCTTCTTCTATTTTCTGGTCAAGTCTCTCATGTTATACCCTCTTTCTGGCTTCTTTATAATTACAAAACTCTGTTATGAGTAACAGAAAAAAGTATAATGATGCTCTGAGGATGTTCATGTACCAGCTATCATGTCTGTTTCTTTGATTGTAAGTATCGTGTTCGGTTAAGTCAACAAGAAAGTACCAAGGAAATTATTTACAAGAGAAATTTTATGGTATCTGTCAAATCTATTTGCAAAACTTCATTGTAAACATTGTGTCTGTGTGCAACACATTTATTTATGTAACTATGTAAGTACGTATAGGCATCTGTGATTTCTAATGTCAAAGTCTTTTGTACTTGAGCATACTATGTAATCATTCTATTGTTTGATAAGGTAAGTTGCATCTTGTGCCCCAAGCTATACATGATGTTGCACATTGGCCCCTAAAATTTAAAACTTTGCTTATTCTTCGTCTAACCATCATTTATTGCAATGATACCTCTGTTTACAACTGGGTTAGTGTTAGATAAGAGTTCTTACTGGCATGCTTGGCAATAGTTGAGTGGTCTCATAAAAGAATAAATGGTTTTGGTCATAAAACTATCTCCAATACAGAAATCACACTAACATCCTTCTTACTCTTGTTTCGTCCTAAACTCAAATATTACCCTTTGTTTAAGCCCCTGAAGTCATTTATATACGCCTCAGACCATTCAACTATTGACAAGGATGCGAGTAAGGATTTCAATTGGTCCTTTGAAATTTTGTTGTTTCCTGGTACCCACTGGTTATTGGTTATTACAGGTATGGATCCCATTGCCAAAAGGTTTATGTGGGAAGTGATATCACGCTTATCAACCAGACAGGGAAAGACAGCAGTCATCCTTACTACCCATAGCATGAATGAAGCTCAAGCTCTTTGTACTAGAATGGGAATAATGGTATCAATACTGTTTTTCCCAATAAATTAGGAAATATTGTGACATTAACTAACTTGACATATCTGTTGTTTTAGGTTGGCGGTCAATTAAGATGTATCGGCAGTCCCCAATATCTGAAAACACGGTTTGGAAATCATCTAGAGCTAGAGGTACATCATGGAAATTGAATATAGTTTCATCATGCGTTATATTCATTCAAAATAGGTATTTGGCAAAGAACAGAGTGAGAAAGTTCAACCTAGGGGGCCACAAGATCAAGAACATTATGTTATAGATTGGTGGGGTCAAACAGTTAAACTTGAGTGAGCAATTTGACTATTTTCCTAAAATGCATAACTCTTTAAAGTAATGCTACAGTGTAGTCCGTTGGGTCCACCCGTGCTTGGCTTTAGGTCATGCCAAAATCTGTGTGAAATGCTAAAATTTCCATCATTTCTGTTCCAGGTTAAACCTACTGAAGTGAGCTCTATTGACCTGGAAAACCTTTGCCGTATGATTCAAGAAAAGCTTTTGGACATTCCCACTCACCCAAGAAGCTTACTAGGTGATCTTGAAGTGTGTATTGGTGGCATCAACTCTAGTATATCAGAAGGTTTATCCACAGAAGAGATCAGCTTGTCAAAAGATATGATAGTAATCATTGGAAAGTGGCTTGGGAATGAGCAGAGAGTTATGGCACTTACGTCTTCCAAAGCAGTTTGCGATGGACTTTTTGGTGAACAACTGTCAGAACAGTTGATTCGAGATGGTGTGACAGATCTAATCTCCTTTTCTTAATACATTTTCCTCTTTCCTGGAATGTTTCCTTTTTCTTTCCAATCATTGAGCATAAAATTTTTTTTGCGGCTTTTGAAATTCTCGGATGACCTTAATTTCCATAATTATGCATCTCCTTCCAAAATGCCCTTCCCATTGTGTAAAGTATGAAAGTTAAGTATGAATGTTCATTGTTGTAATTATACTATTTAGTAAAGGGTAACATTGGAGAAACATGCCTAATATGCTTATGTGGCACAACATCCATAAGATTTGCAAAAGAAGTCAAAACTGACAAATATTATGGGGCAGAGAGACTATTACTTTGACGTATATTATTCTATCTTGCAGTATGTTTACTCACTTGGGTTTCTGTAGGTGGTATTCCGTTGCTGACATTCTCCGAATGGTGGCTAGCTGGAGAGAAGTTTTTATCAATTGATTCATTTGTCTCGTCTTCATTTCCTGGTGCAGCATTACATGGTTGCAATGGATTGAGTGTCAAATATCAGGTAACGATTTTGCTAACATCTTCATAATACTTTGGTGAAGCGAATAGTTTGTTCTCAGCTATCATGTTGAAGATTGCACTCTTATGTGTTGACACCTAGGTTAATGGGATGTTGTCTTGTGTCAAATTTTGGGTCAACTCATTGTGTTGTTTTTGGGTGTCAATTAGTCTCATCAAGTCTCACATCGGTGGGGCTTTAGGTCATCTCAGGATCGAAGTCATCTGAGTGTCTGGTCATTCTGTTGGACCATTTATTAAATCAATGTCAATTGCCAATCCTTTAAAACTCAGGGTGAGCCTATGGTTGACATTATCTGAACCATGGTGGTCCTCTTATGTTAATGTTCAACTTTTTTTCCTAGTATACTTTTGACATACATATTAAGTTCATAAGATTCAAATGTTATATTTGAATTTTGTCCACAAAAAATGTTATAGCTGAACATATTTTGTTAAATATTTAAAAATTCGAAAAAGATTTCACTGACATGTAAAGGAATTAGTATTCAGTACTGTACTACGTTTAAATCTGGTTTGCCATCTGGTGAGGTATTCAAAACCTTGTTTAAAGCTTCCCATAGCCTATTTTACTGTCATTTCTGCTGGTGTCGCATTGATGTTTTGTTTCTGCAGATTCTTTTTTGTCCTTTGGTTATGAAGGACTTATTCCAGACTTAAAACAGTGGTTTTAGTAAGCTCTGGACTTGAACCCATAGAATCTGCTAAGGCAGATGAAACTAGAAAAAGATTATACATTACAAAAAATTCCTTTTTCTTGTCCATGTTTGTGCAGGTGATTTGCGAGGTTTGTGAAACTAATGGATTGTGGTTCAGATATCAACTGATTCAAATTGTTTTTGCAGTTACCATATGAAGGGGGCCTGTCACTGGCGGATGTTTATGGACACATTGAAAGAAACAGGTGAAAGTTTCTGGGTTGTTACAGTTATCATTCTTTTCCTTCAATTCTGAGAAGATCCAGCAGGGCAAGCTTATCAATCTGTTACTTCTTTTCTGATTCATTCAGGGATCAACTCGGTATAGCAGAATACAGCATTAGCCAGTCGACTCTAGAGAGCATATTTAGCCATTTTGCTGCCAACTCCTGATTGTACGTAGGTGAACGCTCTTAAACTTTAGTTTTAGGCTCATTCGGGTGTAAATTTTGTTCATTGAGATGTAGCTTCTGCCTTCTTACGTGGGTGAAAATGCAAGCATATAGTTGAATCATGTGAATATTACAGCTGAGCTGCGTGTATGCTTGGGGCAAAGAAATGTGCTGCTTGTAATTCTGTCGCCTGATGACATTTGACAGTTATGATCATCCTTCATATCAAAAGGAAAAAAGAAAACGAAAAAAAAGAGCTATTGATCATCCTTCGTAACTTGTATTTTTTCGACTTATGATCTGCGTGGTGGCCCCGTATTTCTCACTTCTACCTTTTTGCCCATTTTACTCTACTTTGTGGACTTTAAGTCGGAATGGTTATAGTGTTGTGGAAGGTGTAGGTGTTCCATTCGGATTCTTTGAATAAAGTGTCTTTGAAATTGTGATGAAATTTGCAAAGGAAAAGCTGAGGAAGGAAATATCCAAAGAAGCAATGTTAGAGGTTTCTCCTATTCGCCACTAGAAGGCGAGTTGAAGTAGGCTGAGGTGGGGTGTAAGACGGGCTGAGCTAAAAATACTTGACCCAAGATGAACCTGCCTGATAGCCGAATTGGGTTGGGTTGGGTTGGGTTTTTTAATGGGTATCAAACTTTGGGCATCGTCTATTGCACATCGCCACCAGATACATTACAGCTTTGTAAGTTTTCTTTGGAAAAATAGCAACAATGATATTCTTACATTGATATAAGAATGTATCTTCTCTGTCCTTAACTATTTGTAATTTATTTTATCATGAGTTATTCTAAATCTTTGCAACATTTCTATATTTAGTGAATTACTTTTAACATTTTAACATGTTATCCTTTAAATTATCATTTCAGCATTTATTTTTTTATTTTTATTAATTTACATGTAAAAAAGTAAATGAAAAAAATTAAAAATAACAGGATATAAGTTTTCTTTTTCTCTTTCTTAGTTTTCAAGCTAAATGTTTGGATCAATTTAGGACGAGCGTATATGTTTACACAATTATGATAATTGATTTGACCATTGATTTAATATTCTATTAAATTGAGTCACCCGCACAAATCAAATTTGTAATTTTGTACTAATGAATTTTTGGTCTTTGAAATTTGCTAATAGAAAATGCTGTTATTAATCAATATGTCAGAGATTCAAATTCGTTTAAAAACGTGAGTAGTGTGACATAGATTAGTAAGATGAGTAAGATGAGTAGCTAAATTGTACACTTTGTCCAGGCTTTACACTCTTACCAACCCATAAATTATAACACCCTATTTTTGAACTTAAGTAGGTGGTTTATTTTAATTTTTAATTTTTGTTTAGAATCAATTTCTTTTGAAAAATAATATTATAGGTATAGTAGTTTGTTGAAAGTAAAATTCTTATAAAATTATTAAATTTTTCTGAATTTTTCTTACCCCAACCTATATAAATTTGGAGGTTTCAACGTAGCATAGTTTTTAATAACTCGCACTGCAAGACACCAACTCAAGAAACACATCGACACATCCTTAGGTATAGTAGGTTCTTCAAACTTCAAAGATCCATCAGCTTTGGTATAGTGGGATCTTCAAACTTGAAAGACTTATTCTTAACTAAATTACCACTGATCAATTAAGTGATTAAGATAATAAATAATAAAAAATTTAGAAAATGGATCTGTAAACGTGTGCTTGTAAGTGTCAGAAATTTATTAGTTTTGTACCAGAATAATGTCCATCAAGCCATTTTATTTTTTTTTGTAAATAAATTATAATCGATCTTTACCATAATGCACCAGCCACATTACGATTTATTCTTTTAAATTCATGTAGTATTATACTTTTATCTCTAAATTTTGGAATAGCTTTTTCCACTGTTCATTGTTTATATTAGCTTTTGAAATCCTAAAGTAAGCTATTGAGCAATGTTCTTCCAGTAAATTCAGATTTTCTGACACAAGTGTGTGATTAAATTTTAAATTTTCATTTTTTCTTTATTTAGATACAAAACAATATTGTTTTTTCTTATTGGTGTTTGAAAAAAGTAGGGAGAAGAGTGGGTTTCAACCCTTGCGGGTAAAAGTCTAATTAGCACCAAACCTTTGAGGTGAAAAAATGTTGTTCACCAACAAATTTTTTAATGAGAAATTTGACTACATTAATTTTTGAAATCAAACCATGTTAATTTTAAAAAGCTAAATAAAAAGAATATGTGAAATCTAACCATATATACATCTACACAAATATTAGGTACATCTTTAGTAGTGGTGGTACAACCTACAAAGACATTATATTTATTTAGTTATGATGCAAAAGTGTGTATATGAAACTGTGTTACTATAGTACTAAACTGGGTTATTATTGCACTAAGCTGGTGTAAAGTTTTGTCTTATGAGATTGAGACGTTGATGTATAAAAACTGGTATTGAGTTCCTATTTTATGACACTGAAATGCTTATATATGAAACTGAGTACATTTATGAAATTGAAATACCGATTTATTAAACTAAGTTTCTATCATACAAAATTAAGATGTTGATGCAATGGTGGTATGACCTATAAAGAAATTTAATTTATTTAGCTATGATGCAAAAGTATGTGTATGAAGCTGTGTTATTATTGTACTAAACTGCATTGTTGTGTACTAAGCTGGTGTGAAGTTCCATCTTATGAGATTGAGACATTGTTGTATAAAAATTGGTGTCAAGTTCTTATTTTATGAAACTAAGATTCTTACATATGAAACTGAGTCTATGTACAAAATTGATATTCTAATTTATTAGGGCTAAAATACATAATTGGTTCCTTGACTTTGTCAATTTAAGCTAGTTAGTCCTTTAAGTATGATTCAGTGCTATTTAATCCCCCAATTTTGAGAAATATAGCGAATTAATCCATTGACAACCTAGGCAAAGTCTAACCTTAATCCCGACTTTCAACCTTTCAGCAAAATAACCGTTACTTTTAGAAGCTTTCATTTGCACCAAAATCATGGATTAACAAACTTTTACTAAATTGTTACTTACAATAATTAAATGATTAGATTATTTACACATGCTAATTCAAAACAATTATGTAAAATAATTTAAAGAATTTATATTATTTAATAAGTTATATTTTGCTTATTTTTAAAGAAACTATTTTTATTGATCTATTAGAAATCCCAATAAATCCATTTTTTTCTGCTACCTTTAAATTGATCACTTATTTTTCCTATAGATTTCTTAATTTTTTTTATACAAAATAATTTCCCCATTATTAGTGGTTTATCCACAAAACAAATAATCCAACATTAAATTTTGTGATGATTTTTTCACTATCTTCTTTCTCAATTTTTCCTTGCCTTCTTTATTTGTTCAATTTTTTGCTTATTAATGCATTTTTCTATTTAATTTGAAAATTTTGTTCAAATATAAATACTACTTGGAATCTGTTAAAAGAAATAAAAAGTAGTCCATATTCTAATTTATTAAATCATTCAACTTTAACATTCAAGCTGATTAACCGCCTGTTCGTTTTGCTTTAATTTGATAGAGTTAATATGTTAATTGGACTAGGCCTGCTTTTGTTAGTGGCGTCTCTAGCATTTAACTTTAATTAGACCCTGAAGTTGGGGTTTAATTATGGCTTTACTAGCCGAAATTCTCCCTCTAGCCAATCTATAGTGCGACTAGATGAGATTTGGGAAGGTAGAGATCTGGGCAATTGGGGATCTCAATTGGGTTGAGCCACCGTTGATGCCGAAAATGTCTTATGCTACATTGCTCAGAGAATGTCAGCTAAGCGATGTGGAGGCGGAGCATAGTAAAGGTAGCGTGGGGCAGAGCCAGAATAGGGGTGGAGGCATAGTGGGTGGTGGCAAAGTAAAGGTGGGTGGAAGCAAAGTGGGGGTATAGTGAAGGCGAGTGGAGGCAGAGCAGAGCTGAGGTAGAGCAGAGTGGGGTTAAGGTACAGCATGGTAGGGGCAAAGTAGGGCGTGGGCGTAGCGAAGGTGCGTGAAGGCAGAGCAGGGCTGAGGCGGAGCAAAGTGGAGGCAGAGTGGGGCTGAGGCGGAGTGTGGTAGGGCCAAAGTAGGAAGGTGGTAGGTGGAGGCAAATGGGGGAAGAAGTAGGGCAGATCGGGGGGCTGGAGCAGGGTGGTATGTAATTTTGAAGTAACTTTGGGGTGAAGGTTATTTGCTCCAATATTAGCCTGAACCCAGTCAGTAAAAACACGTTAATTTGGAGGCAAAATGCCCTGTTTGTTTAGTATTAATGTATTCATATTAACATGTTTTTGGGTCTAGCTCATATTCCACTTTCAAATTATTTATAAATTGCCCCTGAATGTATAATTAATTATGATTAGCCTAGGTCAACACCCAGCCCACCCTCTTCGCCTCCACTTACTTGTTGCTTCGTTGCCCACCTCACTCCGCCCATCCCTGCTTTTAACTTTGTCGCCATCCAACCACATATCTTTTATGTGGCCCTCTTGTTAGCCCTTTTGCATGTGTTCCGGATAAAAGGCATGCCTTTGTTGTGGCAAAGGATGGTGGCATCTATTGATTTGTAATGAATGCGGGGAAGGGCAGCTGCCTTGTTGGAGATCTCGCAATGCCTGTGCTCTAGCCAGACGACGATGGATCTGGTTGACCGAGATGCGGTTAGAAGTAGGGGCCCATAGAGTCGAGTGGTTGAAACTAAAAAGGGGGAAAAAGAGAAGGGGCGGCTAGAGTGGATGGTTGAAATCGGGAAAGGGGAAAATGAGCAGGGGCAGCCAGAGTGTGTGGTGAGGCCGAAAAGGTGAAATGTGGTTGTTTGGTCTCCGGATGCCCAAGCAACGGAGATTGGCGATATGCTTGGTGCTTGGTCTTTGGTGGCTTGAATTGGGTAACCGAGGAGGTGACAAGTCATGAGACCATGGTTGGGGCTTGGGGAGGTGCTAGTATAGGTTGTCGCTTTTGGAGGCCGTGCTTCAAACTATTTGATTTGGGGAACGAGATGGGGGGCAGGGCATAAGGGTAATAATGTTTATTTTTCAAAATTGGGTCAGATGTAAACCTGGTTTAAAATGATTTAACACGTTAACTATGATGTGTTTATGTGAAACAGAATGAGATACGAGCAAATAATAGGTTTGGTTCAAACAAAGAAAAACATTAAAAAAAATAAAAATGGGGAAAGATGAAAAAGCAAAGGCAGAGATTGTGATCGGAGAAGGAGATACAATTTATCCAGAGCAGATCTTAACTGAAGCAATGGGTCAATTTCCTCACACCAGATGACTAATGGTGATACCCACATCAGAAGATTGAGCCCCCATTGGGCCTAAACATCATCTTAAAGAAATTAGGCTCATTAAGAGTCTAAAGCTCAGTTTGATTACAAAGGACAGATGTCCTATATCTAACGGTTCAAGAGATAATCGCTCCATCTAATGATTCTAAATCTTAAGGCACACTATCCCAAAAGCCTATATAAAGGCATTCATGATCACATTTCAGGTATGAGATCATTTTCCTTGGTATTTGCACCACATCAGAATCATCATTGACTTGAGCGTCAAAGTATCTTTTGCAGGTCTCCACGCTTCCCTGGCCAAAGTGTACTCGTACGACGAACTAAGCTTCCGGACCTTCAGATCATTTACCGAGGAAAGTGCATCATCATTTGGCGCCCACCGTGGTTTATCCATGAGTACACACTTGGACTCTATTACTCCTGGAAAGGAAATGCAGCATCCGGATACTCGGTATGATCCTTTAGACAAGATGGCAGGAAAAACCATCTTTATTGATGACATAGAATGAGTAGAAGGCAATACCTCAGCATCCACATCACCAAGTCGAGCACTTGAAAATGAAAGTGGTAGGGTAGACATAACCTCCCACCAAAGGCACTCGATACAAAATATCCCTTTCTTCACAATAGTAGAGTTTGAAAGTATGAATGCCCAGTGAACAAGCAAGCTAGATTCCGTCACGACCGTCATGGCTAAGTACTTTGTGCAGCCCCCTCAGCAAGCACAAGGACTGCCTGTACCTTGGAGCAACTTTCATTATCCGTACACACAAGGTGCCCAACCCCACAGTGAGGGTACAGGCATTAGAACCCAGATTCAGAGCCAGATTAGAGGAGTCCCTAACTTTCCCTTTCCTAACATTGGTACCTCAACCCTTGGGGGGCATGCTCCAACGTCACTCCAAGTCCCACCAGCTTCTATAGCTCCGCCATCCCAACAGTTCATACCTTCATTCAAGCATACCGTCACCCCGCCATCTTAAGAATTCTTGCCAAGGCCTATCCCACCAATAGTAGGGGTGCCTCTAAAGACTCTCTTTCCCCCTAACCTGGGAGGCAACAGTCATTCCGCTTATGCACATTATTATTGGCCTAGTGCTTCATTCCAGAGTGCCTTCGCCATGCTAATAGCCAGCATGCCCTTACTGGCACAACAAGCTTACCTTGCATCTTTACAATAGCCCATGGCCAATACCTCAGATCCGGCCACAGTAGTAGCGCTTCGAGCCGCCCAAAACACTATTAATCAGATGCAATAGCAAATACAAAATCTAACTTAGACAAGTCCAAGGAAGCAAGGAAGGCACCCATTTACTGCTGAACTCATAAATGAGCCGATACCGGAGAAAATGAAAGTCCCTCACTTTGAACCATATGATGGGGCTGGGGACTTGACGGACCACCTGAGCCATTATGAAAATATTATGACCTGGCTGGTTTCTCAGATGTGGCTATGTGTCGAGCCTTTCCAACAACACTCATGGGGAATGCCTAAACATGGTATTCCGATCTTGAAGCAGAATCTATGGGTTCGTGGGACGACCTCAGCAAGGCATTCACAGACTACTTTCTTGGGAGGAAAGCCTGCACACAGGTGCCGACTCACCTTTTTATGGTGAGGCAAAACAATGGGGAATCCTTGAGAAGTTACGTAGACCATTTCAGCAAGGAAGCATTGAAGGTGCCTAATTTGGTTGAAAATGAGTTTGTACTCTTAATGGCTGGGGGACTTCAGACAAATTCAGAATTTGCCAAAGAATTGGCAAAAAAGCCCACAAAAAAGAGGCAAAAGTTCTTGCAAAGAGCCTTAGAGTTCATGAATGATGAGGGCATTGTGGCACTTAGCATGGAACAGTGTAAAAGAGAGTCTAGGTAGATAGACTACCAAGGGCCTATTAAAAGGCAAAGACATGACGGAAGATCATGGCCACATCTTGACCCCTTTTGGAGGGAGTACACAAGTATAAGCCGGGAAAGAGTAAAGTTCACACTACTCACAGCCCCAAGATCAGATATTTTTCATGCTATCCAAGATAAAAAAAATATCTTAAGTGGCCAAAAGCCAAGAAATGCAAGCAGATAGGCCCTAGAGCAGACCACTATTGTGAATTTCATAGGACTATCGGGCATGAGACCGACAATTGTAGATTGCTCAAGGAGCAAATTGAAAAATTGATTGAAGAGGGGAAGCTCAACAAGTACATAAGACGCTATAGAAATCGCAGTAATGATCATTGTAAGGAAGACTCCAAATTTAAGAAGAAAGATGACGATGGGGATAGAGATAACCAGGGCAGAAGAAAGAAGGACCATTATGACAACAAGCCAACGGAGGCAACAATCCATCATATTGCTAATGAAGTTACCTCTGAAAAATGAAGAGAACATGTTGCTCCAGGATCCTCAATCGCTCACAGAACCTTAGGACTTATTGTCGATGCAGTAATAGCCAAGCATAGAGTTGAAAAGTTTCTACTAGATACGGGAGCAGCTCCTAGCATCCTCTACCAGTCTACTATTGAAAGGATGATGTTTGACAAAGCAAGAATCAAGCTTCACTATCATCAAATCAAGGGACCAGAAAACGAGCCTCTACCAGTAGTAGGGGAGGTCACGCTTCTAGTAACATTTGGGGATAGAGAGAAGAAAGAAGTTACAAAGATGGTCAAGTTCAAGATCATTGATGTGCCTGCAACTTATAATAGTTTGATTGGATTCTATGCTATGCAAGAATTTGACATCCGTATCAGGCCCAAAACATTGGAGATAATGTTCCCAACCAAAGATGGAATGGCAATTATCTCTTCTAGTATGGCAGAAACAATCTCGGCAATCACTTGGTTGCACCATCCTGATAACCTAGATATGCGAACCCAAAAGAAGGAAAAAAGAGGAACACCTGTAGAGGCAATGAAAAAGATAATCCTCAACCATGCAGACCCTAGCAAGAAGACCAAAGTAGGAACTACCTCGGCAAAAAAGAGGAAGAAGAGTTGATTGTTTTCCTCAAAGACAACTATGATGTCTTCGCTTGGTCAGCAAAAGACATGCCAGTAATTGAATTAGAGGTCATTACCCACAAACTTAACATCATACCAGGAAGGCACCCAGTTCAGCAGAAGAAGAGAAACCTCGGACCAGAAAGAAAAGCAGTTGCCAAGGCAGAGGTAGAGAAGCTCCTAACTGCCGGCTTCATAAAGGAAGTCAAATATCTAGATTGGGTCTGTAATGTCGTAATGGTCCCAAAGACCACTGGAGGGTGGCGAATATATAATGACTTTACAGATCTTAATGAAGCATGTCCTAAGGATTGTTACCCCTTGCCTCAAATTGATACCATGGTTGACGCCTCGGCATTTCATGAAATGCTCAACTTCATGGATACCTTTAGTGGCTATAACTAAATCCGAATGCATCTAGATGATGAAATTCACGCTACCTTTATGATGAACCAAGATCTATTTTGTTTATTAGAATGGCTTTTGGCCTTAAATATGCTAAAGCTACTTACCAAAGGCTTATGAACAAAATTTTCAAAGAGCAAATCGGTAAAAATGTTGAGGTCTATGTAGATGACATGCTGGTTAAGACCAAGTGAAGACAAGATCATATTGTAGACCTAAAGGAAACTTTTAATGCTTTGCGAAAGTACAAGATGAAACTGAACCTAGCCAAGTGCACTTTTGAGGTAAGCTCAGGAAAATTCCTAGGCTACATGGTCACTCATTGAGGCATAGAAGCCAACCCAGAAAAGGTGAGAGCAGTACTTGATATGGCTCCACTCGAGGACATTAGAGGTGTACAGACATTAGCAGGAAGAATCATGGCCCTTGAAAGGGTCATGGCAGGATCAGCCAAGAAGTGCCTCCTATTCTTCCCCAGACTAAGGAAGAAAGGGAACTCGCCTCCATTGTGGGATGAAAAATGTAAAAAAACCTTCAACCAAATTAAGAGTGAACTGGGTTGCCTGCCTGTCCTTAAGAGCCCACGAATAGGCGAACCCCTTATATGTTACTTATCAGTCATTCAAGAAATAGGAGCAGTAGCCTTCGTGCAGGAAGAGCAGGGGACCCAAAACCCAATATATTTTGTTAATCGATTTTTTCAAGGGGCAGAGCCGGGGTATCCTGAAATGGAGAAAATAATATTGATGCTCATCACTACAGCGAGAAGGCTTCGACCATACTTTCACTCACATCCCATAATTGTGCCTACTTCATATCCATTGCGGCAAATCATGGGGAAGCTAGAATTGTCAGGAAGACTTACAAAATGGAGCATGAAGCTCACTGAGTTTGACATCAAATATGTCCCCCAACTGAATATCAAATCACAAGCTTTGGCAGACTTTATCTCTGAGTGCACTCCTCACCAAACCACAGAGGTGATAGGAGAATGGACAGCACATACGGATGGCTCATCTAGTTTTAAAGGGTGTGGCATTTGAATAGTGCTAGTAAGCCCAGATGGGGTAAGGACAGACCATGCCTTCAAGCTTAACTTTAAGGCCACGAATAATGAAACGGAGTATGAAGTGGCCATTGCAGCATTACGAATATGCAAGAGCCTAGGAATAAAGAAGGTAAGACTCCGAAGTGATTCCCAAATAGTCACCAAACAAGCTCAAGGAGACTATGAAGCCAAGGTACCTACTATGATTAAATACCATGAGGCGCTAAAAAATATGATGGCAACATTAAATAAGGTGACCATTGAAAATATCCCCCGGATTGAAAACAGTCAAGCAGATGCTCTAGCTAGAGTGGCTTCAGCATTTGAAGCACCCACAGATATTTACATTGATGCTATCGAAAAGCCAAGTATTTGTGAAAGTGTTGTCATGGCCATCTCACAAAATGAAAATATAGGATGGATGCACCCAATAAGGAGTTATTTGTCCACAGGCCAACTTTCAGAGGATCCTAAGAAGGCGACCAAGCTGGAAAGAAAGGCCACTAAATTTTACATATCCGATGACGACATACTATATTTTCGTTCTTTCACAGCCCCATATAGAAGGTGTCTTTCAGCAGAAGAAACGAATTATGCACTAAGAGAAGTTCTTAGTTCATTTAATACCTTGGAAGACATTAAATAAAACTGGTTATAAGTAAGAAAAAACACTTATGGAGGTAGTCAAAATCAGGTAACAACGGTCAAAACAAGGCAGCGGCGGTCAAAGTAAAATAAAAATGAGGCGGTGGTGGTCAACCATGCCTTAAGAAGAGAGGCAATGGTAGTCAGTCCATGCCTGAAGAAGTAAAGTGACGGTAGTCAGCCCATGCCTGAAGAAGTAAAGTGACGGTAGTTAGCCTATGCCTTAAGAAATGTGGCGATGGTAGTTAACCCATGCCTGAAGAAGTGAGGTGATGGTAGTCAGCCTATGCCTTAAGAAATGCGGCGACGATAATCAGCCCATGCCTAAAGAAGTGGGCGACGGTAGTCAGCTTATGCCTTAAGAAATGCGGCGACGGTAGTCAGCCCATGCTTGAAGACATAAGGCGACGTAGTCAGCCTATGCCTTAAGCAAAGAGGCGACGGTAGTCAGCCAAAGGTAGTGAAGAAGTGAGGCAACGGTAGTCAGCCCATGCTTGAAGAAGTGTGGCGACAATAGTCAGCTTATGCCTTAAGAAAAGAGGCGACAGTAGTCAGCCAAAGGTAGTGAAGAAAAGAGGCGACAGTAGTCAGCCAAAGGTAGTGAAAAAGTGAGGCGACGGTAGTCAGTCCATGCTTGAAGAAGTGTGGTGACAGTAGTCAGCCTATACCTTAAGAAAATAGGCAACAGTAGTCAGCCCATGCTTGAAAAAGTAAGGCGACGTAGTCAGCCTATGCCTTAAGAAAAGAGGCGACGGTAGTCAGCCAAAGGTAGTAAAGAAGTGAGGCGACGGTAGTCAGCCTATGCTTGAAGAAGTGTGGCGACGTAGTTAGCCTATGCCTTAAGAAAAGAGGCGACGGTAGTTAGCCAAAGGTAGTGAAGAAGTGAGGTGACGGTAGTCAGCCTATGCCTTAAGAAAAGAGGCAACGGCAGTCAGCCAAAGGTAGTGAAGAAATAAGGCGACGGTGGTTAGCCCATGCCTTAAGAAAAGAGGCAACGGTAGTCAGCCGGAAGTAGTGAGAAAATGAGACGATGGTAGTCAGCCCATTCTTTAAGAAAAGAGGCGACAGTAGTCAGCCAAAAATAGTAAGGAATGAGGCGACGGTGATCAGCCCATACCTTAAGAAAAGAGGCGACGGTAGTCAGCCAAAAGTAGTGAAGAAATGAGGCGACGGTGGTCAGCCCATGCCTTAAGAAGAGAGGCGACGGTAGTCAGCCAAAAGTAGTGAAGAAATGAGGCGACGGTGGTTAGCCCATACTTTGAGAAAAGAGGCAACGGTAGTTAGCCAAAGGGAAGAAGATATAAGGCGGCGATAGTCAATCCATGCCACGAAGAGTAAAGGTGACGGTGGTAAAAAAAAAAAAGTCAAACGAAAAAATGAAAAAAAAAAGTAGGCGGTAGATCCGCGAACAAAGAAAGAAAGCGAAGCATTTTAGGCGGCGGTATATCCGCCGAGTGCATGTTTTTTTTTTCAAAAATTATTTCTGAAAAGGTATCCTTTTTAAAGATATTTCCAAAAAAGTACTTTTAAAAATATTTCTAGAAAGGTATCTTTTTTAGAAATATTTCTTCATGAGGGATATTTCAAAAATATTTTCCTAAAATGGAAATACCTTTAAAAATGTTATTTATCTTTCTTGTGCAGAAAAATAAAAAGTGTCATAAGCCTCTACCGAAGCTCTATCGCGCTTTATTGAGGTTGGGGGGCAAATGGTGATACCCACATCAGAAGATTGGGCCTAAACATCATCTTAAAGAAATTGGGCTCATTAAGAGTCTAAAGCCCAGTTTGATCACAAAGGATAGATGTCCTAGATCTAACGGTTCAAGAGATAACCGCTCCATCTAATGGTTCTAAATCTTAAAGCACACTATCCCAAAAACCTATATAAAGGCATTCATGATCACATTTCAGGTATGAAATCACTTTCCTTGGTATTTGCACCACATCAGAATCATTATTGACTTGAGCGTCGGAGTATCTTTTGCAGGTCTTCACACATCCCTGGCCAAAGTGTACTCGTGCGACGAATCAAGCTTCCGGACCTTCAGATCATTTACTGAGGAAGGTGCATCATCAACTAGAAAAGGAGATCCATGACAATGATGTCGACCGTATTCAATCTTCCTCTGGATATGGTTCGAGCAACGTTCGAGCTAACCAGATAAGACATCGAGCGCCTGAGGAAGAAGGTCTCGCCGGAGCAACTAAGGTGCTCGGGCGTCGTCCGTGGCAAAGCATTAACATTGCATCTGGATTCGCCAGCCGATTATAGACTATGTTTGGATCCACTAACGGTTCCCCGTCGCTGTCTTCAGTGGTAGAGCAATAAACGACCCCTAACCCACGAACTCAGTCAATCCAACCACCACGATGGCGTATATGCAAAGGACTTTTCGGAGTTTTTCTGCAAGATTTTGAGGATTGGATTTTAAATGAGTTTTTCGGTTCTTATTCAGACTCTTGTTTTGGCAGGAGAATGGCTTTATGTTCAAATCCGGGAAAGTTCTTGATATTTGACGAGGATGAACTAAAGAGATTGGATGATGCCATTTGCGCCATTTTCAGGCGAAACCTAATTCAAAATTCAAGAAAAATAATTTGAAGTTTTCATTTAGCTTAAGTAAAACACTTTCATTTAGCTTAAGTAAAATATAAATTATAAAAAATTAGGGATTTTTTAAATTATTGTATATAATTTTTTTGAATTATATTTGTGAGTAATTTAATTAGTTAACTATGTACTTAACAATTTAGTAAAGTTTATTAATCCATGTGTTTGGTGATAATGAAAGTTTTTAAATAGAATGGTCATTTTGCTAG
Organism: Aquilaria sinensis; assembly: GCA_005392925.1. Taxonomy (NCBI): domain Eukaryota; kingdom Viridiplantae; phylum Streptophyta; class Magnoliopsida; order Malvales; family Thymelaeaceae; genus Aquilaria; species Aquilaria sinensis. The sequence continues at coordinate 363,310 of SMDT01001994.1, read as the reverse complement.
AAGATTGGAAGTTACGATTTAAGGTTGTAGTTTATCCTAATAGATGAATGACTAAGTCGTATTGTTTTACAAAATTTGAGGACTAAGTTATATTGAGTCAAAGTTAAAGAACAACTTGTTCAAGTTGGCAAAGTTAGAGGACTAATAATGCACTTAGGTCATTTTTTAAACTAAGTTCCTATTATGCAAAATTAAGATATTGATGTATAAAACTGGGTTCTTATTGTATAAGTATAAAGTTTTTATTATATGACACTATGATGCTGTTGAAAGAAACTTAATTTTGTACAATAGAAACGATTCGACACTATTGTATAAGTTTAAAGTTACTACTGTATAGCCTCACGTATGGCCCTTTATCATATTTTACTAACCCTTCTCGTATGATATGCTTATTTTTATGATTCTTAATGCAATATGATGATATAAAGTTCACATAAATAAAAAAAAAATTCCAAAATACCCCTTCAGTTATTAAACTTTGTTAACTAGGATATTTAATCCCCTGAACTTCAACCCAGTATGACTCAGCCCTTGAACTTGTAAAAATAGGTTAGTCAACCTCTTTGACTGACTCGTGCATGTCACGTGATGATCAGAAGCAGACACCGTTTACCCCTACCTTTACCATACCCTTTAGCATCATTTGTCCATCATTTAATTCATAAAGGATGATGGACGTGTTTTTATTTTGTGTTTGACGGTGGGTGGTGACAATTTCAACAATATTGAAGAAGCACACTGGTTGCATTCAATTGGACTAATAGTATACTAAATCAACTTAAAAAATAGGGTGGAAAATTGTTCTATTTATTGTGAAATGCGTGAAAACAAGGGGCATCAGTTGTTTTTGTTTCAGTGTATACAGAGACAATCTACATCAAGTCGCCAAGATCGTCAACACCCGGTCAACGTCAACATCCCCATTATTGATATAGGGAACCTTGACAGCGATTCAAGGCAAAGACATTAGTGCGCATGTAAGGGCACACAAGTACTTTGAGCCCCCAAATTCAGTTTCAAGGTAGTTCGCAAATGGAGCTTTTGACAACAAGGCTACGATTTCATATGGAGTTGTGTCAATGCCACCAATAACCAAATCACTGCCGTTGCTTTATTAGTTGAATTTGGAAATGATCAATGTGGGGCAGAGGATCATGTAGTCAGCATCAAGTGAGGGAACACCATAATAGATTTGCGGATGATGCTGACAATTTTGGAGTAGAGCTTGTATGAGGAGTTGGAGCACACTGTAGGGGTTTCAGGCTGTGCTATAGGGAGGGTGGGGTGCAACTACTGAAGATTGTGCTCCACTTCACAAGAGAGGGGAGGGTTGGTGGGTCTTATGGCTATAGAGACAGAGATAAACGTCGTCTACTTCTAATCATCACGTGATACACATGGATTAGTCAAAAGGGTTGACTAACTTATTTTTGCAAGTTCAAGAGCTGAGTTAGACCAAGTTGAAGTTTAGGGGGTAAAGTATCCTGGTTAACCCAGACCAGGGACAGAAGGGGTATTTTGGCCAAACAAAAATAAAAACATGAGAGAGGGAAGGGAGGGAGGAAGCGAGCATCTTTCTTATCTGGATGCTCAAGTCATGGGGCCAGAGATAATCCCGATAACATCCCCAACTACTGTCCCGCACGATCGCGCTTAAAGCTCCACCTCTCTCTCCTTCTCCCGCTTTTCTTCTTCTCCTTCTTACATTCTTCCTTCTTGTATGCTCCGCACCAAATGGCTGCTCCCTCCCTCCCCATCGGAATAGGCAGCGGAACCGGAACCGGAACCGGAATCGCCTCCCGCCGCCTCTTCATTGCCACCTCCTTCCCTCCTCTCTTCCTCTGCAACTCCTCCCCCCACCGCCGCCTCCACTCTCCCCGGGCCCAATCGCCTTCCTTCGAAACTCCGTCTCCAGGTCCCCGTTCCTCCTTGATTTTCAGATATGCTAGCTGTACACTTGCTGATTTTACGTTTTTTCTTCTTTGCTTGTCGTTTCTTATAATTGCTTGACGATGACGTCTACTAATATAGAATGAGCTTTCCTGGAAATAGATAATGCCTCAGATTTGTCCGTCGTTCCTTCAATTTCAAAAAATTTGATTGGTTAGAGGCGTATTAACTAAAAAGGATGACGCATGAGCTTTTCTTCGTTAAATTTGCTAGTTCTAGTCGGTCCGCATGTGATGCCTCCATTGACTGTTTCGTGTAGAGTGTAATGTGACGATAAATCAACGGGTAGTTTTAGTTTGAGTGATGTATGATTGAATTGCAAGTTTTTTTACTCAACTTATGCCCCCTTTGAAGCAAACCTGAGTAGGCAATTGTTGCTCTCTTATTGCAGGTAAAGGAGTCGAGAATCTTGTTATCGTAGGATCAGGACCTGCTGGATACACAGCAGCAATATATGCGGCTCGTGCTAATTTGAAGCCCGTCGTGTTTGAGGGATATCAAATTGGTGGTGTTCCTGGTGGCCAACTGATGACTACCACTGAGGTGGAAAACTTCCCCGGCTTTCCTGAAGGAATAACTGGTCCTGATTTGATGGATAGGTAGGTCAGAATTGTAAGGGATTAGAACTTATTCTCATTAACATTTTACAGCTATGTTCTTTTTGGACTGAATTTGTTGACAAGTTTTGCATATCTTGGCAGAATGAGACGACAAGCAGAACGATGGGGGGCAGAGCTCTTCCAAGAAGACGTGGAGCATATTGATGTTAAAAGAAGTCCATTCACAATACGAAGTAGTGAACGAGAGGTAACGCAACTCTTGTTGGTCTTTGTCTGATTTCCTGTGAAAGTAATTATTTTAGATTCATGCTTCTTTTTAATGTCTTTCAGCATGAACCGAAAAATTCAATTTGTTTTTTCTATTGGCAACCTTATAGGGAAGTCAAACTGATGCAAGTTACATTTAAATCTGTGCCTAACTTTATACATATTCTTTAGACCCTAGCTGACTTAAGTTATACATGGCCGTTAGTGGAACAACTAGGAAAGGAAGGAGCAAATTTTACTACCTTCTTGGACAATGACGTGAAAAATCCCATCTAATTGAATTCCTCCATTTTTATCATACTTTGTGAAAGGATACAGAGAGTTTTTGTTTTGTAGAAAACTTAATTGTGCTTAAGCTGAGATTGCTTCGTGCTCTTTGGTATATACACGTTAGCCATGCACTTTAAATATCTTGCTGTGCAACAAGCACAGCTAACAGTGATTTCAATTTTTGTTTCCTAATATTCTGCCACTTAACCTATACATTATTTCTGCTTCTTTTTATATTTTTCTGTGAGCTGCACCTCCTATTTCCCTTTATTCTTCTTAAAAGAAAAAAAAAAAGAAGTAACACCTGTAGGTGCATGTTAATCACAGCTGATTTGGTAAGCTTTGCTCCCAGGTCAAGTGTCACAGCTTGATTTATGCTACAGGAGCCACTGCCAAAAGGCTCAGATTACCCCGGGAGGATGAGTTTTGGAGTAGGGGAATAAGTGCGTGTGCAATTTGTGATGGATCATCACCCTTATTCAAGGGTCAAGAACTTGCTGTGGTGGGAGGAGGTGATACAGCTACTGAAGAGGCAATATACCTTACCAAGTATGCTCGTCATGTTCATCTACTTGTACGTAGGGAGCCGTTAAGAGCATCAAAAGCAATGCAAGACAGGTGAATTCTTTGAATCCTTGTTATCATCATGTTATTACTTACTAGTATTTTTTATGTTTTCAAATTTGTTTCAGAATGTAAGTGAAATTTACTGTATTGTGGTATCATACGATTCATACCCAAATATTCATTCTCACCTCGTCACGTTGGAAGTTTTTGTTTGTTCATTGTCTTTTCTTTCCTCTCTTCCTTCTATGTTTAATCAGTTCTTGTATTTTCAATACCTTTTCTCTATTTTTTGTGATGTATGGTAGAGCTTAAAAGGGGTAACTACTTCAAATTAATGTTGAGCTGATATATTACTTAGCTTTCTATCACCAAACCTTGTGATTCATTTTCTGGCATCAATTTTTTTTGAGAATGGAAATTAACCAAGTTAATTTAGTTTACGTGCTGGGTCCCCTCATGCCTTCATTCTTGTTATTTTATTTATTTTTGAATGTCTAATGCAAAATCTTTTTTAATGAACTCAGTTCAGTGTAATAGCACTGCTAAATATGCATCATGTTAAGATTTCTCTGGTGTTACATTATTTTGAAAATGTTTTCTGGAATGGAATTTGACCACAAGGTCTGTCATATCTTCACGTTTTTTGGTCCTTGCATTCATGTCTTTTGCTTGGCTGTGTAATGTCCTTGCAGCTGTGGATGATACGAATAATTTGTGTGAAGTTTTCAACTCCTGAATGTTTGTTTAACAGGTTAATTATCGCGAATGTTTCAGAGTGTTCAACAATCCAAATATCACTGTACATTTCAACACAGAAGCTGTAGATGTTGTTAGCAATACAAAAGGCCAGATGTCTGGCATATTGCTGAGGAATCTTCATACTCAGGAAGAAACTGTGCTCGAGGCAAAAGGCTTATTTTATGGCATAGGGCATTCACCAAATAGTCAGTTGTTGGAAGGTCAAGTTCAACTGGACAGGGCAGGTTATGTGTTAGTAGAGGAAGGTTCTGCAAGAACTTCTGTTGAAGGTGTATTTGCGGCTGGAGATGTGCAGGTATCTTGTTGGAGGCCCTTCTGTTGCAAGAGGTCATATACTGTTATCTTTGATTTACTTCTGCCAAGGGTCCTACTATTTGGATGATTCGTAAGTTATTATTGAGTTTAATGAGGAGGAGAGAATTTAATTTATATATTTATAAGCAAATGGCAAAATGGGGAAATTTGCTATAAACTATAGGGGTAGAGTAATTTTGCCATCTTTTTTTCTTTTTTTCCTGGGTAAATTTATCAGTATTCTTTTCAAAATGTGCAAATTTGCCATCATTTTTTTTTTTGTCAGGAGCAAATCTGCCTCTGGGAGGCAAGTTTCAATTCCAAGTTTCCTTTACCTAACACCTTGGCTTTTAAGTTTTTGAATCTATCATTTTTACTATCGTCTTCGCTTTAGTACATCCTTATACCTTTCGCTACCCTCAATCCCTTCCACCACAAGCATTACCTCCACTCTTCCAAACATTCCTGCAATGCTCCCGGAAATGCTCCTTAAAACAAACCTTGGTCAAACAGGGTTCAATTGATGCAGGTGATACTAAATCTACAGGCGTTGTAGTTCTAGAACAAAGGATCGATGATAGCAGTGGTGGAGAGTTGCTTGGTGACAATGAGGAAGATGAAAAAAAGAAGGCTCAGCAATAGAGCTGTATGGTCAAACATTGGGTTTTTACTCATTTAGGTGTTGTGAAAGGTTTGGGTAGCTAAGGGTTAAGGAGAAAATGTTCAGGGACTAGTTTAAGAGTTGTGTTATGGAATATTCTTTGAACAAACGGGATGTTTCTACCATTTAATGGTCAGTGGCAAAATTGCCCACAATGAAAACGTTAATGGCAAATTTGCTTGCAAAAAAAATTTAATGGCAAAATTACTTTACCCCATATAGTTTAGTGGCAAATGTGCCCTTTTGCCGTAAGCAAATGTATGCTTATTGCCATTAGGAACTTAAGACAGTCGAAGATTTCTTTTATAATCCCAACGAATTGAATCAGTCTTGTAAGTGTTTGATTCCACAAATTGTTGATTTCCCTACAGAAATTGTTGCCATAGATAGGAGTAAAGATCAAATTGGAAGTCTTCTTTATATTTACAGAACTCTGCTTATGTAATCATCTTCTGCATCCATATAAGAAAGTTTAGCAGTATGTTAATATTGTTTAACTATCTTTTTGGAGTGTAATATGTGACTAGGTTTTGTCTACCTTGACAATTGTATGATCAAATTGTGTTTCCCTCCCTGAGCTTGTGCTTTTCTAATTCCATAGGACCATGAGTGGAGGCAAGCTGTGACAGCTGCTGGATCAGGGTGTATTGCTGCTTTATCGGCTGAGCGATACCTCGTGAGCAATGATCTACTTGTAGAGTTTCATCAGGTAACTGTCCATCTCGAGCACCAAACTTTTGTTGTTGCAAATGTTCAGGCATGGTTTTCTTTAGGTTTACCTGATGATCTTCCAGTTACGATATTGTTTTCATTTGACTCATTAAAATTGGAATTCTGTTTACATTTTAGTGTGCTTGCCTCTTTTTTTGAATTTGCCAAAGTTGGGTTCTCATGATAATGCTTTACGTTTGAGACACTTGACCAAAGCCAAAGCTGCTTTTCAAACAGTTTTCCATCCTTCTCTCTTGATTGCTGTAGCGAGCAACACTAGCATAATGACAGGACAAACGCATCTGCTGCTTATTAAAACTTTGCAATGTCCCTTTTTTTTTTTAATTAGATGTTCTTTGAAATGTAAGCTTGCGTGCAGTCTGGCAAAGGTAGACATGTGAATGATGCAATTCTAACCTAAATTATCATCTCTTTGATGCCCAAATACTGATCTAAGTTTTAATTAGACCTCCAATAGGATATATTAAGTTTAATGTGTAAAAAGAGTCTTCAACTAGTAAAAAAAAATCAACTAAGGCCTTAAAGTTGCATTTTATTCAATTGAGGGCTTCGACTAGTCAAAGCTAAGGTTTAAAAGTTTACTGATCAAAAGGCTTCGACTATTTGAACTGAATGAATTGAGGATGTCCTGTAAATTTCAGAGCACATCAAACTTCATGATGATTAAATTACAGATATGCAAAAACAGAAATTGGGAAGACATGGTTCTTGCACTTAACTGTTCAAATATAATTAAACCTAATAAAAGCTTGGCAATTCGTTGATCCAATTAGAACTGTTTGACTCTTTAAGTGATGAAAATAAAGTTGTCCTTTTTGATTTTTTTTTCCTATTTGAAGCCCTATATCTGCCTTTAGCCTATTTATTATTTCTATCTTCTATCTGTCTAAGTGGGACCAAGCAACTACTACAACCTAAATCCAATCCCTTACTATATGTATCTTTTTGGCAGCCTCAAGCTGAAGAGGTTAAGAAGGAGCTGACAGACAGAGATGTACGAGAAGGTTTTGACATTACACTAACAGAGCATAAAGGCCAGGTTTGTTTTTCTTTCAGTATGTTGATGTCGAATATTTTCTTTTCCTCAAAGTATCAACATTAAATGGATTCCTTTCCATGCTTTAGTATGCTCTCCGCAAACTGTACCATGAGAGTCCAAGGCTGTTATGTGTTCTATATACGTCACCAACTTGTGGTCCTTGTCGAACTTTGAAACCGATTCTCAGCAAGGTATGTTGGCTTGTCATTTTCTATATGCCGTAGCCTGTAGATGATGCGATCTTGCATATCACTTATGAACATCTTTTAAGCAGAAGCATCGTATGGTTTGTTATCCTCACTGGTCTGAATCCATAAGAGAGCTGAGTTGACAGCTTCTTGATTTCGTTTGTTTTGTAATGTTTTTCTTTAATCTTTAAAGGGGAGGGATACCTTGGTGCTGGAACATTCAATCAAACAACCATGTTATGGTGTACTTTCTAGGGTGAGAATGTTGTACTAAGCGTGTGTGGAAATCTAGGACTTATGGGAGTTTTCGCTTAACTTGTTCTTGAAGTCAGGAATCATCCTTCGTTGAGAAAATGCACTCGCAAAACTTGATATGGATATCCCAAACTACTCATGTCATAGCATTGTTTTCTCTCGTGAAAAGAGGGCCAAGGAAAAAAAAAATTACTTATTCTGGGCATGGATATTTTAACGAAATTTGTTCTTAGTTTGCTTTAAACCTGGAAAATTGTTTAGCTAAAAAAGAATCTGAATTGCATACATGGGTAAAAGCACGCTGATTTTGGATATTGCTATCTAATATGGTATTTTTTGATATCAACTATTGGCTTTTGTGCTTTTGCCTGACATTTAGAGAAAAGGGATGTATTTCAGTCTCTAAAGGGCTGGTCTGATAGAGTTGTGTCTTAAGTGTAAGCGTAACAGTGAAGAGGTATCCATCTGTATCCATGAGACCTAAGATGGATGGTCTTGTTAAGTACTAGCTCGTAGCTGCCTGCTTTCAACTTATTCAGTACTGTATTGGGACCTGAATGAGGTTGTTTGCAGTACAATTGCTGGTCAAGGATTTGTTTTGTCAAGCAATTCAGCTCTTGTTGCAGGTAATTGATGAATTCGATCAGAATGTACATTTTGTGGAAATTGATATGGTAGAAGATCCAGAAATTGCTGAAGCAGCTGGAATCATGGGTACACCGTGTGTGCAATTTTTCAAGAACAAGGAGATGCTAAAGTTAGTTGATTTTCGCCCCTTTTATGCCATTCTTCATATCCTGTCTATTCGGTAACCACACACACACACACACACACACACACAGATATATATATATATTATTTTCATTCGATGCACTCTGGCAACTCAGACCGGATGAACCAAAACTATATATCCTGAGAGAGTTCTTTTGGGGATGGGACTTCATTGAAAATAAATATGCTTGGTGCCACCTTTTCAGTTATTAACTAGCTTGTATTTCATATGTCTGCACAGGACGGTGCCGGGTGTGAAAATGAAGAGGGACTACAGAGAATTTATTGAAGCGAACAAATGAGTAGGCTTGGTTGCGTCATTTTGTGGTTCAATTTTGTTCCCGGACCCGGACTGGTTAGTTAAATAATGCCTTGCGGTGGTTTGCTTCGTAAGATGAGAACTTGCATTTAGCAGTACTGTGGTACATTAGCATTACGTTACCCATGACCATGCAGGCCTCAAATTCTAAGTCCACGAAAGCCCAAGCCCATAAGCTTACGCGCTCGAGAGGTTTGGACTATAATTCGTAATTGAACAGAAATCTTACGCAACTTGGAAATACTACCTGGCATCATCCTCCTTTCTTAGCTCCTAATTAACTGATGCATAATAGCTTTTGTTTAGCTTTCATTATTTTTTCCCAAAGAAATAGTTTTGATAACTAGAATAAAGCTTTTTCCAGTTCTTGTCTAGTAATGTTCAGCTTGAATGAAGTAACATGACGAGAGGAAAAAAGAAAAGTCAGTCCCTCAAAACCGTTCGTCTTAAAATAAATGATACGTTTACATATTTGTACAGTTTCTTTCAATCTTATAGATACTCATGATGTTAATAAGCCAGGGTTAGGGATGATAAAGTTGTTTTCAAATCATACCTGTAATATAAAATCTCTACTCAAACCCTCTCCGCAACTTATACCAGGTAAAGTTTCTTTGTCTAAATTTTTCATGCATTGGGGTGAGTTGGGTTGGATATTATATCCGCAATTCTCATATAAGTGATAATATAATAGAAAATTGAAACTAAAGAAAATAAGAAATGTTGCCTACGATCACCAAGCAATATTTTCTTTAATTCCAAATTGAATGTCAAGTGATCAAAAGGTGAACATGACAAGAAATTTAGGCATTTAAAAATATGAAAAATAAAATAACAATCTCGATTAACGACCAAACACAATAATATAGGTTTTCTCCATGAAGTGTAATAGAGAAGCAGTGAAAGAACATAACTGAAAGCAAAGTAGTCTGATGGGTATATATATATTTGGGTTGTATAGTATAAGGATTGGGTATATGTAATATTTTTTATACTTAAATATTATATGTAGCATCAAGGTAGGGTTCATGGAAAGTAAACCCCTAGACCCGTATCTTATCCATACTCGATAGATACAAAAACAAAAATTACTCAAACTAGGCCCAAATAGGTACAATTGAAGAAAAACAAACAAACCTTCCCATAAGATAGAGTAGGGTAAGGTAAGATGCTTACGGGTAAAAGTGCAAATTGATATTCCCAATCTATAGCACTAAGTCATATGCTCATTTAGAATAGCTTTTTGTTTAATTGCATATCTTAATTCAGGGTGATGGTGGCAAAACATGCACAATATGTTCACATATATGATACCATATCATTAATTTTCGCACCAAAAAAAAAAAAAAAGGAAAAGCATAAGCTAATTAATTTGGGATGGATAAAGTAATTTGCAAGTGGAAGGATTAATGACCATACAAGTAATGTTTTGTATTAATTTCTTCTAGCTTGAAACAGATTCATTTGTGAAATTCTTTTGAAGAATTTAAGACAAATTTTTTAACTGAAATTGTAGATTAACTTGTGCAAGTTCCAGTTGGGATGTGCAATTAAGGTTGATGGTTAGAGTCATCTGCAACCTCCCGATGTAAAAAAACTCTCGGCAACGATTAATTATCGTCAACGATGATTAATATGATTCATTTAATTAAAACACTTCATGATAGTGAAAAAAAAAAACCAATTTTCCTACAAGAAACAGGTTTGTATTCCGACAGCACCTTAGGTTCACCTCGGTCAGTACATCATTTAGGAAAATGGAAGGATAAATTGCATAATTGGTCCTAATTTTTAATTATTACTATGTTTTAGTTGTAACCTATTTGACCCCCACTGGATGGAATATGTTAATTTGGAATAATTGTCTAGTAGCAATTTTTTAGATTGTATTGTAACTATATGGTAATTATCTTCCAGTAAATTTAATTTGCACCATTTTTTTCTCACTATAAATTGGACATATTTTATTTCTAAAGGCAAAACTTTGCAAACTCAATCAAGTTAGTCTTTAAAGTAAAACTCAGATAGCAACAACCCTTTAACATTCGGTTCGAGTTGGTCCATGAAGAGTCACATGGAGGGCCTCCGCCTTGTTCACCTCCTCTCATGGCGGCGTCTAAATCCTCAATGGCTCTACAAAAAGCCACAAACTTGGCCTCATGATATTGCTTTGGCTCAAGGAGTTAGTCTCAACCAATATTGGCGAGACTAACATGGAACGATTGGTAGCCCACTTCACCAATGCTCTCCGCAAGGTTTGCTAGATGGTGGCGCTGTCGTTTGTTCGCCTGAGAGTGACCATCGTTTGCTAAATTCAGTCACTTCATGGAAAATTGGGCCATCGTAGAAGTTATTGCCGATAGTCAGAGGATCCATATCATTGATTATGACATCATGATTCATGAAGGGGGTCTAATGGGCCTCGTTGTCGTTGATGTAAGCTTTGGTTTCGAGTAAGGATGGCTTTCCTCCACTGCGCGCACCTCCGAATCATGGCACAGGTGTGCAAAGATGACCAGCAGAAATTGCCACCGTCTTGTATCTTAATTAGGCCATTTGTCTCAACCTGCCCTTATTTAATGATTGGACCAAGTTGATCTCTTTGAAAGTTTAAGGGCTGTTACTATTTGAGTTATACTTAAAGGATTAATTCATTGAGTTTGTAAAGTTTAAGGGCCAATGGTGCATTTAGGTCTATTTTAAATTAGTATTTTAAATATGTAAAACAGTGACTCTATGTCAATGGATTCCATTTAATGAGAAATCAAAATAGAATAATTTTAATAGATTTAGAACCGAAACAAAGTAGTTAACAAATTAAGGATTAACTTAAAAAAAATTAGGGATTAAAATGGAATGGCCGCCACATCAATCTGATACTATTAGGTTAATCTTGTCTTTAAAAGATTTATTGAGAAAACTCTAGAGTAGAGCCAACCACATCCTCGCAGAATCTTTGATTCTCACGCTTTCGAGTATTCTTATTAATCGAGCAAGAGTTGTTTTGAGTGAAAAGTACCAAATTCACCAGTGATATGTGGTTCTTGGACCAATTATCTACTATAATTTTCTCTTGTTTTGATATGATCACTAATACTATAGTTTGGGACCATATATGTCATTAATATTATAGTTTGGGACTGAATATGCCGTTAACCATTAAAAATTTAACGGTAAATGTGAAAATTTGTTGGTTTTAAAATCTTAGGTATCAATGCAACTATTAACAAACTTTAAGATTTTTATATAGTTTTTACCATTTTCATTTTTCTACATACAAGTCTGTTGATACCCAATTTTGTCCAAGCACTGACTTTTTTTTTTTTTAAGTTTTTAGGTTAGAAAAATTAGTCTAGGGGGCATTTTCATTTTTAGGGACAATTTGGTCAATTGTTATGACATTTAGGTCATTTTTGTCATTTTAAAGTTAGTTGATCTTGTCACATTTAGGTTACATTGTTTAGTTTTGATACTAATTTAGAGTCCTGAATGTTTTATAGGGTCAATTTAGGCAAAAGGAAAAAGTTGGGTGGAAATTGAGGGTTTTTAAAGGTTTTAGGCAAAATTAGAAAGTTTGTGGAAAATTTGTCAATTTTAGAGAGTTTTGGCTAAATCTGGCGATTTTATGAAATTCTCGAAAAATCTGGTTATTTTTTCAAAGTTTTGGCTAATCTGAAAAATCTTGAAAGTTTTGGGTCAAATTGGAATTCACATAGAATATAGGGCTAAGATCAGCAACTTGAGAATTTTATTGGACTTAAACTACTAATTTCCCAGATTTTATCCTAATTGACTTAAACTCTTTCAAGCCTGATTTGGATGAAATTTAAACTCTCAAAATCTTGTTAATCACATTTTAAACCTCCTTTGTATAATATAAGTCATTTGGATAGATAGAGGGAAAAAAATTTGAAAACCCTGAGCTTCTCTCGAAAAAGGGAAACCTGCAAGTTTCAACCTCGGCCTCTCTCCCCTCAGCCTACAAAACCCTAATTTTTATTAAGTCTTACCGATTATTGACAGTTTTCTGTTCCAGTATTGACCGTCTCATCCAAGGTAACGTTTAGTGTCGGAAAACGGGTGATATCAGATAAACGATCAAGATTGACACCCGACGCGGTAAAAGTATGCGTGTGCAACCGAGATTGGGGCCTTACAGCACTCCGGCAGCAAGACTAAAAGAGTTCAGATGAGGAGGTAATATCCGATACGGAAACTTGAAATTTTTTTTTTCAATCATACATGTAGTTTGTATTTGATCTGATTATGCTGTTCAGCACAGATTACAGGTTTCTATTATTCATCATTTCTGGAATGTTTTTGCCATTTCAAAATGTAAGGCCCATTCCGATTATTTGTAAATGGCGTTTGGTTTTTTAACTTAATAAAACTTACACCGGAGGTAGTGTTTTTTCTTAAAAATATTTATGACATATATAATTAATTATGTTTTTAAATTTTTTTTTTTAAAAAACTCCAAACCCGCCCCGCCCCGCCTCGGACCTGACTCGGGACCACACCACCTATGACCGGGCCGAGCCCAGTCCTTATGACCTAGGACCGGGACCGGCCGGTCTCGGGTCGGGCTAACCCGATTCCCACCTCTAGCCAGAACTTTGCTTCTTCTTACATTGAGTCGTTTTCAAACAACTTGCACCAACAATTTTCATGATTTCTCATATTTAATTAAATTTAACCAATTTTGAGTTTTTTTTAGAATAGTTTTGATTTTTCTTTATTTTGAATCTCATGATGCATCTAGGAATTAGGAAGAGACTTAATAGAGCCAATTTTTTAACACATAGTAAAAATTTTAAAAGAATCCGTTCTTGGTGATTTAATAAAATTCCAAGACGGATTATTCGTTTGAATCTGATTGGTCTGGTAAGACTCATGACTTAGAACAAGATGTTCCTTCCAAATTCTTGATGGATTTGATAAATTAGTCTCAAGATTTTAAGGACGTCTAAGATTCTATATTCGGTTGGTCTAGTAAGATTCATGGTTTGGAATTAAAAAGAAAATTAAACATAATTAAATAAAGTTCATTAAAATTATTTCAATCAAAGATTAGGTTAAGAAATAAATAGTTAGGAAAAAATAAAACCGAACCCTATGGTATCAATTTTCGGGCGCTTTAATAAGGTTATTTTAGCGTAACCGACTCATGATCTTAGAATCTCTTGTAGATCATAACACGCAATCAACCTAGGCGAAACTGATTGGTGGCGATTCCTAAAAATCATGTTGCTACAAAGTCACTACATCAATTACCGCCAGATTCACCATTGGGTAACGAAGATTATGTCAGAGGAAGCAGTGTTGGAGATCATTATTTGTAATAGGGCAACTACCAAACTTGAATTTCAAGGATCAGAGACATATCGGTATTAGATGAATAAGTTTCATTTAATTGAAATTCGTGTTATCTATAGTATTAGAATACGGTGACTAATTTGAATATTGTTTTTGGAAGGATCAATGACAGATCTAATGACTAATGGCAAGGACTGATGCACAAAAAAATGAAAATTGTAAATTACATGAAGTTTCTAAAGTTTATTGAAAGTTACATTAGTATATAAAGGTTTCAAAACTAACAACTTCCTATATTTACTATTAGATTTTTTTGTGATTGATAGCATATTTGGTCCAAAATTTTAATATTAATGACATATCTAGTCTCAAAATATAACGTTAGTGGTTATATCAAAACCAGATGAAACTATAGTGAACAATCTGATCCAGAGCAAAATGTCAGTGAAAAATTTGATATTTTTCCCTTCTTTTAAAAATATTTAATGATTTTACTAAAATTTTATAAAACCTTGTGATTTTACTAAAATTTTAATTATAAAACCTTGTGTTAACATAATGTAACTACAATTAAAAAAAATATATGAAACCTATTGATTTAGATTATTTTTATCATGTAAAATTTTCTATAAATTTTTGTAATTTTGATATATTTAATAAAATTCTTTTAGTAATATCCTTTAAATTAATCGAAAAGTAGTCCAAATCATTCGCTGTTCGTTCGCTCGCGCCCATGCGCATGCGGCATGCCAAATCAATTTTTGAATAAAATAATAACGCGGCACAAATATTATCATAGATGCACGCTTACGTGGGAAGGGGAGCACAAATTGACATCAAACATTGTTAACTAGAAATACGACGAAGAAGAAAACATTAATCTACTGGTATAAGTAAAGTAATCATATATTTCTGTATAAGAAAATGACATAAAAACGATCCGGCTAAATGAAGCTTATTATGAACACTTGGTGCCGATTTGTCTTCAGCTGTAGCCCAGCATGTCTCCGACAATATGTATATATAGCAGATTGATCGTTGGTTTGGTATATTGCTGATATTTTTTTTGTCTTTAATTCCAAGAAGATTGAGTCCAAAATATTTAATATTGCATGACACTGTATTGATCTGCCATACGTACATTAAAAAAAAAAAAGAAAGATAAATAAATAAAACACACAGAACACACAATTCTAAGATTAATTTGAATCGCTCATGATCATGTACATATAAATACATACATCCTCTAATTTAATTTTCAATTCTTTATGATATGATACATGAAAGTATGAAACTACCCAGTGAAATATAGAAAGGCATAAAAGCAAGCGAGAGTTACCATAGATCAAATCAAAATTCTAAACCTAGACCTGGTCACTCTCAATAATATATATATGTATAAATATATAAAGACATAGAGGTTTTTGATTTGGTTTTGTTTTTCTTGGGTTCATCATTCCTGTTGGTATGCGAACAAACAGAAATTTTTTTAAAAGAAAAAAAATCAAATTCTGAGAAGGAAAATACTGAGTTCGGGTCCCCCGTTTTTATCCGGGTTCATCATGTAAAACGCCTCAGAGTCACGGCTCCCCACCACTCGCTCGAACCTCGCCCTCATGTACAGCAACTCCCCCTCCGACGCCCCGCCCTTCTGCCCCTCCTCCATCAAGGGAATCACCCCTGCCCCCACCGATACGCTCTGCACCGTGCTCAGCACATGCCAGTCCCACTCCGTGCAGCTCCGACTCGCTGCGTACCCGCTCTTCCTCCCATTACAGTACATGGTCCACATCGGCTCGTTAAACAGCCGCCCGCCCCGCCCCATCCCGGCCGCCTTATCGCACTCGAGCGCGATCCGGACGAGCCCCGACGACATCTCCTTGACGAGCATGGCAGTGGACATGGCGAGCTCCAGGAGGAGGACGGGCTCTGATCGGGGGTCGTCCTGGACTGCGAAGCTGACGTGGCCGCGGCGGTGGCCGAATAAAGTGCCCGTGACTTTGCGGCCGAGGGAAGGCGTGATGGAGAGATGGGGAGGGAGGGGGAGCCATGTGCAGGAGCGGGGTGTGGGGACGATGAGAGCTGGGAAGGAGAGGATGTGGAGGAAGGAGCGGAGGAGAGAGGAAAGCTTCAATCTCTTGGGGGAGACGAGCGGCGACTGTCGGTGGACGATAAGGCGGTCGGAGAACCGTTCGTTTTCGGGGATGGGAAAGGAAGAGGTGGATCTGGAAAAGTGAGTGGATGGTGTGATCTTGTTGGAACTGTAGCTGTTGGTTCGGCGGAGAAGAGCCAGTTCGTGGTGCTGGTTCTGTCCTCTGTTCATGTTAGAGACTAGCTACAGAGAGAGAGAGAGAGAGAGGTGGAAAGTGAAGAATAATCGGCTGGAACCGAAGGTGGCTTACTAGTTAGAGTTAGAGAGGAAGAAAGAAGAGAGAGAAATATTTCGGATTAATGGCCGACACAAGTGATGATGGGTGTTTGGAGGTAAAGGAAAGCTGGGGAGCTTTGCTAATTGCTATTGTGCTTGTGGCGATCATCATTTATTTCTTGGACCATTTATATACTTGATGATACTTCACCCATAACATAACATCCTTTATAATTTTGCGCTAATAATATATATTCTTTTTTTTCCTTTCTTTTCTCTTCCCTTCTTTACAAGCTAGACCTTTGACATGAATAATCACATATGGTTTGGACTAATTTAAATTGAACCATTTTATAGACCTTGTTATATATATATAGGAAATTTTTTCTCAAATTACATTTATTCCTCTATTTTTAAGACTCGAAATCATCCACTTTAATGCATTGTATATATATACAACACTGAGAGAGCACAAATTAATTTTTATAATACATATGTACATATGAAAACATCATAATAACACCTGTCCAAAAAAGACGATAGCTTTATTTGATCCCCGTGTGTGTGATATATAATTGGACCAACTTTGTCATAGTTTATTTATTTATTTTTTGTGGGCGTGTGTGCTTTCTCTTTATGTTGGCTCACCGTTCAGATGATTATATACATGTGTCCCTGTATATATGTATATAGTTATACATATTCTCACATTTATTTTTAGGAAAAATAAATGCTACTTTTTCAACCCTTTTATAATTTGGTTTCGACCTCACTTTATTCACGTCAATTTGTATTACAAATATTGAACAATTTATGTAAAAACAGACAAGATTTTTTATCTAATCCATGGGTTACATAAGGAACGAAATATCCTTTTTCTTAAAAAATATAAAGCTGCAAATATTTAATTTGTGTACATAAGAATACTTTTTTGACAAAATATACCTCATTCCAAAATAAGTTAAACGGTATTTTACAAATAAACAACTGCGTATGACTTTAAGAAATAATACAAACATAAATTGGTCACTAAAAATGCTGTACAATATTCCTGTGATACTGAATAAAAAGAAAAGAATTTGATCGAGTCAGACATTCCATATAAATAAAAAAAAATTGAAATAAATAACTCACAAATAATTAAAGCAAAACCTAGATAGAGAATTACTAAATAGTTAAGATGAACAATAGATAAAAAAAATATTTAAGATGAATAATAGATAATCCAACCAAATAAAAGGCGAATCAACCTCCAATAATATATCAACCAACATAAAATTTAATATAATAAATAGATAAAAAAAAATTCTAACACCATGCATCACCCAATAAATTATTCAATAACGCCTTATTATTGATGTCTGTCATTTTTCACCATCCGATCTCTACCTGACTTACTAACATTGAAAACAAATCAAGTAGAATCATAGAGCATTATAAGAACCAAATGATACTCTTGCTAATGGTAATAAATGAGTTTGGTTAATTAAGGAGAAAGAGGAAGAAGAAACAATGAAAAAAGATATAAGAGTGGTTGATTGGTTAGAATAAAGACGATAATTAACTAGTCATACTTAGATTGGAACCTAAACTCGACCGGAGGTGTAAATAATAGAGGAGGAATGCATTGAAGAGAAAATGGGCTAGTGAATACTCTTCAGTTGTTGACATGCTTGTTGGTTCATTGATATAGGGCTCATCATTGAGCTTACTCAATTAAAACTGAACTGAATTTTTTAGTTTTTTCAATTTTCAGTATTTTATTTTTAGAAATTGAATTAACCAGATTAAGAGTTGAAACCAAAGTAAAACCAAACTCAAATATTTTAGTTAGGTTTGGTTTAAAACCAAAATAGCCAAAATAAAATTTCTATATGCAGGTCTAATGATGAAACTAAAATATTTAGAAAAATAGGTGACTTAAAAAACTGTACAACAATAAATTAATCCTTAATTCTGAGGTTTACCATTATCCACATTTCCATGCCACCCGTTAATTTTCTCTCTCTGCTTCACTTGATCTCACTCCAATCCATCCAAGCTCCCACTACTTTTCCAGGAAAAGGCGCCACAAAATTCGCCTCCACCTTCCTTAATGCTCCATCTTTCATTGTTTTCTTATTCATAGACTTCATTGATTCAGTTCTGTGCTTCTTGTTCACGTATCTAGATGAGTTTTCTGAAGGCAGAGCGTCGGAATGCTGTGTTATCGAATAGGGGTGGCAGCGGAGGAGTTGAGGTGTCGGAGAGAGTGTTCATGGACAGAGAAACTTCTGATCCGGGAAATGGGGTTGTTTGGATTTGCCAGAAAATCCCAGAGCCGTAAGAAGATTGATGGTGGATCTGGAAATCATAGGTCGGGGCGGAGGAGAGGAGTGGTGGCCTTGCTGCGGAAGAGGAGCAAGAAGGAGGCGCTCCATCTCAGATTCTCAGTCCGTTAAGGCTAAAGAGGAAAGAGTATGTTTTTGAAAATAAGGGGTGTAAGTGTTGATTAGGTTAAACCTTGATAGTTCCTTTTTTTTTTTTGTAAGTTTTTGAATCAAAATAACCAAGTGATCTAACCGAAATCAAATCAAAATCGATATTTATCTTATTTAGTTTTAACTAAAACTAGATCGAAAAACTGAATTATTATTCGAATCAAAATTTTATTTTTTTTAAATTTTTTTAGTTTAAACCGAACAATAATTACCCTATATTGATATAATATTTACTATTTCTTATACCGAGTTCAAATTAATTGTGAGAAGTTTATTCACTTTAAAATAAAAAGAGTGACTTCAGTTGTGGCAAGCTTAGGTGGCATGAGATGGGAAATATAGATTTTGTGATGAGATTTTTCTTGTAAGATTAAGAATTAATAAAATGAGGGACAAAGAAAAAAAAAAAGAACAAAATACGTTTCTTCGCGTAATTTAAGTTTAGGGTTAATTGCAATTTGCCACTAAGGTTTAGTTAAAATTACACTTGCCCTCTCTTATTTTAGAAATATATATTTTGCCCATACATTTTTAATATAGTTCGACAATAACATCTAAAATATTAATTTAAACATTATGGTAGTCATTTTATGATAATTTCAATCTATACGGTATTTTTTTATAGTTAATGGATATTTTAAATTATTAATTTTTTTGTGTTCTTCCTGTAAATAGAAATAGTATTTTTTAAATATCAATTAACTGTAAAAAAAATAATATACAGATTGAAATTATTTAAAGATGAGAGATGTAAAGTTTAAATTAAGATTTCAAAAGTTACTGTTGAATTGTATTAAAAAGATATGAGACAGTGTATATTTTTGAAACACAATGGAAAACTATAATTTCATCTAAGCCTTGGGGGATAAATTATAATCATCACTTTAGTTTAAACAATAAAAGTTCTTATGATTAGGTAAGCAACATATACTGTCTGCAAATTTCAGGGGAGTAAGTATTACAAAACAATTAACTGGTATGGATTTGTTTGGGAATAACTTTTTAGGATTAGTATTAGATTTTTTTTAATGATTTATTAACAGTAAAAATTAAATTGCTAAAGTTAAAAACTAAGAGTTACCATTATATAGTTTTTTTCAAACCCTGCCACTAATGGTTAAAGCTAATATCAAATGAAACCTATATCATAAGACATCATTATTTAATTAATAGAACATTGTACCAAAAAGGAAAAAGAAAAAGACCCCATTTGAAAATAACTTTTATAATTAGCTTTAAAGTTTTAGATGACCTATTGAATGGTAAAGATGAAACTGCTGAAACTAAAAACTAATGATTAATACTAATATCAAATGAAACCTATATCATAAGAGATTATTGTTTAATTAATAGAACATTGTACAAAAGAAAAAGGCCTAATTTGCGAATAACTTTTATAATTAGCCTTAGAGCTTTGGATGATCTATTGGACAATGAAGATATGAAATTGTTGAAGCTAAAAATTAAAAATTACTCTTTGGTAACTTTTTCAAAATTCTAGCTAACATTAGTTGCTGACGCTAATATTAAATGGCACCAAAAAAATTTATGTATGAACTTAATGAAATCTTATGTGCGTGTGTGTATATTTGATGAGGATTAAGAAGTTACATTGAATACCAGCGAGAAGCTGATGAAACCAATACAAAGAACAGAAGAAGTACAATTGGTGATCAATGCCCCAAGCTAACTAGACGAAATCTAATCCATATATATCATCATCTAGGTGTTTTTTTTTCTTTGAAAAAAACAAGGAACTTATTGTTTTTTATAAATGCAATTTAGGCATATTAATTTGTGTTTCTTGATTGTGCCTGGTCGTTTCAGTATTTCATGTCCAGCCCAACTCCACCGATATTGTGACAGCCGTGTGTTTGCCAATATTTTCCCAGTTGACTCTCCAATCTCCATAGCTATTGCCCTCCCCACCAAATGGCGTCCATAAGTGACATACACTTTTAGTCTTAACATGCATATATTTAATTTTCAAAAATTTTTTATTTGAAAATTTTATCCTTAAAAATAACATACTCTTTTTTTGTCCTAAAATGATTGATGCTTACATAAATGAAAGAGTATAATCATTTGTGACACAATAATATTTGCGAACTATACATGAATCAATATGGGATAATGAAAAGTATATTATTTTAAAACTTTTTTGCGTGCCTTAATTTTCTCTTACATGTGCCAAAAGTATTCGTATAAGTTCATTTGTTAATCTTTAGATATGCAGCTTAACCCAGCTACTTTAATTATGATCTCTTTTTTCGGCTACGTACATTGTTATATTGGAAACTGGTTTACATACATACTCGGCGTTACCACAGGATTTCAAGTTAAATTAAGTTTTAGAAAAATATATATATTTAACTATTGTGAAAATATTATTCTAAAAGTGAAGGTAATTTTATTATTTATAAAAGTAAATATACTATGTAACTCAATCAGGCTATACTAATAAGGGTATTTGCATCATATGCTATATTTTTTATGCATCTTAACTTGAATTCACTGACCATGCATGTAGCAAAATTGATGAAAATCAAATTTGAAACCACATTTATGCAAAATGATGTATAAATTTGTTTTAATAAACAACATAATGGGTTGATCGATATAGATC
The DNA here is from genome assembly GCA_005392925.1 of Aquilaria sinensis. Lineage (NCBI taxonomy): Eukaryota > Viridiplantae > Streptophyta > Magnoliopsida > Malvales > Thymelaeaceae > Aquilaria > Aquilaria sinensis. The sequence continues at coordinate 341,885 of SMDT01001994.1, read as the reverse complement.
CAACTTTTCCATGCATTAAATAAAAAAAATGAATATGAGTGTGGGGAATAATAATTAAATATTAAAATTTTAATTCAAATTCAAACTTACCAAATAAAGATGATTGGAGAAAGATCTTATATATAAAAATTAAAAAAAATATATATGAGCCCACAAAAGAAAATAAACATAGCCTTATTAGTTTAAAAGTAGAGTATGGATCATACGAAAGAAAAAATCATATGAAATAAAATGAATAGGGGCCATAAATGAAGGATATGAAAATGGAGCCAAAATAAAAAAGAGAAAATTGGAGAGAGTGTTACCTTTGTGTAGAGTTTTTATGAGGATGAATATTCATATATATAAATAGAGATAAATTAAAAAAAGAAAGATATTAGTTTCTAAAACCCATTAAACATAATAGGACATAGTAGGGGTATTTAAAGGATTTGTTATACTTGGAAGCACTATAAGAAAAAAGCCATTTAGCCGTCGCTACATATGAAATAGTGATGGCACACCGTCGCTAAATGGTCCGTTGCTAATTTACTCGCCGCTAATTTTTTAGCGACGGCTACCGTCGCTAATTACCGACAGCTAAATGTCGCAAAACAGACCGTCACAAATTTTCCGGTAACGGTATCTGCCGACTCGTTAGCGACATTTTACCGTCGCTAGTTAATGACGCGTAGCTGTCGCTAGTTAGTGAAGTTAATGACGCTTAACCGTCGCTAGTTAGTGACGCGTAGCTGTTGCTAGTTATTGAAGTTAGTGACGCGTAGCCGTCGCTAGTTAGTGACGCGTAGCCGTCGCTACTTAGTGACTCATAGCTGTCGCTATTTAGTGATGGAAAATGCAAAAGAAGCTGAATTCTGCCAGCCGTCGGTAATTTGGATTTAGCGACTACCAGCCGTCGTTAAACCGCTAATTTTTTACGTTTGGCCTTCTCATTTCACTGACGGTTAACCTTCACTAATTAGCGACGAATAACCATCTCTAATTAGCGACGAATGACCATCTCTAATTAGCGACGAGTGGCCGTCACTAGTTAGTGATAATTTGTGACTAATAGCTGTTGCTAGTTCAAAAGCTCTTGGCCAGTACAATGCCATCACTAGATCTCCACCATACGTATCCATTTCATACAATTCCAACAACGAGAAACAAAACTAGTTCCCATCAATCCAAACTAATAACATACTCTTCCAAAATCATAAACATAATTTATTCCCATCAATCTGAAATATTTTACACATAAACATAATTTGTTCCCATTGAACTTTTGATGCATTAGCACTACTTAAAATTCTGTATGAATTCCAAATTAATATTTCATACTTTCTTATATGCCTTCTCTGGTCAAAATGACTACCTTCGTAGCTATGGTTTTGTGCATGAGTCTTGTAGAGAGGCTTTTGGCTGACTAGCTCTAAAAAATGTTGATATAAATAATTCCAACTGTTGACCTTCACAAGTTATTTGCTGCATTTTTCTTTTTTTGTTTTTCATTCTTAGCTTGCTTCCCCTTTCACCCGCGATCCTTTCTTTTTACTACCTTTGTCTTTTGACGACTTTTTTCTCTTTGCGGGCAGCTTTCCTGTCTCATTTTCTATTTGTACATCATTTGTGCTAGGCTCTTCATGTGGTGGGGTTGTTGCTGCAAAAGCTTTTAGTATAAGATAATGAAAAAACACAGTAGTTGTTTTGAGAAAGTAGAACAAGAAGATGAAATAGTGACCTACTTCAGTGAAACTTGCATCAAAGACCACTTTGTTAAGATGATGTTTCAGGAAAACCTGCAACCAACCACCATGTTCAGAAATTTCTCTTTCTAGTGTAAGTGTCATAATGGGGCAGAAGAAATAAAAATTCAACTATGAAACTAAGATATGTATTATATACACTGTCAACATCGATGAACAGTGGAATGTAATAGTTGCTAAGGGTTTAACCAAAATTGAAGGCAGGTCCCCCGCATACTAAATTACAGAACAATTCCAGATGAAGACATACAATGAAAAAAAGTAAGAACAATGCAAGAGCAGATTACCAGAATTGAACACAAAAGGTAAGGGAGTACCGCAGAAAGAAGTTGTCTGGAGTTTATGTCCCAAAATCGCACGTAACTGTCCAAACCTGAAAGTTGGCACAGATTTGCATTTAATTAACAAAAAAGAAAATTGAGTGTGCTTTTTAGATGCACTTTCTTAAAAAGGAAAAAAAACAAAACAAAAAGACCTCATTTTTCATCACTTATTCCCAAAATTTCCTTATATATGTTTAAGCATTTTATGAGATTAGGTGAATTCCTCAAACAAAATATGCATTGGCACTACCTTATCTCAAAGAAGCTGCAAATACAATCATATGCTTACTTAAACTTAAAGAATCAGAAGATGAGAATGAATGATATACAACAAAAAAGAAAAGCAAATCCTAGGCAGACGCATCAAATACATAATTAAAGCTCACCAAATGATGCTAGCACAGGGAGCTCTGGGTGCTTGACAATGGATCTGATGCTCCCAGAACACTTACCCAAAAAGCATCAAAAGTTACTTACCCCTAAAAAATGCTTAAATACAATAAAAAGAAGCTCAACAATCACTGAAAGCAACATCATATCACACACAAGACTTTGCTTCATGTATCTTGCTCTAAAGAAGCTACATAAAATGCAATTAAGGGAATGTAGTTGTTAATAATTTATGAACCCAAACGAAATTGGAATGTCAAAAAATATGGGAAAGAAAAACTTACAAGCATGTCAAATCTTTACCTAGTTAACTCTATTCAATTTCTTTTATTAAAACACTGTTTATTTCAATTTGTGGATAAGTAAAAGACAAGAAAAAACTCAAGAAATGATTGGAGTCAAATCTATACTTAAAATAAGAAATGTTACTGATAGCTGCATATAGGTCAGCTAGACTAATATCAAGCATGTCCTAAAGCTAAAAATAGAAGAAAAAACATAGAGTCCAATAATAGATGAATACATTATTTGAAATTGTACAAAATCAACGGAAACAATTCTTTGTTATACTGAAAACAACTCCGAAAGCCTTTCTAGCCAAGCTTCAACTTTCAACAGAGAGATGTTTAAGAATCTTTGACCAGACAGATTCAGAACTACAAAACCAAGTTTCACTAATATAAATATACCCGTGTGTTGGAAACTGGGTTGTCAACAACACCTTTCTCATGGTCCAATTGAGCTTTCAAAGAATTGGCACCGTCCTGCATTTATTACAAATAGAAAACACAAAGCAACCAGTTATTAATCACAACAGTTCGAACTATGACTTTCTCAAAATTCAGATAGAGTAAATTTAACAGAAGCCTCCAAAGTTAGGTTTCACCAAAACAATTTTGTTGATTAAAAACTTCAGCAACCATTATGTTAAGTATTAACAAGTTCCAAATATTTATAACTCCTCATTCCTTCGAGCTTTAAAGTTTCAGCGATTTCCCTTATGGAGACATCTTATGTCATATTCCAATCGAAAACCATGAAGTAATACAAAAGTGAAAAATTTTTAAACCCCATAGCAAACTCCTCAAGAGGATAATCTTACAGCATAAGACTTCCGTCTCTTCAGAGCTTCCCATGCAAGATCCTCCTCTCCTTTCTGGAGGGCCAATTGTGCCTTCCGGTACCTAGATCAAATTGACAGCAAACTCAATCGATGATCCAACCACATATCTATTTGACCAAAAACAAAAGATTCCTTGGCTATTACCAATCTTCAGAAGCTTGTTGTACAGCTGTATACTTGTTTTCTAGACGCTTTTGAGATGCTAATACCTAAAAGATGGAAGATAAAGTTTATGAAGCTATTCTAGCAAATTCAGACCAGGAAAAAAAAAATGCATTGGATTATAATATCTGTTAGTGTCTATTATGGTATAAAAAGCAAAAGAATTCCTCATCAAAATTGAAAGGTTACCTGAGCTGTTGCCTGCCTGATCTAAAATTTTTTCTGGGTCTTCAAATGAACTCAATATGGCATTTGCATATGACTGCCAGTAGAACCAAAAGAGAAGTTCAGTAACTCAAATAACAACCAAATTCAAGTGGTATGGAGACAAAATTGTCATTAAACAAAGTCAGACAGATTATCCCTGTGTACCTTGACAACTCTTGCAAACCTGCAAACAGGTTCATACGTACATTAAGGCCACCGCCACGTCTGTAACAATTGGATTGACGAGGAAACATCCTTAGTCTAGACACTCTAAGATTATCCACTGCAAGAAACAAAGTTACATGACAGCAAGAACTTTGCACCGACAGTATTAGTTACCTGTAACTAAACAAAAAGGTGCATTTTGCTTTTAAATGAAGTTGATGTGAAATTTTTTAGAAATATATGAGACTCTATTAATAGCAATATTTCACATTTCAGTAAATTAAAACTCTGAGATAACTACTACAATCATAAACTCATATAAGAATGTCTTTGCCTCGTTGCTTATAAAAGCGAAACTGTGTTAGTTGATGAGCAAATGTAGAAGTAGTTAATCAAATAAACAATCAACCGTTCTAGAATTCAGCCGAACCTTCATCCCAACAAAGAAACGAACATGTCTAATCCCGAGGATTCAAATTACAATAAACTAATATTTCCGCGGGAAGGATTTCCTAAAATATTACAAGAAAAAAGCTAAATTCGAGAATTCGATGAAACCTTCCACCACGCCAATAGATGAACAATTCATACTGAGATAACATAGCATAACAAAAACCACAAATTTGAGGCTTTGGAGCAGCGAAAATCAAGAGAACCAAAATCCATTGAAAGCGCAAGGCAGAAACAAATGAGTGTAGGTTTACCTCCGCTACTGAAGAAGGAAGACCTGAGACTGAGAGGCTTCTTCACCACGCAGATGCTGCTACTTGAGGTAGACAGAGGAGGAGGAGGAGGCTGCATTGGCAAAGTCAAACCCGTAATTACGTGGGATTTCAAGGCCATTTCAGGGCACTCGAGCTAGCAATCTCTGCCTCTAGAAGATCAAATGGTTGGGAGAAAATTTTCTGGGGCAGAGATGGTGAGTTGAACTCGAGATATTATTACCTTTTGGAAGCACTCCGATTTGGATGGATGAATGATGATTCGGGTAGAAGCTTTTTGATGTCTCTATAACCTTTAAGAGTAAGCACTAACGTAAGAATCAACATCTGAAAACTGAAAAATCAAAATTAAACTCTAATTGGAAATACTTGAAAGGATTGAATCAAGGAGTAGAGTCGAAGAAGGAAGACCTCTGATACAATGTCACAATTAGCCACACGTAGCTTCTTCATGTCTGATTCCCCTGAAGAGCAGACTATGGCTGCTCGGCATTTGCGATCTTGATCATTTTTTTTCTGGTCGTCAGGAAGCTTCGATTTCTTTGGGCTGAATCCGATGCTCACTCTAATCAAACACAAATTGAAGAAAAATCGAAGAGAAGTCAACAACAAATCGATTACAAATCGAAGAACAATCGAACAAAAATCCCTAACCGGTCAAGTGGATTGGAACTTCCCGATGCTTCCCAGGCCGCTGTCGAGTGTGTGAAGAAGATCAACTCACTCCCATTATCACATTGGCATATTTGATTTTGAAATCCCCATCCAAGGTCTTCAAGGGCATGGCGATTTGGCATTGTTTTTACGGAAGACGAGCAGCGCTTTGTTTGGCAACGAAAAAGCCAGAGAGGCTTTAAAACTTTCTTAAGTAAGCGACGGCCCAACGTCGCGTGAAGATAAACCGAGGGGTAGCCGTCACTACTCACTAGCACTACTTGGGCATCATTTTTTAAATTTTGTTCACGTATTTTTTAATCTAAAAATTTTAAATTTTATTTAAGGTTCTTCATATACAAATAATTAATATTATGATTACTGATCAAGAAATTAATATTGCTAAGGCCTGGCAAAAATTAGTTGAAATTCAAGAAATTTTCACTTTTTTTTTTCTAGAAAAATAATTGAAATAAATAATTTTTTAACCTAAATTATAATCTATATTTTTTCCATAAACACATAGACCCATTGATTCATATATCTGAATAAAAAAAATCCTAAGAGTTGGAATTGATCTATATTAGTGAGGGCTGCGTGCTGCAAAATCTAGCTGACACTTAGCGAAGGCTAACCGTCGCTAATATAGGATTTTAGCGAGGGCAAATCGTCACTAAATTTAGTGATAGCTAACCGTCACTAAATTTAGCGAGGGCAAACTGTTGTTAAATTTAGTAACGGTTAACTGTCGCTAAATTAGCGAGGGCAAATCGTCACTAAATTTAGTAACGGCTAACTGTCGCTAAATTAGCGAGGGCAAATCGTCACTAGCACTATTTATAATTTAGTGACGGCTAGCCTTCGCTAAATTAGTGAGGGCAAACCATATCTAAACTTAGTGACGGCTAACCGTCGCTAAACTAGCAAGGGCAAGCCTTCACTAACACTATCTATAATTTAGTGACGGCTAGCCGTCGCTAAATTAGCGAGGGCAAGCTGTCACTAAATTTAGCGACGGCTAGCTGTCACTAAGTTAGCTAAGGTAAGCCTTCACTAACTATGACTATAATTTTGTAACGGCTAGCCTTCGCTAACTTAGTGAGGGCAAACCGTCTCCATAAGTTAGTCACAGTTAGCCATCACTTTTAAAATTTTGTTACTTCATTTTTATAAAAATAACTAAGATAATAAATTTTTTAACCGTAAAAATAAATTTTATCCTAAATTATAATATTTTTTTATACACACATGGATCCATCGATCCACACATTTTCATCAGAAAAGAAACTGAAAGCAATTGAAATTTATCATTATCGAACAAATGAAAAGAAAATGGAATAAAAATCTCATTAAAAGCTAGTCATAGTTAGTTGTTGCTAGTCTTTGGAATATTACCAAAGGCAAGCCGTATATAATTTTTAAACCCCTTGAAAAAATCATCACTAAATTAGTGATGACTAATCGTCACTAAATTAGCGAAGGCAAGCCGTCACTCAAATTAGCGACTGCAAGCCGTCGCTAAAGTTAGCGACAGTAAGCCGTTGCTAAAATTTAGAGACTGTCAACCGTCGCTAAACTTTCACCGGACTTTTAGCAACTGTTTGCCGTCGCTAATTTGTGACTGTGTTTAGCTGTCGCTAATTAAACCGTCACTAAATAATAGCTTACCCACAACTCATTTGCCAAAATATTTTTTCTTAGTTATATCATCAAGTAGTTTATTTTCTTTCATCCTGAAAATGTCAGGCAGAGGCTCATAACCCTCTACTAAACTTTTATCCGACTTTAAGGTCCACATTTCCACTACAGTACATATATTAAAAAAAATATTTATATTAAAAGAGATGACAATTTAGCATAAAAAATGACTAACACATGAAAACTATTACTGTTTTTGGGGATTTTGTTCAGTTTAGCGACGGTTAACTGTCGCTAATTTTAGTGACGTATAACCGTCACTAATTTAGCAAAGGTAAGCCGTCACTAACTTTAGCGACGGTTAACCGTCACTAAATTAGCCATGGTAAGCCATCATAAACATTGGTGACGCATAACCATCATTAATTTAGCGAAGGTAAGACGTCACTAAAATTAGTGACAATTAACCATTACTAATTTAGCGACAGTTAGACGTTACTAAAATGTAGCGACTCACAGCGGTCGCTAAAGTTTCACCGGACTTTTAGCGACTATTAATTAGCGACGGTTTTTTGCCGTCGCTAATTAAACTGTCGCTAAATGACATTTTTCTAGTAGCGAAGTTTAATTTTTTTGCATAATATTTTTGTACACATATATGGTTAAAATATTAATATCCAAATTAATGTAGTAGGGCCAATTATACACCTTTCATATTTATTTAATATGATCATTAATGATAAAATTGGCTCTATTTTTAGTTTTCGTTATACATGGAAGTTATAATTTTTTGCCTAATATTTTGTAAATATATATAGTTAGAAGATCAAATTTCCAAATTATTTTAAATTGAAAATAAATGTTGAAAAATGGCTGTAAGTGATGTGGCTAGAATGCATTTCTTTTAATTTGACAAAAAAACCCCGTCTCAAAGTTTTTTTTCCCTATTTCAGTTTTTTTTACTTAGGTTTGACTTAAATTTATTTATATTAATATTTTCAAAAACAATTTATGTTTAGAAGGTAAATGAATTATAGTTTCTAAATTTAATTTTAATTTTTTTTATCAAATATTAATATAAATAAAATTTAAATTAAATTTAAGTTAAAAAACTGAAACGACGCAAAGTACTTAAGACAGATATAGTAATTTATTAGTTAACGATCAATATTTTGGATTCTTAGTCAAATATAGGTCAAGTTAATTTGGTAAGTGTTAAATTAATATGAATTTTTGCGGAAAATGAGTTGATTCCTTCGATTATGGACTTAAATGGTCATTGATGTTAGTTTGATTTCATTTTTTGAAAATTTTCTTTTTCTTCTGAAATTGCATTATTTCCCTAATTTTTATTTTTTTCCTTTCCAATAATGTTTTAATCTCTCACAAATTAGTTGGTATACGTCAACTCACTTTTGTGCTGAATTGTACTTTTGCATGTCTGATTATTTCTCAATTGAAATTGATCATCGAAATATTTTAATAAAAAATTGTCATTTGTATCTCACAACATATCTCCTATTTAATTGTCTCAACTGAAATTCAATTGGTTACTATTATCATGTTTAAAAATTTTAAAAATTATCTCACATCTGGATCTCAATTTTTATTAGAATTTATGTTTTTGAAATAGCGTTATTATTAATGGTAAAACATTATTTCTAAGATATGGTGATAGAAATAGACTAAATACCAAATTGATCCCAATATGGTCTTAAGTATCATAAATAAATATTTTATTTTTTGGGTATGTACATTAAAATATTAGAGTAACATTACAAAAGTGTCAAATGGATTAGCAGCTAATGCCCACTTTCTTGTGGGAAGGGTACTACCTGAATCCATTTACTTATAGATGGGGTGCTAGTTTAGTTAAACCCATCACATTGACCTTTGTAGATGCAATCAAAATCTAATACTAAATGTGGCACATTAGACTCATGATAATTTTACTTCAACCCTCTCCAAGCTTGATAATCCACTCAATGTGGATCTAAACTTTGTGATTCCATAACTAAAATCCACAGAGCTTCGTGAATCAAGATTTAAAGTCAAAAGCGCTAATAAGAAAAATAAAGGTAAAAGACAAAAAAAATATGGACATGGGAAAAATCAATCTAGAGTTCTACGGATTTAGAGCTGCAACCAATCAAGAGCAAAAACGGTGCATTTACCATTGACACTGACAGCATCGCTAATTGCTTGTTATAAAAAAGGCAGAGAGGATCGAAGGTCCAAGTCTTGAGAGGTATACATTAGTTGAGGATTATGTGATTAAAGGTGAGACTATTGGACTAAAGGCTTACCTCCATTGGCAGTTTCTGCTCCCATAATTGATTGTCATCCTGAAGTCAAGTTTTTTTAGAAGAATCAACCCTCATATACTGAGTTGACTTGACCAGACCACACTTAAATCACTGAAATAAGAGGCACATTGAATGGAGAGTAACACGAGAAAATGTTCATTGTTTTCTTGAAGTATTATCAAATTAGATTAAAGAAAAATGACATCATTACTTGATAAAAATATCAATTTAATGAAAATAGAGAGGTCCATGAGAGGAAGGAGAAGAAAGATGAGCACCTGGAGCCATTAGGGGTTCAACGAAGCAAAGATTAGACCTGCAGCAATTGAAACATCGGTCCATAAAAACTATGGATGCTAGATAGAAATAACGGATGGACAGAGAAGACGAGAATACGTGGAAATTGATTAGAAACAACTCAATTTTGAATTTTAAATTAAGGCCTCCTTTTTTCCGTCAATTGCTACCTCATCAAGTGGAAACAAATCAATTTTGAATTAGTGGCAAAAGTGTTTTCCTATTTTAGTCGACTTATTGAGCATAAAGGGTTATAAATTAGTAGCATTAGGGAAAAAATGCTGATTTTCTTTTCTAATATATAAAAAATGTCACATGTCAATATAATATATAGTTTATTAAGTGAAAAGTCTTTTTAACCTTGAAATGTATTTTACTTTTATAATATATATTAGATTTGACACACCTACTAATAATTACGTTAAGATCGAACAAATTAAATTCTCTTTGTACAATTAATCTTTTAGCTTTTTCATTTCAAGTGCTAACGACTTAGTACTAAACTGTTAGTAAAAAATTTTCCAGTGCATTGATTACTACCAGCTCGCTACCAACAGTCGTGTTGGTAATTTTGAAATTATCAATGTGGGATTGTTGGTAAATGCTTGTTTTTAGTAGTGAAAGTGTTTCATTATTTTTTGGCATTCTAAAAAAAATAATATGGTTAAAATAAATAGGAATATTCGTAAACTATATATATTAAATTGAAGGGTCACTTTTGGACGGCTCCAAACAATGAAGAGAGCATGCAAAACTATTTTCGTAGCCAATAGATGAATGGTTGGCCTAACGTTTTATGGAACCCAAAACGATCGACCCGCAACCGTCACGCGTGGGCAGAGACCATTCGCCATGCCGATATCATTTTAGTGACACTTATTACTAATTAATTCGATTAAATATGCCTTGATAATTTATAATTATTTCCTTCTCAATTATTTGTGATGTTTTTGTCAGCTTCCAAAGATAGCGATCCAATGATGCAAAATAATGAATAGCAAGGTTGAAATTATCCTAGCAACCAAATAGATAATGTCCAATGTACATTTTATTTTTTATGGAGTAATTAGCCACTCCATTTATTTCTTTTTAAAATGTTTTCGGGTCAAGGAGCCAAGATAATTAAAGAGGTCCTCCAGAAGCCTAAGCCTCAACTTAAGTGATTGAGACTTAAAACATCAAGGTGAAAGTTAGATATTCAAACTTTACCTCTACTAAATTTATCATAAAATATCAACTATATTGGTTTGTTTGTCTTTCTGGTCTCAAAAACATACATTCTTAACTATAATGTAACTCCTAGCTATCCTTATACATGTATAAATGCTTCTGATTATCAAAAAAGAAAATAGAAGAATGACAATATTTTCCTCCCCATTTTCCTCCCACCATGTGTCACTCAATCATTGGATAGGTAGAAAATTAGATTAGTCAAATTAAAAAAAAATTCTTAAATCAAGTGGTTCGTTTCAGCTACATATTCCAAGCAGAAGATTTTTCCTGCTACATGGATAGAGAAAAATATTTTCCTAGGAAGAATATTATATTACATTAGAAAAAAAAAAAGAAGAATATTATAAACGCACAATTCAAATTCACTATATATCTCAAACGTGCATTAAAAAAAACAAGTCCAGTACCTAAGATGCTTCCGGGGGAGAAGGACTAGGAGAAGAAGCTTTTATGTTTTTACTGTATATGTATTTCACATGCTCATAGTCATGGTTATTAAAATTACGTTTCTAGTCATAAAAACTCTAGTTATGGAAAATGTTTTGAAATGCAATAGAAACGTAACTCTAGGTAGAAGCAGGTAGAAACATGTTTCTAGTCTAAAATAAGTAAAAATATAGAGATTCAATGACTCTATCGTACTAGGTAAGATTTGTTAAAAAATTAAAATTAGGTTAATATTTTAGCCTATTTCTCAACCTAACTTAATGAAAATTAGAAAGCTCATCCTCCCAACCCAAAAAAAATAGTTAAAATTCAAATTTAGTCCCTTACCTATTTAGTTTGTCCTAAAATAGTCCCCTAACTTTAAAAGTGACTATTAAAGTCCCCTAACTCAAGAAATATGTTCAATTTGAGTTATATCTATCAATTAAGCCGTTATTTTGGATGTACCTTGCCTAGGTGGCATTCATAATGCCACGTGGCTTCCTCTTTAACTAAATGGGTGGCTATTTTACATAGAAATAAAAATATAATTGGGACATAGAAATAAAAATATAATTCCAAACTAACAGAAACATAAAATCTATCACTTAAAACATAAATTAACCCTAATTATTTAGATGCTTGTCATCGACACTCACCGGAGATGGGTCGACGGTGGTAATCATAATCAAATCCCTAGAGTAGATGCTCAACTTGGAAAGTCGGAGACGGGGAGAAAGGGGAGGAAGGGCGGGAGGAGAATCGGAGATGGTGGGAGGAGAATCCAAGCGATCGACGAAGATGGTGGTAATCGAATCAGAGATGGTAGGGCGAGGGTTCCACGGGAAAGAGACCAAAAGAATCGGAGATGTCGGTGAAGAAATCGACGAAACCAGCGAAACGTTCCTACTACTTCGCTTGAATCCTCGTTCGAAATCTTTTCCTCCAATCAAATTGCCTGCTCGAATCTTCTCCTTCGCTCGAATCAGCCATTGAAATCGAAGGCTACTTGAATCTCTAGCCTACCAAATCGCTCGCCAACAGCCGCTAGCTCCACTGCTCCCGACTAGCTCGATCTCAGCAGCAACGTGATGGTGGTGGTGGCGTTAATTGAGAAAAGAAGATTGGCGGCAGCCCTCCCGTTCGGCGGCAGTCGTTCGAATAGTGTTATTGGGGAAGATTGGGCTATTAATCTTTTAAGTATTTAAAGTTATTTTTTTTTTTGTCAATTTGAGCCTAAGATTTATTATTCTCTTAGTATTGTTACTTACTGACTTGTGACATGGCATGTGGGAATAAGCAGAGAATATTAAATGCCATGTATGCATTTTCTGTTAGAAATAATGCCAGAATTAACGGATGGACTCAAATTGAACGTATTGCTTGAGTTAAAGGACCTTAATAGTCACTTTTAGAGATAGAAGACTGTTTTAGGACAAACTGAATAGTTAAGGGACTAAATTTGGCTTTTACCCCTAAAAAAACTCTTTCTCTTATTCTCGGTACGCATGCACGTACAGCAGAGTCAGTCACAGACCTTTGTTCTCCTCTTCTTACCTCACGCTGTAGCTGTTCTATCACATTAGACCTTGCACATGATGGTGCCGATGTAGCCTCCCACAGTGTCTTCTGCTCCAATTGCCCCCTGGGTGGCCCATGGCTGAGTTTTGCATCTTCCTCTACCAGTCATGACTCACGAGTCATCCTTCAGTCCGCAGTTGTTCCGGCTCATCCTTTTTGGTCAGCTCTATTCTTCTGCCGGCTTCCTCCTTTTAGCTTCCTCTGGTTTTCTCCCTCTAGCTGATAACCGAAAGTTTTCCCTCTTTAATTTGAAATTTTTAATATTGTTTAGGGTTCATTGAAAGCTTGATAGATTCAGTTTGATTCAACCAGGTTGTTCCAAATTCCTTTTCAATTGCAATCAGGTGCTTCATTCAAAATAGGAAATCGGTTTGATTTCACCGAAGGTAAGCGTTTACCTAATATGCTTGGTTTGTTCTTTGGTTGATTAACTTGATTTTATCGAAGTAGGAAATTAGTTAATTTGGTTTAATTAATTGGTCTAATTTAAATGTGCTTGGCTTTTCTATTTAATTGAGTTATGCTTGGTTTGGTAATTTAGTTTGGCCAAATTTTTTGTTTTATAGTGTTGTTCATTGGGTTGGTCCTTATTGCTTTTTTTTTCATTGTATTATTATGTTATAAAAAATTCAGAATTGTTGTGTATTTGATCAGCACTGAGGGCAAACAATGAGGTAACTTCTGATAATCTTGCTTTTAATTCTAATAAAGGAAAAAATTTAAGGAAAAATGCACCTGATAATAGGTCTAATTCGGGTTGAAAGCATGGTATAGAGGTTGACAGAAAAAAAAGTGAAATGCAAATATTATGAGCTACTAATTATTGCTGGTATATTTAGATTCAAGCACCATTTAGCTTGAACTAGTTTAAATGTTAGCCTTGCTTGGATGTTCCCGAAGATGTTAGGGAAAAGTTTTTGAGTTTACTAAATGTCACACCTCACTCAGGCCCTGGCCTATAAGTTCCTAAATTAACTCACAAGCCCAACTTATAAACTATGTTTCTAGCTCTCGGCCAAGCAAGCAATGGCAACCTTTAAGTCTTATTTTCTTAAGTTAAGAGGCCTGGGAGGTGGCCCAGGTGGCTTTTAAAACAAATCCAATAGTTACTTGCAGCACAGGCAAGGCCCAATACCACTAACTTGCACAACAAGCAAGGCTTTAGTTGATTACTTGCATACCAAGCAAGGCAACACTTAATGAAACTTTAAGTGCATACCTGGTGCGCAATCAAGTGTACTACCTATATGGCAACCAAGAAGCCTACAATGTTGGTTTAGATTTTGAAAACTACAAGGTAATATGCATGGTGCTCTCGGCCAACAATCATACATATAATAGTGCACCACAATTTCATAAGTTTAGGCCCATAACTATTCACACAAAAGTGCCAAACTTTGGCCCATAATATTCTGCACATAAGTCCAAGCATAATGCCATCCATAAGCCCACACATAACTTGGCATCCAAGATCCACAAAACATCATCAAACTAGGTATCCAAGACTACACATATATACAAACCAAAAGGGTAGTCTACCTAGCATCTAACATGGCTATATATGCCAAGCATCCATAAGTTGTTCATGCCAAGTTACATACAACCCGAGACCATACTCCTAATGGTCAAATAAAACCTTGAGAATCCCATACAAAAGTACACATTGCAACACCAAGCCTATAGCCATATTCATGGTCATAAAGGTGAATACCACAATCAGAGCTAAAGTCCAAGTATCCATGCTCTCCTAGACAGTTCCTACTCTACAGCTTGCAAACTTAAAACATAAGTCTCGGCCAACATACAATAAGACTTGTAATGAACCCAAAAGTAGTAAGCCAAGCACACATTGGCACATACCTTGGAAACTAAGTAAATAAACACTAAGCACACACACAAAGCAGCTTAGCACTATTCAGGCCGAATGTCCTTGCCTGAAAATAAAAGGATGGGCAGTGAGTAAAAACTCAGTAGGATTCACTCATATATATATCCAACTCAAAAATGAGTCTATTTAGTTAAGCTGAGTATTCACTCAAAGCTTAACCTCCCATTAGCTAGTTCAACCTGCAAAACAGACACAAAGACAAGAAAACCAAGCATATACATATGCAAGATAGATAACCATGGCAATTAATCCATAAGTGGGGTTAGCATGCACAAGGAATCACCAAAGCACACAAGTACACACACACACTCCACAATGTTGCTCTTGGCCTTAACAAACCATACATGTACTCATGTGCATTCTTGCACACAAACCATTACCAATATACCATTTCCACTTGGAGCTCCCAAAATGCCAAGCAAATAGGCCACATTTACTTGCATTTCTAGTACATGTACACTAGTCAATTCGCTAATTAACAGAACAACCGAGTATAAACTCTAAGCCCATCAAGCAACTAAGGTCATTTGGCAAATTTAACCATCACTTAGCCACTCTAAACACTTGAACCATGGTGTATATTACCAAGCAACATCAAGTGCCAGTGAACCCTACCTCAATAGCTCTCGGTTACAACCAAGCTTCAAGTATCCAAGTGTTCCTCAATCACAATGCCTACCAAAACAATCACATAGGCATCAACAACACACACTCATGGACTAACTACCATGATCTCACATGAAGAACACTAAGATACACACACTTAAGCTCTCGGCCAACAAGGCCCAATTTAATATACATGTGCTACCCATCATTCTAACTCACCACATGATATTCTAATCATCAATGAACATCATCCATGGCATTATTTCCAATTAACCAAGTGAAATGCACCATTCCACTTTAATCCAAGCTTTCGGCCAAAGTGCTTATTTCACATAATAGTGTCCTTCACCAACTCACTCAACATACATAACACCAAATCATCAATGACTATTGTTTCATGGCATCATCACTATGTATTCAAGTAATGGACAGCAATTTATATTGCTTCAAGCCCTCGGCCATATAGTCCAACTTCACATACCAATGTTCTTCATCATTCCAAACTAACATATGACCATCAAGTCATCAACTAACATTACTCATGGCATCAATGCCATGTAAACACAAGAAGAACATGATTTACCTCAAAGTATCCTTTTCGGCCAAACTCAAATTTGCTCAACTTGTTGTTCTCCTCTCCAATTTGCCTAGCACAACATCAAATAGGCAACAACAACACTTAGTCATGGATTAATTTCCATGAAAATGAAGAAGAACACCAAGTTTATTCACCAAACACATTCGGCCAACAATCCATTTTCCAAACCGAGACATTTCTTGCTCATTTAGCTTAATATAACTTCAATTGAGCACTTAGGTTCCTTGTACATGGAAGAACTACCATGAATTCAAGGAAATTAACAAGGTTACCTCAAGAACCCTAGCTCAAATAGGCTCGGCTCTTCTTGATTCTTCAAATCCAAGCTTGAAATTGAAGTAGTCTAGCACCGAAATCAAGCTCCCAAGCTTGAATCCTTCAAGTGTCTTCAAGATTCTTGGATTCAAGACCAATTTGTGAAGGAACTCTCAAGAACACACTTCGGCCAAAGAAGAACAAAGGAAGCCCGAAATGTGCTAAGTGAATGAGCTTTGACTAACTCGGCCGAAATGGTTTAGGTTTTAGTTAGCTAAATACTTGCTTTTGCCTTCCATTTTCTTGCATGAAGCAATGATGCCCTTACCCTCATAAGATCACAATGCCGCCCTTGAAACTTATGTCTGCTATGTCATTCGAGTCCCATCTTGGCCCATTATGCCAAGCACAAGACAACACAAGTACCAAGGTGTCATAAACACCCAAGCATAACCGGCCATGTAACTAGACAAACAACTAGTTAGTTTAACTAGTAACTAGTGAATAGTACACTAGTGGTAGACAAGATTTTGACTAGTAATCATTGTTGTCTCCCACAATTTGGTCTAGTACACTACTAGTCCACCATAAAAGTTTTGCATGGCCGAAACTGCCAACCTTAAGTTTATGGATTTAATTGTACCACCCATCTCAGTGTACAATTTGATCCCCTTTCTTGGATTTCTGCCTGTTTTTCCATAGTTCCTTCCCATGTGCATTTAGGCCCTGAAAGTCTCCAGCTTTACTCATAGACCACTGCACTAGACTCCTTAGTTCTTCTTACTCTCCCTTTCTGTTTTCTCTCATTTTTCTTGGTCCTTCTTGGCCTAAGCCAAGCACTTAGGAGGTGCCTAACACTAAATGACCAATTTGAGTTGAGTTTAAAAAAAAAAAAGTCTAAGTTTGATTTTGTTGATAACGATCAAGTTGAGGCTGAGACCCATATAAGTGGCTCAAAAGTTGAAAGCCAAAGCACATTTGATGGCTTTACTATGAAAAAAACCCAAAGTTCAAACTTTAAATACCATGTTGAAAAAAGAAAAGAGAGAAAAGGTTTGCCAACAAATATGTAGGTTTTTCTACGCTAGTGTCATTCTTTTCAATTGTGTCAATAATCCTAAGTTTGGCAAAATGATAGAGATGATTGGAAAGTTTGGAATGGGTCTTAAGCCACCTTTTTTCCCATAAAGTGAGGGTAAATTTTTTTAAGAATGAAGTTGATAAAAATCTTTGAAGCCAAGAATACAAACTAGAGTGGAAGAGAACTAAGCGCATTATTATGAGTGATAGTTCGATTGATAGAAGGCGTTGGTCCATTTACAATTTCTTGGTCAACAGCCCTAAAGGTTCTATTTTTTTATCATCAATTGACACATCTGAGATTAGCAAGTCTGCTAATAAATTTTTTAAGATGTTGGATGATATTGTAGAGCAAGTAGGTGAGGAGCATGTAGTCTAACTTGTGACTAATAATACTGCAATTGGTGAGCTATTGATGAAGAAAAGAAAAAAGTTGTTCTGGACCATGTGTAGCCTACTGTATTAACTTGATGTTGGAGGACTTTGAGAAAAAAATTAATAATCACAAAGTAACAATAGAAAAGGGTAGGCAAATCATAAGTTTCATGTATAATAGAACTCAGCTCATTTCTTGAATGAAAGAGTTCACTAAAGAAAAAGACTTGATCAGGACAACTGTTACTAGATTTGTTACTATTTATCTTACACTTGATCATTTGAAAGAACAAAAGGGGGCATTGCTTAATTTCTTCTCATATGAAAAGTGGACCAAGAGCATATTTGCAAAATTATCCCAAGGAAAAAAAATTGAAAAAAATAATTATGGACACTTTTACTTTTTGGCCCTAGGTTGTTATGTGCCTTAAAACGGCAGTTTTCTTAGTCAAGGTCTTCTGTTTGGTTGATTCAAACATAAAACCAACTATGAGATTCATCTATAATGCCATGAGAAATGCGAAAGAGGAAATCAAGAAGAATTTCAATGAGGTTCAATCAAGTTAATTAATTTTTGCGCTTTTTGGTTTATAATTGTTTATTTCCTATAAAAAGTATCAATGTTGTATACTTTATAACTGTTCTTTTTATATTTATGTCTCTTTTTATATATGAGTCAATTCTCAAAATCATTGATGAGAGATGAGAAAATCTGTTACATAGTCTTCTTCATGCTAGTGGTTATTACTTGAATCCTCAATTCTGGTATAAAGAGCCCTTTGAAGCTAATATTAAAGTCAAGCTCAGGCTGTACACGGTTTTAGAAAAGTTGTGCCCTAACAAGAAAGGAAGGTTGAAAATGAATATCCAATTAAATGACTTCAAGTATGCAAATGGACTGTTTAGCTGTATAATTAAGATATGTAAGATCACCAGTTGATTGGTGGGATTTCTTTGGAAATTTGGCATCTGAGCTTAAAAAGCTTGCAATGAGAGCCTTGAGCTTGACTTGCTCATCTTCTGTTTGTGAAATAAATTGGAATGCCTTTGAAATGATAAGACAACTAAATTTATATTGTATTTGTTATAATATGCTAACATAAATCTTACCATTTTATTCCATATATTTGTAATTTGTAGGTGTATTCCAAAAGAAGGAATTAACTACACCAACAAAAAATGAATGGCCTTTTTTGTTTTGTGATGTACAACTTGAAGTTGGAAGAAAGACAAATGTGAAGGAATGTTGCTACAATCGAGAAGCTTCAAGGAATGACATTTGATGAGATAAAGTCAGATGATGAGTGGGTCACCGTAAATAAGCCTCCAATTCTTCATACAAGTATAGAGTGGATTCACAAACTTGATAAGGTAACTAGATTAGAAGATAATGATGAAAATGATGGTGGAGTTGGCAAGTGCCCGTTTGTTTAGCTATTGATGTTTATGTATTGTTTAATATCAATTTTTAATTTTCTCCTTTAAAATAATGTAGATGTGGATGTAAATTTAGCTAAAAATACCAATGATGGTGTGAGTACTAACATTTGCTTGTCCAATGTAGGAATAGCAAGATAAAATGAAGATATGGATTTTATAGTTGATGATATCGATACCACTGTTGGCTTTTATGTTTCATGTCTTCATTGGATAATTGAAAATTTGTTCTTAATCTCTCATTATATATGGATGACTGATTATAAAACTTGATTTTCTTATTTATATCTTTGTTGTGTGAAATTATGAATGATACTTTGTTTATGGTATTGTTTGGGTTCTAGTAAGTAACAATATTGTTTATAATATTTTCTTCAGACAATTTTTCATAATTTTTCTTTACATTTTTTTGTATTTTTTGTGTAGGCTTACCACTCTACAATTTTTTACTGCTCTACGACTCTAGAACAACCAAAATAACTATAGGTAGAAACTTGTTTTTGATAACCTTGCTCAGAGCATTGACTCTGTCCCAATTTATTTTATGCCATTTCAGTTTATTTGAATTTGAATTGAACTTATTTATATTATTATTTACTCAAAAATTTTAAAAAATATATTTAGAAACTACATGGTTTATAATTTTTAAATATAATTTTTTTAAAAAATTATTAAATAAGAATATAAACAAATGTAAGTCAAACTTAAGTAAAAAAAATTGAAGTGAAGAAAAAAATTTGGGACAAAGAAAGTATTTTTAGTTGAATATGGCATTACATACTATAAAAACATTAATTGTTTAAATATTGATGCAATTTTTACCAAATTGTCACAAATTTCAATTCACCGTAATTGTCCAAAGAAGCATCTTTATAAATATATAGGATATGAGATACTTTATACTATAAAAGAATAAGGAATATATTGACTTTTTCTAGAAAACACCCGAACTAACATTGAGAAAATGGCAGGGATTAAAGTTGAAATCTCAAGTTTCACCAGCACCCATTAACCATTTTAGCAAATGGTTTAGGATTATATATAGAGAGTTTGGCATGGTGAAAAGACAATATTGGTGAGACTAACTGCCGAAAAATCCTATAGAACTTATTAGTGTTTCTCTTAATTGCCACAACAACTGTACTTTTTACATTATGTTGAGGTAAAATTTTCCAAACAAAAAAGTTCAAGTGCTGCAGGGACAAGAAGAGAAAGGATAGACTTTAAATAGTGTACTCTCAAATTATTTTGTGTCTGGAAAAACAAGTTCAGGAAAAATCCTTTCTTGGTCTAGGTGTAATCCAATCCTTTTAGCGTTAAGCTAATATAGCGTTTAGCATTAGAGATTAAAGTTAGAGGTTAGCGTTAGCTGTTCGCTGTTAGTATTAGAGTTAGCTGTTAGCGTGAAAATTTTATAGTGTTTGGTAAATTAACTTTAAGTAAAAGCTAGTATGTGACAAATTTACTAAAAGCGCAAATTTAACTTGCTTCAAAAATTCTCTTTTTGTGTGGCTTTGCCTCCTAGTTAAGTAATGTCTACAACGTGGCTTTGATGTCTTTCGCATTGCTAAAATTATGTACTTTGAATTGACATCTTTTATTGCAATATTATGATCGTAGTTCTTTTTTATCATTTAATCTATCATAAATGCTCAATACATGAAAAGCTAACCAATATTGGCAAAGGCAAATATCTATACCTTAAACTTTCAAAATGATGAGATTCAAATGTCATTTCACCATTATAAATATGAAGCAGCTTCAAAGCCGTAAAACTTCATATCATAATGAAATACATGATGACAAGATGAAAGATGAGCTCCAACTCCTAAAAAGCCAACTTTATTCCACCATAAAAAAAATGATCTAAAGCTACCAAGTAGATTTCAAACTTTCTGTTATTTTCTCCTTAAGCTTTTTCATCTCTAACTCATTGGTGTTTCTTCTATGGTTTTCAAAACTCTCATCATCATCATCATCATTTGTATCTTCTTTTAAATCATAATCTTCATGTTCAAACTTGTAAAAATCAGGATCTTTGCTCCCAGCATACCTTCGTATATAAGTATGCAAAGTCATGGCTACGATCATTATCAAAACCTGCTTGGGAAAAGGATAATTTGTCATAATTCGTAACATAACCCATTTATTTTTCAGCACTCCAAATGCTCTTTCAATCACATTTCACACAAATGAATGAGCTTTGTTGAATATCTCTTCCTTTTTGGATGATAGTCTTCCTTGATGGAAATCAGATAAGTGGTACCTTTCCCCTCTATAAGGTCCTAAGTAACCTGGAATTTGAGGGTACCCTGCATCCACTAAATAATATTTACCTGCACAAGTTTGATTAATTAACAAGAAATGTTATTTATGCCAAGAAAGAAGATAATTGAATATTTACGTACCATGTGGAGGGTGAGGAAAATTCCATTGATCTTGACGTAAAGCCTTATAAAATACATTTGCATCATGAGCTGATCTTTCCCAGCCAACAAGAACAAAAGTAAAACACATATTGAAGTCGCATGCGACCATCACATTTTGTGTTGGCACACCTTTCCGCCCAATATACGGTATTTGATCTACAACCGGGATACAAGCTGGGATATGTGTGTCATCAATAGCACCAATACAATCCTATAACATTCAAAAGAGTAAAAGAAGACATACTTGTGAGAAATGATTATTTATTATATGAGTGAAACTAAATGATTTTCTTACATCGTGATAACTAAGCAAGTTTATTTACCTTAAAATGAGGCATATATCTATGATCCCTTCTAATCTGTTCTAGTGTATCTTTAAATTCACAGTCACAAGGCTGAATTACATCAGAAGACATGCCAATGGCACTTTCTAATGCTATATTGAAGTACCTACTAATTGTTTCTCCTGACCTTTGAAAATGTTCTTGAATTTCTCGATTTAAATCTCCATGTCCTAATATATATATATATATAAACAATGCAAGTGCCTCCATAGTGGACATGTTAAATGAACCACGTAATCCATACTTATTCTCCAAAGTATAAAGTAAACTTAGGAATATATCTTTTGACATCCTAAATGCCCTATAAAATCGTCCATCATGACCATTCAATAGCTTTTTTACCCATAGCTCACCTATGAAAAAACACCATATTATTAAGTTTAAAACTTTGTCAACTCAAGAGAATAAAATTTATAAGTTGTGACTAGAGTGCGTTTGTTTCTTACAGGGTGGAGAATTATGAATTGCATACCTGCGTGTAAAGAAGTCATGCATGGTTTCTTGAGAATGTACTTTCAATAATAGTCATCAATGTGCTGCAAGACCAAACTTGTCGAGTGAGTCCACTTCACGTATTATACCATTATGGCATGCAGTTCTTTTTCATCACTGTCCATTTCATTTGAATCAAAATTTGGATCAAATGTGAAAATTTTCTGTAAGTTCAAAATAACAATTATTAACCACTGATAGAACCAGCAGTTTAAATATCCCATATTTATGGTAAATATATTCACTAACAATACCAAAAAGTTTCAGCCATCAAATATGGTGAAATTATGCAAAAAATTTTATATAACTAACTAGGTACGTTGGAAAACATAAAACTAGTAACTATAAACCTAAATTACCCCTCAAAAGAAAACTAAATTAGCATAATAGGGTCCATAAAGTGAACTATACACCTAGCAACAACCTAAGAATCAAAATTGAATTGGTTATTTCCTAATAGACTACTAAATGTCCGCGCTTCATTTGTTCCTGCCTCACTTTCTTCAGCTTTCAAGTACCAGAGTCTTGTAGAGTAGCTTTTAAATGCCATAAACATCCAACGCTTCTCTTTGTTTAATAGAAGCTTAGTTGTAAATCGATAAAGTGGGCTACATGGTGGTACATCATCCTCCATGGAGATCAAAACCTCAACTGCATAAAAAATGGTAGGAGGCAGCTTGTTGATTCTTGCCATCATGACATTCTTGTAATTCTCAATAACTTCTTTAATGTCATCTATTTTTGCTGACAACATTGAAGCTCCTCCTTTTGGTTTGTCACATAGTTGCTTGTTTTTTTTTGTGTGGAAGCTAACTTGTTATTTCTTTTCCTCATTGGATTCTCATCTATATCTGAAGCATAATTGATCTCTTCAACATCCTCATTTTCAATGGACATATTCCTAGTTAAGATGCTTGAATCAATAAGAAGTTCTTCAAAACTAATAGGAGCATTGCTTGTTTCTACTGAGCAAGATTTTTAGGTTGATGAAGCCTAGAAAAATCTTTGGAGAGGTTGCCCACCTGACGGAGCCCATATATCATCCCTTTTAGTAACTGCACCAAAAAATAATGCATCTAACTTCTCTAATATCTCAGGATCCATGCCTTTTGTTTGAAACCTAGCAATTTCTAGGTTAGCCTATAAACAATAGTTAAAAAAAATCATAAGACATGTATCACATGTAATTTTACTTATATATATCCTAAAACAAATGTAAGACAAATTTTTATTTAAACAAACCTTTATATTCTTGTCCCACCAGTCATCAGAAGCATCGATTGTGCCCGTAAGTGAGTTTCATCCTAACCTTGTGGCAAGTCTCTTAAGTGTCATCCAATTCTTCCAATCTTTTTTTAGTTGATCCCACTTATGTTTCATTTGAGGACCACTGTAACATAATCTTGTCTTTTTTTTTTTTAACTTAGTTGCTATGGTCTTCTATGAAATTTTTTTTAGGCCACCACCTTACCTATTGCCATCATCAAGTTCATTCTTGCATATGTCAAAAAATATAATGACATCTGGAGGTTCCCACTGGGCTCTTCCACCGACATATTTGCTACTGGTTTGAGAGTTATGATTCTCCATCTAAAATAAAAAAAAATTATGCAAGTAGACTACTTTCAATCAAGTAAATTCAAAAACTAAACACTAAAACTAAAAACAAGTTCCCCCTCAATAGATACAAAAGAGCAAACAAATGTCTACCCAAAAATTAAAATATTTTCTATTTGAAGCTTAAGATTGGTTTTGCATATCTAACCAAGTAAGCAAACAAAACTCCTAAAAAGATTTTAGGTTCAACCACAAATATATTTTTTATCGAAATCTATACTTTAGTTACTTTCAGCTTAGTTAACTTACCGTAATAGAATAGATGATTTACCGAACTAGTTTTAGCAATGCTTAACACCATAAAGAAACATAAAAACCACCTTTTCCACATCAAGATGACATGGTTTTGGACCGTTTGATGAAACCTGGCACTAAACAAGAAAAAGAACCAAAAAGATACTAGCAAACACCAAAAAAAGCTACATTTGAATTAAATCATAAAAAGCCAGAATCCATCTGTTCAACAAGCAACATCACTTGAACATCGCATACAATGCACTTGGTCTCTTACTGGACACCGACTCACTGATCCTCACGTCCCTTGTAGTCGGTGCTTTTCTTTCCGAGGGTGGTGCCTTACCCGAGCTTACAGGCTTGAAGGGTGATAGGCACTTCGGCTATCAAAAAACAAATGTTCCTAAAATCAGCTGGTGAAAGTATTGCATCCTTGCTAGTGATTTCTAAGAACACTTCCTTTGCTATTAGAAAGCAACCATTCCACGTGCATGATGTACTTTTACTGTTGGGATGCAATCACTTTATGTTAAGCTCTTAATAGGCTAACTGCATCAAGATTCTTCATTGCCTTGTTAAGTAAAAACCTTCCACACCAAAGAAAAGAGGGAGTAGATTATGTTCATATTGATGAGCTGGGGTTATGTGATTCATTGAGATTCTATGTCCATATCTCTGTAATGAACAACAGAGAAATGGATGGAAGCCATGTGATCATGTTATTTTTAACAGTGCCGAAAGTTTTTGAGGGCACTCCAAGAAAGCAGTTGATTGGCTTGGATCGCGTGCATACTCGTGCCTTGGAATCAATAAAAACAAGCATGTTAATGGATCCTTGTAAACACTTTAGCATAAGAAATAAGTATGGCAAGAACATATTGGCCATGGGCGATCATATCCTAATAGTAAGAGATAAGAAGCATATCATTTCAGTTGAAGCATATTGATATTGATATTGATATTTATATTATCAAGTATTCTGTAGAAGCTCTGTATTAAGTAGGATGCGTATAAACAATATAGCCACGGATCGGTAGCAGCATCAAGCTTTTTAATGTTGCTGATGTGTTTACTATGTGATATGTTTAGATCTTATCAGGTATGTTCAATCCATGTAATAGTTGTTATTGCAACTTCTGGTAATTTATTGAGAGGTTTAAAGCCTACTTTTCAGTGTGAAGGTGTTGTATGCATATTAGGAGCTGAAAGAAGGGTGCCCAACCCCTCTGACATCTGACCTCGGTAATTCTTCTTGTCCCTGGAGACGACAATATCAACCTCGGGAATACGGCGCATTACCATCCTCGGTAAGGTGACTAAACCACCTTCGGCAGGGGAGAACGTCCCCGAACAGGACCACCCTCGCCGAAGATATTCCTGGATTACTGGAATAATCTCGAAAGGAAGTCCTCTTGCTCCGAAGAGCTCTTTTAAAGAGCCTCTGACACTTCATACCCGTATGATTCCCCGACACGCTCTGACACGCTGCCCTCATGCAGCCTAGGCTCCTAGCCAGGCAGCTTGTGGTCGGCTAAATGCTCCCCCTCTCCCCGAAGATACGGATCGCATCCGATCGAACACGTGTCATGATCTGGGCCGACTATGTTAAACGAACTTCTACTGTTCACCTCCCTATAAATATCCGGTAAGCATCCCAGGTAAAGGGATTGGATTCTTAGGGGAGATTTCTCCACTTTCTAATTACTTTCCATTTCTAAACGCTGACTTGAGCGTCGGAGACTCCTCCCCGGAAAAACGCTCCGGGGACCTCCTAACCCTTGTTTTCTGAATTTAAGCAGTCCTCCTCCCGCCGGAGCTTCTTCACCTAGGTATTCTCCCACCGACAGTCTCTGCTTTAGGCTCACCATATCACACAATGATGATGCAGAAGGGCATCATTTTTGGCCATGGCCTAAAAATCAAAAGCACTGAAACGAAGCATCAATATAAGCCAATTCAACAAACCCAAGTATCAAACAAGGAAATCAAAGAATTATGAATAGAAAAAGCGGGAAAGGAGAAGACAAAACACGCAAAAGTGCTTCCTTTTAGTCAAAACTTAAAAACCTAGAATTCGGCTGTTGAACCAATCACATTGCCAAAGCAATGCAAAGACTGAGGGGGATGGAAAGGAACCGAAATCCGTCAATCAACAACATGAAGCCAGGTCTTAATCGAAATAAAACCAGAATGATAGATTCTTCCAGGAAAAAAAATTGCAGAATCTAAATCGATGCAATCTCTCCAACAAGAAACAAGAAGCAAGAAGCAAAAAAAAAACTCATAGGCATTGAATCCAATTCCTCCATTATTTGCCCTGTTCAGATGAATCTTTGTAGTCTTATTAGATTTCGTCCCTATCCCTCTTCTTGTACTGTGATTATTGCACGAAATCCATCAATTCTTTCTCGCGTCTGAAATTTTTGTAGGTATAGTCCCCGTTTGGTATTAGCGTCAGCGATTAGCGTTAGAGTTTTGAAAAAACTATCAAAGGGTAGTTTTTAGCTTTTAGCTTCAGCGTTTTCATCACAACCGTTAAATAAATTATTTAAAACTCTAACGCTGATTACAAAAGCTGTTCCCAAACAGGGCCATAATTGATAATGTTCCTGTCAAACACTAGAAGTACAGGTTAAATGCTGGGGGTGGGAAGCTTTCTGCATTTAGAGTTCCAATTTCTTCGGCGGTGAGGGTTTAGCGTTTCCTTTTTTTTTTTAATTGTACGGAAAACAAACACTGAAACTCTAGGTTTGAGCATTGGACGAGCGTTTTACGTGGGAAACGCTCTTCCCAAACATGCACATGGTCAAGTCAACCGGATGTTCATGTTTCTACTATTGGGCTGATGGGTGATGAGGCTACTTATGAAACAGGCCCATAATTCGTGTCGCTGTTGGCGACCTAGCAAGGGCTTGGTTTTTATGGTGGCAGACATCTTTAGAGGCCTGAAATTCCAATTATGTGTGGGCCTTGGTTTTGTATGGGTTAGCACATGCTTCTAAAAGGTTGAATGATTGTGTCCTGTGGTCACGGAACCATTGTCCGTTGCTCCTGCATGAATGATTTTGACGTGGCTTTTTAATTCTCTGTTTCACCGTTGATTAGTATTTAAAATGGGATATATAGTCAATTTCGTCGGCCGGGTTCCATTTCTAAGTCGCAGCGGACCAAAGGTATCGTCGTCTTTGAACCATTGTCTGTTATGCTATTTCTAATGCTTTGGTTATGTGATAATTGAGTTTGGAAAAGAATTTACAAATTCCACCGCTAAACAGACCTAAGTTTGGATTTTATATTTGAGGAACTACAAAGTACAGTGGCATTATAAACTACACTCGCCAACTAAAATTACTTAAAATTGTACTTCTGACATTACATGTGATAATTTTTGAAAGGCATAAGTGTTTTTTTTTTGTTACGTTTTGTGTAATTTCAACGTGTAAAGATTATGCTCCATAAGCAAATTTTCTGGCTAAATAGCAAATAAAGAAATGTCCTAAATGGCAGCTAATATTCTAGAGCAGAGAGTGAAAGTGGAACCGACCCACAAGCTTGACTTGATAATTTTGTATTCTCCTCGAGTTTAAGCTGGAGTTCAAGAGGCTCCAAAATGTATGGTTAATGCTTAGCTCGACCTGAATAGGATTAAAAGTTAATTTTAGCATTTGGAACTTTAAAGGAGCAACGTGAAAATGTTATGTAATTTAAGCATGTAAAGGATAGCTTATATATAATGACATTTCTCTCAAGTCTCAAACAAGGGCTAACGGAAAGTTTTAATACCTAATGGGACTATTTGAATGATGCCCTAACTATATATAGGGGGATTAGTGAATTAACGTTTTCTTTGTAATAGCTTAAAGTCTAGTAAGTCCCAAGCTTAAGTACTCATAGCTAGACTCGAAAAGATATTAACTCATATCTTGACTTGGATTTTAGTTTGAGCTACTCGACCACAATATGCTGATTTATGCATGTCCACTAGATTCTAGAGATTATTATACAAGTAATTTATAATTCTTCTCTAGAATTCAAACTATTGAAATGTATGAGTTTAAAATTATCCACGCACACTTGCTAAGGAAAATTTCTCCCAAGTTAATTAGGCCGTCGATTAAATGCAACTCGACAGATGAACCACAAAAAAACCATCGTTTTCAATATACGTGTATTCGAAATTAAAATTATTGGCTTAGAAAGTCAGAGACATGAACAATAAATGCCCCCCTCACCACACCACACGGCTGTATACTAGTGCATGCGCAGTAAATCCGCAGATATACCTGTATTAATTTCTTTGGTTCATTTCGTATTCCAACTTCGCCAGCCGCCATGTCCGAGCCACAGGGCCATCATCTCCACCCTCGAACCGGTGCCATTGAACGACCCGACGTGGTGGTGGTGATGGTTCCATTCCCGGCGCAGGGTCACCTTAACCAGCTCCTCCATCTCTCTCGCCTCATCCTGTCACGCAAGGTCCCCGTCCACTATGTCAGCACCGCCACCCATAACCGACAAGCCAAGCTCCGCTTCCACGGCTGGGAGCCACTCTCCTCCTCCTATCTCCGCTTCCACGACTTCCCAGTACCTCAATTCCACTCCCCTCCACCAGACCCCGAGGCCGCCGTCAAGTTCCCCTCCCACCTCCAGCCCTGCTTCGACGCTGTCACCCACCTCTACGGCCCCGTCTCCGACCTTCTCCGCAGGCTCGCGTCTGAGGCGAGAAAAGTCGTGGTCGTCAACGACTCCTTGATGGGATCTGTAATTCGAGAAGTCGTCAACATTCCGAACGCCGCGTCTTACACCTTCAATAGCGTTTCTGCCTTCTACACCTTCTTCTCCTTATGGGAATACATCGGAAAACCAGGTATCAACATCAAACAGGAACTGATCCCGGAAAATCTTCCTTCTCTGGACGATTGCTTCACGCCCGAGTTCTGGGCTTCGATGGTGGTACAAATCGAGTATCTTCCATACGCTTCTGGGGAGATTTACAACACCAACAGATTGATCGAAGGCGATTATGTTGATTGGATGGAGAAATTAGAGGACCCAACCAGTAACACGAAGAAGAAGCATTGGGCTCTGGGTCCATTTAATCCAGTTAAAACTGTCACTCCGAGCAACCATTTTACCATCGAATGGCTCGACAACCAGCCGGAAAATTCGGTTGTCTACGTGTCGTTCGGGACGACGACGGCGATGACCGATGAACAGATTAAAGAGATTGCGAACGGACTGAAGCAAAGCCAGCAGAAGTTCATCTGGGTGCTGAGAGATGCAGATAAAGGAGACATTTTCAGTGCAGGAGAAGTGAGGAGAGCGGAGCTGCCGGAAGGGTTCGAAGATTCCATAAAGAACATAGGTCTGATTATTAGAGACTGGACACCTCAGCTGGAGATCCTCGCCCATCCGGCCACCGGCGGATTCATCAGCCACTGCGGGTGGAATTCTTGCATGGAAAGCATCAGCATGGGAGTTCCCATGGGCGCGTGGCCCATGCACTCGGATCAGCCGCGGAACACGGTGCTTGTGACGGAAGTGTTGAAAGTTGGAATCGTGGTTAGGGACTGGGCACGGCGGCATGAGGTGGCGACGGCTGCGGCGGTGGAGGAAGGGGTAAGGCGGTTGATGGATTCGAGGGAATTGAGGGAGAAGGCGGCGGGGCTTGGACGCGCAGTCAGGCAGTCTGTGGAGGAGGGCGGCGGTTCTCGCCAACAGTTTGATTCCTTCCTGGAGCACGTCCTCGGATAGCTGTAGCCTGTATTATATTACTGAATGGACGAGTGCAATTCTTGTGGTTGATCTCGTCTTCTATGGTTGACATTTCAACGTTCAGTTCATGTTAAAATAAAATTAGCGTATACGTTTGTTTCCTCCGTTCATGTGCGTGTCAGTGTGTGTTTATATATCAGCATTTTCATGAATAATAACTTTAATAACTCTAGCTGAATTTATATGTAACTTAATAATTTCTCATACAACTGATGCATTTATGATCAGATGTCCTCTCTATGTATAATAACAACTTCACTCGAGTTCAAAACAAGAAAAAAAAAAAAAGGTAGTCCACGTCGTCATTAGGACTTATTGCTGGGCTATTTTTGGTGTATGAAGTGAGAAATCATATATATATATATATATATGTTTTAGAGATTGCAAGATGAATGATGACGATGTTTCCAGGAAAATCGTTTGTTTATTTAAGAATAAAGATGTAAATTGCGCCTCGTCTGCAGTTAATTAACCAGCTTAGGGGTATTTCATATTAGAAATAGTAACTGGGCTGGGTTGACCCGGCAGCTCTAGATCAATCAAACTTGGGCTTAGCCTGGCACAGCATGGACTTGGCATTTGGCGGGGTAAATATGGTCTAAGAGTTGCTAAATTAGTGAGAATAAGCTGTCGCTAAAGTTAGTGATTGCTAGCCATCGCTGAATTTAGCTATGACTAAATATCACTAAATTAGCGGAGGGCAAGCCGTCGCTAAATTTAGCAATAGTTAACAGTCACTAAATTAGCAAGGGTGAATTGTTGCTAAATTTAGGGATTGTCAATTGTCTTTAAATTAGCGACGGTAAGCCGTCGTTTAAATTTAGTGACATACAATCGTCGCTAAACTTTTACCATGCCTTTAGTGACTATTTATCGTCGCTAATTAGCAACTGTTTTTAGTTGTCATTAATTAAACTGTGACTAAATAATCTGTTTTTTAGTAGTGCTCTAATCTGGCTCAGCCCAATATAATGGTTAAACCTGGACTGGCCCAAAACCAGCCCGAGCCACGGTCGGGTTAACAATTTTCAGTAGACCGTTACAACTTTTGAAATTTCAAAAAAATAATTGAAAAACAAAGAGACTCTGATTTGTTGAATCTGAGCATTTTTTTCCTAGTTACTTTTAGCAGTTTCCTGTTAGATTTAGAGGAAAATTGGCACAAAATATAAATGGTGTAACAGCCAGTTCGTTTGCTGAGAATACAAGCACGGGAACGCATTTTTTTATTGTCACGTGACTCACATGAGGTGGGCCTAGCTAATGTGTGTAACAAAACCGGGCTTATTCTCATTCTAATTACAAGTTGCCACTGATTAACACTATAAAACAGACGAAGAACATGTTAGGGTTGGTCTTTTTCTCCAACGTCTGTGGGCGTTTCCCGATTTGTGTCCCTATTGCCCCCGCAGACCGAATAACCATACATTGCTGTCACGGTAAGCAACGTGCACTCTTCAACAGAAAATTTTTTAAGTCCACTTAAAATTTCAGGCTTCCTCCACGATTTCAAAATCACAGGTGGAGCAACTAGGCCTGGGTTATGTTCATTCGGTACTGTCTGTTCCACTTTGGGTTGATGATTTTGGTACCATTTTTTTATATTAGTTCGTGGATGTACCCGGCATCAGGCGTTTATTCATGGTTTGCTATATACAAATTTTGTTGGAAAATTGAAACACAAAGCGACCCGGCTTGCATTGCCAGTGGAAGTTGGTTGCTTGGATTTTATTGTCGGTGTCTTAAGGTTGAAATTGAATAGTCTGTGGACCGTAATTAGAGGAAAAAAATTTTAATTTCACCAAACTCTACCTACAGTGGCATGTGGTGAGTATTGGAGCTTTTGTATGACATATTTGTGCGTAGATATGTCATAGTATCTTTGGTTATGGCCTTCTTTTAAAACTGACAATTTTGGTTAATATACCAGTGTCTGTGCTTTTAATGATGGCCATATGTTGGATGGGGTATTGAAAAAGGAGAACATCAATATGCATATATATATTGACATTTTCTTGTTGTGTTTCCAAACGTCAACTTAACTCTCATGAATACTACGGCCTTAATAACAGTACCTACAGCAAAGCTCCAACTAATTTATTGACGTTATTTTAATAACTCTAGCTGAATCTATATGTAACTTAATAATTTCTCATACAACTGATGAATTTATGATCAGATGTCCTCTCTATGTATAATAACAACTTCACTGGAGTTCAAAAAAAGAAAAAAAAATAAGTAGTCCACGCCGTCATTAGGACTTATTGATGTGCTATTTTTTGTGTATGAAGTGAGAAATCATATATATATGTTTTGGAGATTGCAAGATGAATGCTGACGATGTTGCCAGGAAAATCATTTGTTTATTTAAGAATAAAGATGTAAATTGTGCCTCATCTATAGTTAATTAACCGGTTTAGGGGTATTTCAGATTAGAGATGGCCATTGGGACGGGTTGATCTGTCCCCTCCTAAGTTCAAATTGGGCCCAAATCTGTCAAACTCGGGTTTGGCCTGGCACAGCATGAACTCGGCATTTGGTAGGGTGAATATGATCTAAGAGGAAGAGGGAAGCCCATTCTGACGTGGCCCAATGCAATATAATGATTAACCCATATTGGCTCAAAACCAGTCTAAGTTGGGGTCGGGATGACAATTTTCAGTAGACCATTACAACGTTTGAAATTTCAAAAAAAATTGCAAAACAAAAAGACTCTAATTTGTTGAATCTAAGCATTTTTTTTTCCTAGTTACTTTTTGCAGTTTCTTGTTGGATTTGAAGAAAAATTGGCACAAAATATAGATGGTGATTTAAGGATATGAAGGAGAACCAAGAATCTGCTTTTGATTAGCGAAGGAAAAGTTTTTTTTGTTTTTTATTAAAGTGACAGAAAAAGGGTAAATTCTATTGAGGGAAACTTAACTTATTATTTTGTCCTAAATGGGTATCTAACTTTTAGATTTGTCCCATTAAACTACATAAACTCATTAGCACGTCCCAATTAGGAACTTTCTGTTAATTGTACCGTTAAAATGGATGAAAAATACTGACTTGGTATTAATTAACATAATAATAAATTATAAAATAACAATTTTAGTCCTTAAACTTTTTTTAGTCATTAATTATAATTCTAAACTTCTAGATCCACCTCCAATACCCACCTAATCAATAAAATATGAAAAAACCCAGAACCCAATCCGCGCAACCCGTCCTCCACCATCAACTTGTCCTTCTTTTTCCCCAGAGTAGCAACGTCGTTTGCTCGTCCTCTCCATAACCATTATACCGAATTCTCTCAGAGCCGCCTGTTCCCTGGTGGTCTCAAGCTGGAGATCAAACGCCATCGGGAGAGACATACGGGAAAGCTAGACTCAATTTTGGCGACAATTGGTGTTCAGGGAAAAAATCAAAGAATTTAATTGGAGGACATGAAATCGAAGCACAAAATTGGAGGACGTGAAATCGAAGAACGTGATATCGAACAATAATTGGGCACGAGGACAATTGGTCACGCTTCTTCTATTCCTCGATCGAGCTTCTTGGCGAGATTGCGGCATCCATGCTAAAGTAAAGGAAAGAATGAATGTGAGGAAAGACTAACGAATCAAGGATGAGAAAGAAAGAAAGAGAGAGAGAGAGAGAGAGAAGAATTCTTGTATATTCATTAACGACAACCCACTCAATCTGTACATGACTACTTATATCGTTTATGGACTGAAATCTATGAAGGAAGGAGATAAGGACGAAGTAACAGAGGAACATAACAGTATTAACCAACTTTCCCGCTCGTCTGCATGCTATGATCATGTTTATAAACTTCATTAAGCAAATGATGTCGTTCCTGCTTGAGGTACTCATTTCGTATCAGTGCTTTACACCCAGGGGCCACCAGTGTCTCCGATGGCAACCAAGGCTGAAGCCAATCAGTGAATGCTTTGGGAGATGGCAACCGTGACATGGAAAGAGAAGGATTTGGCTGACAATGGCGGCAACATGAGAAGAGATGACTAGCTAAATGACAGACGAAGGAGGAGGAAGAGTAGATTTGGGCTAGAAATTGTAGATTTAGAAGTTTAATATTTAGAGTTATATATTGAAAAAGTATTAGGACCAAAATTATTATTAAAACTTTATTTTAATGGTATTTGATGCCACATCATCAATATCCATTCAATTTAATGAAAAATTGACAGAAAGTACCAATTGAGACGTGTTATATAAACTTATATAGTTTGATATAACAAATTTAAAGATTAGATACCCATTTAGGAAAAAAAAAATAAGTTGAGATATCCTCAATGAAATTTATCCTAATAGAAAAGGTGCCTCAACATATACTTAAATGTTAGAAGGAATCTTTTTGCCTTAACAAGGCTTTTGCTTTTTCTTTCCTCCTATGCAAAGAGTCCAACTTCCAAGAAGAATTCTACTTTTTCATTAATAAAATTTACACTAATGGTGGTATTTTTTCTCAAATTAAAATATATTTATCCAAATTACATTTGAATAATGTTTGAAACTATCTTTCAGGGCTTTTTTTATGCAATTGGGAAAACTCAACCCGACATGAACCCACCTAAGCTCGAGTCAAGCATAGCCTAGGCCCAACCAGCATATAACCAGGTCATGCTTGGGCCCTAAATTTCCAACCCAAGCTCGGCTGTGACCCAGCCCACCGGCCATCACTATTTCGGATTCATATACTCCTCGTAAAAAGAATTAGTGGATGGAGAAGTACATTACATTATCCTTGTTGACCAGCAAAATACTGCCAAATTATTTGTAGTGGGTAGAGGATACAGTACGTTTCTCATAAATGACGCATTCTGACCAAGTGTCTAAAAAATATATATTTGCTAATGTAAGCTCCAACAAATGTGATGTATCAATTAAGTTTCCTTAGTATTTGTCTAAGGAGCTCGAAGGAAGGGGTCCAACCAACGGGTCATTCATTTTTTTTTTACTGCCTACACCGTTTTTTTTTTTTTCATATCCACTTCGTTTTTCTTTTTTTGCTACCTCATTTCTTTTGCTCTATTTTCATTCTTCTTTTTTACTTTTGTATTTTTTGCAGTTTCCCCTTTCCTCGATCCTTCTGTTTCTTTAACGATTTATATTTTTTATAATTATCTAATTTAATATCTTTGTTTTTTTTTTGTTTCTATTTTACAGCTCTTTCTGTTCAACCTTTTCCTTGTTTTTGACCCCAAGATTTTGTCTCAAATAAACATCAAAATTGTTATCGGGAACACGAATACAGAAATGATAGGACAAAGATAACTCTCAAAGAAGCAATAAGCCAAATGGAACATGAAGTTGTGAGAATAGAACAATAAAAGCTACCATGGAACAAATTTATGTATGGTCAAACTATGCATTTAGACCCCTAAACTTATCCAACTCTTGCGAGTTGGTCCACAACTTAGTATTTAGTGAATATTAGTCCCTAAACTTTGAAAAACTATGCGAGTTAGTCCATTACCTCAGAAATGTTAATGAAAAAATTGTAACACCCCTCATTATTTCTTTTAGTTTGTACAAAAGGCGCTCTTACTTTAAAATCATCCAAATAAACTATCTCCTCCATCATTAAAATAGAATTCGGAGTTAAAATGGAATTTGGTGTTAATGAGGATGAGCACGGAAAGTTGAGTTTTCAAAGCAAGTATACAAATTGCATCACTTATCCCTCAACTTTTTTTTCTATTGTTCTTTACTGGCTCCATCTAGTTTATTAGTTTTCATTCTAATTCAATACATTAGTAGCTCCATTCCTTTGGTATCTTGACTTAATTGCGGCACACAACACAACCATGTTCATGAGTGATCTTTTCAAGGTTTAAAGGCACTTGACTCTCTTGTAATTCAGTGCTCCATTTTTAATAATCATTCAGTTGACAAGGGTGACTTTAAATTAGAAATTAATAAGCTCATATGGAAAATATTAACTATACAAAAATCTTAGTATAATTTTTTATGTATTACTTGGTTATGTGATAAAGTATAAATGTCATGCTTGTTTATTCAACTGCAATAAAATTAAGATATGGAGGATTTGTAGGGTTTTTTTAAATATCTTTAATTTAGTAACCAAGAAATAGAGCAGGATTAAACTTTTCCTTGGCTTCTTGAAAATGTTGAGTCTTTGATTTTATGTCATATATTTTATATTTACCAAATCGATTTTTCAAATTTTTGAATTAATCATTAATTAATTTTTAGAAATCACTCATAATTTTTATTTACTACTTTTATTTATAATATTAGTACTATAACAAACATGTATATTTGAATGACTCATACATATTTGATTGACCTACAACAAACTACAAGCCCTCTTTTCGTTTGTTTCTACAACACTATCATTGAAATAATTTATTCTAATGATTCTAGGGACATTTTCCAAAAAAACAAATGTCGACGAAAATCAATCAGATCATCACAAAATAAAACAGTAGGATTTAGGTTCAGTTTGGGTTATGACTAGAATAAATTTAGGTTAGGGTTAAGAATATGCTGTAAAAATTGGGTTTTAACTCAAACCTGATCTTATAACCCGAACTTTCTTCCTATGTAAAGGAAGTAGTTTATTTGAATGATTTTAAACTAAGAGTACTTCATGTGCAAAAATAAAAGACATCAAGAGGACTTTTGCAAATTTCCCATCAACATATAGGAGCTAATGGGCTAACTTGCATAGTTTTTCAAAGTTCAGAGGCTTATGTTTATTGAATATTGAGTTTTGGACCAACTCGGACGAGTTGGGTAAGTTCAGGGACTAAATGTATAGTTTGGCCTTTATATATACTAGTAATTGCACACATGTGTTGCACTTGAATTAATTACTAAGTTATTTTTTACTCAAATAAATATAGTTCTAATTATTTTCTCTAAAATAAATAATAGCAATAATGATTTTACTTTTATTTTTAGTTTAGATATATTTCTTATTAATTTTTCTATTTCTTATGTACTTCATCCAAAATTCTTTGCACCATTTACTTTTAGCAATTAATTTATGATTTTTTATTTTCAAAATTTCAATATATAAATAAAAAATATTTATATATAAATGATAAATTAAGACCTATAGTTTCTAAATATATTTTTTAAATTTTTTCTAACAAACAATAATATGAAGAAATTCAAATCAAACTATTCAATAAAAATCGAATGGAGCAAAGATAGTGGGACAAAAGGAGAAGTTTTTTATTATAATATTTCATCATAACTATCCTCATTTGCACAATTTATTATAATAGATAGCTCATTGTATTAGATTTCTCTTTAATATGAATAACAACAATAACAACAGAAACAACAACAACAACAATATAATGTAGAATGCGCTACAAGTAATGCTTGTTATAAAAAATTAATAGAAGCATTTTATTTGTGATGGTAGAATACTTATAAAATTACTTTTTGGTATTTTTAATATCTAATCAAAGATGTCAAAATTTCTCTAACCAATGAAATATTTAAAATTAATGACATTCAATCTATTAAGAAAAGATCTTAATTTAATATCTTGATAGTATTATGTATTTATAATTTTTTAAAAAATTTAGTAAATTTTATCTTAAGTTCTATAATTTAGATTTAAAAAGCTAATGATTAAAATGGAGATTCTATATATTTTAGTTGGATCAAACAATAAAATAGATTTACCATTAATGTGTTATCATAACTTTGACTCTTTAAAGAGACATAAGCTAAATTTTTAATAAATTTTTTTAACGTTATACTCAAAATTAAAAAGGACATAATATACGTGTGAAATTTAATAAGAAACTCAAGTAAAAATAAATTTATTTTGAGAATTATGACACAAGTATAGGTCACGACGTCAAAGTATAGGCTTAGAAAGTAAGCATTCAATTTTATCAAAGGCATATAACTATAAGTAACTATACATTACTCAAAAAGTTTAGTTGTCATACTCTTGATTTTTTTATTAAAATACACTTACCCTTAATATTTCAAAATCTACACTTACCTTATATTTTGTGGCCTATTTAATGTGATTGTTTAAAATATTGAGGTAAAATCTTGTATAGCTTTTCATATTTTTGGGTAAATAATGCTTATACATTGATTTAGAAATCATACTCACATCATTAAAGTCTGAAAACGTAGTCATACCCATTTTTCTTATAATATTATTAGTCAATTACAGGAAAATAAACTCATTAAAGTAGAACAAAATCTTAGTACCTAAAAGGAAAATTAATAACTTATAATTTCCGGTTTAGTCATTTTATATATCTTTGCAGTTTTTATTACATATAGATATATATAGGTATTAAGTTGCACTTTTAAGTTCCGACAAATATATTTCAAGTTTAAAAAGTAAATAAATTGATAAACACTATGTTTTTAGGCATGTTTAATGGACATATAAATCAAACACATATTTCTTACAAAAAAAATTAAATTCAATGGCATTTTTTCATTTTTTTGCCTTAAAACTTATAGAAAACAATCAGCAAATCTTTTTTCTATTTTTCCTTTCCAAATACTAATCTTATTTTCCTAATATGAAGCCTAAGAGCTTGTCATCACTTTTTTCTATTTTTTTATTTTTTTTCTTTTCCATAATTTTAGTTTTTTTTAAATCTAACAAATGGGAAATGACAAATTTTAGTATCAATGAAATGGGAAATAAAATAAAAATTAAGGATAAAAAGGTCGTCCAACATTTTTGACATATTCATACTTTTTATGAGTTTTATCAAATTTAAATTATTGATTCAAATAGATATAATTATAAGGTTTTTAAAATTTTTAAGTTCAAGCTAAAATAAGTCATTCAAGTTTAAGGGTACAAAAAATTGATAATTTATATTTAAGGACATGTCCCAAAAATATATAATTTAATTGTTACAAAAATTTAACTTATTCTAGCTATTTAAGATTTTTCTCCACCATTAAAAGCTATACAATGTATATAACTTTAAGCAAATGTACTAATGTTGAAAAAATACATGCAGATTCATTTTTTTTTTTTTGTCTTTTAGAAAGTACACATGGGACTTCAATTTTTTTTTTTCTCTCTTTCCCTTTTAGATTCCCAATTCTAATTATACCTCTAATAAATAAACAACACCAAATTAATTTAGGTCTCATTAAAAAATAAAACACCAAATAAGTTAAGGGTATAAAAATTGATAAAAATTTTGTCACTTTTGTGCTTTTTCTAATATAATAGAACACTACATTTCATGAAAGTATAATGTTTGTAATAAAATTAAAAAAAAAGTCACTATACGAGTATCATTAAAAAAGGAAAATAAAATAAAACTTAGGGATAAGAAGGTCATCCAGCATTTTAATATATTCATACTTTTTATGAGCTTTATCAAATTTAAATTATTGATTCAAATAGACATAATTATGAGCTTTTTGAAACTTTGAAGTTCCAATTATGATACTTCATTCAAGTTTAAGAGTATAGAAAATTGATAAAATTTTGTGTTTAAAGACATGCCCCAAAAATATATATAATTGAATTAAGGACATAGTTATTTCAAAAGTTTAACTTATTTTGGATATTTAAGATTTTTTCTCCATCAAAATTTATATTTAATATATAAATTTAAGTAATTGTGCTAAAGCTAAGAAAAGACATATAAATTTCTCTTTTTTTGTTTTTTAAAAACTACACACATAGGACTTCTATTTTTTTGGCTCTCTTTCCTTTTTAGATTCCTAGTTCTTATTATACCTCTAATAAATATGCAACATGAAATTAATTTGGGTCTCATTGAAAAAATAAAACACCCATGGGTTAAGAGTATAAAAGTCGATAAAAATTTTGACACTTTCATGTTTTTTTTTTCTAATATTGATAATAGAACACTATGTTGCATGAAAGTATAGTGTTTATAATAAAATTAAAATCATTATAACTACTGAACAATTAACATGCATGTAAAATAAAAATCTTATTTTTTTATTCTTTTTGTGGTAAAATTAGTAGTTTGGCACAATAAAACTTTATACTCTCTCAATATATGTCAGAAGAATTTATTTATTCTTTTTTAGGTAGATAGTAGTATTAGGGTTAAAAATATTTAAAATTAAGCAATAAAAGTCTTAACTACACTCTCAGTGTATATCAAATGATTCCTGGTATATTTAAAACTCACTTGTAAGAAGAGAACCAAAGTATAAAATATCAACCTAAAAAAGCTTGAACCTAACCATTGAGATAAAGATCTAATTCATTAAGCATTAAGTCAGATTAATTCAAATACATTTTTGTGGATTTTTTATCTGAGATCAATATTATTTTTAATTATTTTTTAGATTGAATAATTAAATAATTTAAAAAAATTACTATAAAAATTTTATTCAATAATATATAGAATTATTTGTCAAATGATAGTAGTTTTAGATGAAAAATCCCATAAAAACAAAAATAAATCATTGTGGATTAATCAACTTCAAACAATTGTCTATTTTTTTTTTTCAAATGTATGATTTAAACCCTAAACGTTCAAGTTAGAGGATTCATGAATTTCTATAATTTTCTAATAAGTAGGCCAAGTCAACCACATAGATCTAATTCCTCTTGATAGTATAGAGCCCCAATTTGTATGGATGAAGCCGAGGGTTTAAATTCCTATGAGGCCTCCTTGTATAAAAAAATTCAAGTCAAAAATTTTAATTTTCTCTTTGTAAATAGAATTAAAAATTTAATATATTTTTATTATTTATTTAATGTATAAATAACTATAGATCAAAAGGCTGTAAGTTTTAAGTATTATTATTATTATACTCCTTCTGTCACAAGTTCTTTATAACATTTTAGGTTTTTTACTTAAATTTATTTATTTTAATATTTTCTAGAAAAATTTTACAAAATTACATTTAGAAACTATAAAATTTTTACTGTAAAAAAGTTTCTAGAAAATATTACTATAAAAAAATTTGAAGTCAAACTTATGTCAAAAACTGAAAATGGTGCAAAAAACTTAGGATGGAGGTAGTAGTTTGAATGGCAAGAGAAGGAAAGAGAACATTAATTGACCCAAAACTAATGCTCAAAAGCATTTATAAAAAATTTAGGGCATATTTGTTAAATTTAACTAAATTTAGATATGATTTTTCCAATAATTAGAGCCTAAAAACAATACATGCATAATGCTACGTTGATACAACTCATAAGATTTGATTGACTCTAAAAAAGTAATAAAAATAAAAAACACTTTAATATTATTTAGTATAGAAAAAGAGTTGGTTCCTAAGAATAAAAACTTGTGTTCCAACATTAAAAAAGATGACCATTTGGGAAAAATAATTCTTATAATATCCCCAATGTTTTAAAATATTGGAAATTTTGAAAAAAGAGTAGTTGCTAAAATTTCTGTTTATTATCATGTAAGCAACTAATTGTAAGGGCTATGAATATTTTTTTTTGCTAAAATTTTCACAATGACCTTTGTTACAATAATAATCCTTTTATTTTTTTCATAGTATGTGCTTGAGTCATACATGAATTATATGACTACTCTACTATAGACCAAATAGCTAAGCTTTCAAAGTATATATTCATCCAAGTTGTGAAAAGAAAGCTTAATCAATGAAAATTTATAATCAAAGATATTTTTATAGTAAAATAAAATTAGATCATATTTGTTAAAATTAATAAAGTTTACTGGTCAAAGTAAGTTTAGCAGTCAAAATAGTAAATTTCCCAAAAACCAAAGGCTAAACTCATCTCACTTTGTATTTCCTTTCTCTCTCTCTCTTATTATATTTCTAGTATTTTAATGCTACTAAATATCAAATCAAATAGGAAACTATATACTTAGATCTTTGTAAGCGGGTTCTTTTCTTTCCTTCTTTTTAGAGCCCTAATAATGACACAACTCTAATTAAATAAACAATATAAAATTTTTTATCATTAAAAGAGTAAAAGAACTTATAATTTTAGGATGAAGCAAAAACTATAGGTGAACTATTATAAAGTGTTCACATATATAAATTTTTAATATATACTTTTATGCCTAAAATTATTTTTTTAATATGCAATAATTATAGATTTTCATGTGAAACATTAGCATGAGTTTTACCACATAATAAGCTTTCACAGTATATGCTCATTGAAGTTGAAAAAAAAAATTAATTAAAAAAAATATGTTCGATGGTAACTTTCAGAGTAATACAAACTTTCGCTTTATTTTTACCATAT
The DNA here is from genome assembly GCA_005392925.1 of Aquilaria sinensis. Lineage (NCBI taxonomy): Eukaryota > Viridiplantae > Streptophyta > Magnoliopsida > Malvales > Thymelaeaceae > Aquilaria > Aquilaria sinensis. Next base: position 299,584 of record SMDT01001994.1, on the reverse strand, counting down.
ATTTAATTTTTTTATTCAAATAAAAGATTTAGTTCTAAAGGTTTTTAAAATGCTAAGTTCGAATTTCAAGTTTTATGAAATATTTAGTTGTACATGTAATAACCCTAGAAATTAAGGAAAATAAAATTACCAAATTACCCTAAATTAAAAATTTTCGTCTTGCCCTCAAGGGTATTTTTTAATTTTACCTATCAATTGAAAAAAAAAATCAATCTAAAACTAAGAATCTTGATCCTTAGATAATTCCTTTAGCGGTCACTAAGTCAAATTCCAAGTCAGAAGCTCAAAGTCATTTTCTTTATGCTAAGGTCATTTTTATCATTTCCAACCGAGTATCAAATCGAAAATCTGATAGCACCATTGGATTCTTCTGAAAAAAAATGAGTCAAAAAAAATTTGTTTCACTTAATTCTGAATTCATTTGCTTAGGTTTCCAAAACACGCATGCACGATTTAAACTGGGTCCATGCTTTTATTGCATGAGATAATTTTTCACACAACCCTAATTTCTATTTTATAAAACTCAACAGCTGCATATACAGCCTCTAAAATTTAGAATTTTTAAAGTTAATTCCAATTTTCTACTTATCTATATTTTTCTTATTTTAAACACTTTTATCCTATTATAACTAAAACTCTTCTTTTAATCATTATTCTTTTGCCGCATCTCTCCTAGGTCAAAAATCTAGGTTGGCTCTAAATTAACAACTACAGCTGCTACCGCCTCTTGTTCTCTTCTTTCTCAACAACTCACCACCATAACAAAACAAAAATTGAATTTTAGGAAGAAGGCTGTCCACAATCTTTTGGTTTTCTTTATGCCAGTTGTTCATCTTCGCTTTTTCCTCCATTAAACCATGTATGTCCAGTCCTTCATGCTTTGATTCTTGGTTATTCAAAAATATCATAACATTAACTTAATCCCATATTTTGCCTAGATTCATCAGATTGAAAACAAACCCCATCGAGGACAAAAAAACAATCCTACATATACCGGTGAATTCGAATTCATTGGTGTAAGTCTAAATCTTACTATATCACTGTTAATTTTTTTTTCTAGCACCTAAAGGCCTTATATTTTTACTGTTAATTGTTGGTAGACCATCGTTAATCAAAGTTTTGGGTTTTTGCACTCGTTTCCAGTGTAATTGAGTCTATACTTGCTCCTAACCCCCAATAAACCACTGTAGCATTTTTAAAATTCTTTTGGCTGCCAATTTCAAATCTTACAGCCTTAATAATTCTCTTTTCCTTGTTGTCCATGTTATCATAAAGGATTAGAAAAATCCTTACTTGAAGGTTTAGCGCTTCTTTAGACTCTCGGAGTGCCAAAGGTCCCGAAAACACATCGGTATTTTTTCCTTCCAAGATTAGTATTTACAGCCGCTAAATAAGCTTATGACTCAGTGTATTAGCCTCTGTAATTTTAGGATCAGTACCAAGAAGACTCCCGATATGATCCCGAATAGGCATGAGGCCACCGGAGACGCCTAGAGACCTTTTTTGCCCACTAGATAAATTTTCAGCCTAGATATCAAGAATATGAACCTTCCAAGTATTATTCAGGAAATTTTCAATTTTTAGTATATTTTTCTAATTTTCTACCTTACTAAAATGTTGTAGGACCATTCTAAAAAATCACCCTGATTCGCAGTGTTTTCCCTCCTAGGTAAGGGGGAAAAGCGGTTAGTTCTTGTAAGTCCTCTTAGGCCCAAAATAAGCATCAACCCAAATAATAAATTCTAAATAAACAATTGGGCTAAAGAAAAACTTTAAATGCATGGGCAACATGGGTTATTAATTTGTTTTCCTAGAATTTTATTTTATTTTATTTTAATTCTTTTCCATTGAGATGTAATTTTGGTTGGTTGGTTGCATAGTTCTAATGATATGATATATGATGTATGTTTGGCGCTAGTATTATACTAGAACCGTTTGTAATAAGAATTAAATTAGAAGTATGTTAGGACTGCTTGAATAAACCCGTTAGTACCATATTTAGGGCCGGTAAGACAAACACCGCTAGTACTATGTTTAGGGCCGACAAGCTCGCTAGCAACGTGATGAGATTGAAAGCAACCATTAGTGGTATGTTAGGGTCGTAATAAATTACTATAAGCCAGTAGATAAATGATTAGGAGCGTAAATGCTAAATGACAAACTTAGAAAGAATTCATGAAAGAGGAGATGAACATATATCATAAATACACTTAAAAAGATATCATTGATTGTCATGTCATCATGGAACACTAAGCTGAGATAACAAGATAAAAGAAATAGAATGCATTATAATCATGGCACTCTATTAAAAAAGGCTAAATAAAATGAGCTACAGTCATGCATCATTTGGTTGTTGCATATGATTGATGTTTGTCATACATAAGATTGCATTAAGTAAAAGATTTGAAGAGTAAAATAAAACATGAGGCATGCAAGGTTGGTGACGAACCATATCTGCATGACCTAACAAGCCGTAAATTTAGACGAGAGGTTTAGATCAAACGATTCGAACCTGAGAGGCAAGTTAGGGTGGCAGCGGACCACCCCTAGTCATAACTCGATATTGACATGGAGCATGGAGATATGATTTATGCGTTGCCAGACCATAGCTGGTAAGGGACCATGCTTATGGCTGGTATCACGAGATGTTCTACCTCGACGTAGGTATCCCAAGAAGCTTTGGTTTGGTGTCATCCCTAGTGGCATTGCCTAAAAGTTATCCCGAGAGTGGGTGATGTACACACTTACCACCTTATGTTCATCCGACGGTATTTAAGTATTGGATTAAATGATTGATCAATAAGATATAATTTAATCGAAAAAAGGAATTATGCATATACATAGTATTTCAAGCATGCTAGTAGGACTTTAATATTGTTGTCATGATGTCGTATGAAATTGTTCTTTAATTAAATTGCTATAACTTAAAGTTTATTATTCATTGTTGTTTGTTGTAGGAATATTAGGACCCACATGATAGGCCTGATACTTCCTCCTTACTGAGCAAGTTGTGCTCACCCTTCATTCTAACATGTTTTCTTAAGTGAGTACTATAAGGAGACAGAGTACACTGAACCATATAATGAGGTTCAAGATGTAGAGCAGACTGAGTGAGGGCACGCTGTAACCCCTCAAAAGTAAAACTAGCCGGGATTGGGTTTCAATTTTGTGTTATTTGATTTCTAAAGAAACATATGGTTTGTTTAAATTGGCACATTATCTGTATATTAGTTTTTCTGGGATTGTCACTTAATTGCTTTGATTTTATTTAATACTCTTATTATTTGGAAAATAGATTAAAAGAAAGTGTTTTTACCTCATATTTCTCAAATTATTTTTAATTAAATGCTTTATAATTTAGATATTTTCTTAAATTAAGTTTTATAAAATTTGGGGTATTATAGTTTCTATGACAACCCAAGTCTAGAACCGGTTAACAAAACACTTGCCCATACTACATGGGTTATCCTTTAGAAAAGGATAAGCACTAGATGCTTATGTTTTGGAATTTGAGCCTATATATCTACATAAGGCTTCCTACAATTCACTCATGTGGAATGTAAGGGTGTTACAAACTCCCTCTCCTATGTACCCAACGTCTTCATTGGGGTCAGTCGGATTACTTGGTTCCTTGGACCAAGTAACCTATCTAATCGAACTACTTAGTTCCTGACAAAGTAGCCTATCAAATCTAGGATCAGTCCTGGTAGACGATGCATGTGCATACCCACCATACTACACCATTGTGGTCCCAGGTCGACTTTGATACAATCTGTGACGACCCCAAGTCCAAAACTGGTCAATGGAACACCTATAAACACTACATGGGCTATCCTTCGGAAAAAGATAAGCGCTAGGTGCTTATGTTTTGAAATTTGAGCCTATATATCTACATAAGGCTTCCCACAATTCATCCATGTAGGATATGAGAGTGTTATAGTACAAACTTTATCATGAGATTTATATTTATGTATTTTATTCAAATAAAAGATTTGGCTACGAAAATATTTAGAATGCTAAGTTAAAGTTTTAAATTTTATAAAATATTTACTTAAGGTATTATTTGATAGTAATAGAAAGCCAAAGGTAACATGTTTGAAGCAAAAAAAAAGTAATGGCAATTTAAGAGTTTTAGGTAATTTATGATTAAAACAAAAAATAATTGCATATCATACGTAATTCTGTAATATAAAATTAACGGTGGGTAACTTTACAGTAAAAAATAAAATTTAATGGTAACTTAAAAGTTTCTTTTAGTATTTTAGTGCTAATACAACTCTACTTAAATAGATAATAACAGAATTAGATTCCATTAAAAGAACAAAACATTTTATAACAGAATAGCAAAAAAGTTGTTCAATATTTGTGTATCTTTATACTTTTTAGAGCCCTATTACTAACACAATTTTAATTAAATAAACAATATAAAGTGTTCAGTTATACAAATTTTTAATTTATACTTTTTATACCTAACCTTATTTATTTAATATTCAACACTTATAGATTTTCATGTGAAACATTAGCATGAGTTTTACCACATAATAAACTTTCGTAATTTATACTCATTCAACTTGCAAAAAAAAAACTTAATTGACAAAAAATTATGTTCAGATGTACCTTTAACAGTAATATAAACTTTAGTTTAAGTTTTATCATATATTTAATTTTTTTTATTCAAATAAATTATTTAGTTATGAAGGTTTTTAAAATGCTAAGTTGAAATTCAAGTTTTATAAATATTTAGTTGTACAAACTTTAGCATGAGTTTTACATTCAAGTCTTTTATTCAAACAAAAGATTTGGCTATGAAAATTTTTGGAATGCTAAGTTGAAATTTTAAGTTTTATAAAATATTTACTTGAGGTATTATTTGACAGTAATATTGAACCAAGGGTAACATTTTTGAAGCAACAACATTTTAATGGCAATTTAAATGTTTTAGGTAAGATTAACACAAAAAGTAATTGCATATAATACATAATTCTATGATATAGAATTAAGAGTGGGTAATTTAGTAGTAAAAAAACAAAATTTAGTGGCAACTTAATGGTCTCTTTTAGTGTTCTAGTGCTAATACAACTTGACTTAAATAGATAATGAAAGAATTGGGTTTCATTAAAAGAACAAAACATCTTATAATAGAAGAGAAAAAAAATCGTTCAACATTTATGTACTTTCATATTTTTTAGACACCTAATACTAACACAACTTTAATTAACTAAACAACATAAAACTTGTTTATAAATAAAAGAGTCAAAGAACTTATAATTTCAAGATAAAGAAAAAACTATAGGTGAACTATTGTAAAGTGTTCACTTATATGAATTTTTAATATATACTTTTTATACCTAATTTTTTTTTTAATATGCAACACTTATAGATTTTCATCTGAAACATTAGCATGAGTTTTACCACATAACAAGTTTTCACAGTATAAACTCATTCAAGCTGTAAAACTAAAAAAAACTTAATTGACAAAAAAAAAATATGTTCAAGGGTACCTTTTACAGTAATACAAACTTTAGCTTGTGTTTTACCATATATTTAATTTTTTATTGAAATAAAAGATTTAGTTATGAAGGTTTTTAAAATGCTAAGTCGAAGTTTCAAGTTTTATAAAATATTTAGTTGTATAAAATTTAGCATGAGTCTTACATTTAAGTCTTTTATTCAAATTAAAGATTTGGCTATGAAAGTTTTTGGAATGCTCAGTTGAAATTTTAAGTCTTATAAAATATTTACTTTAGGTATTATTTGATAGTAATATAGAACCAAGAGAGACAAGTTTGAAACAAAAAAAAAATAATAGCAATTTAAGAGTTTTGGGTAAGATTAACACAAAAATTAATTGCATATAGTACGTAATTCTGTAATATAGACTTAAAGGTCAATAAGTTTGTACCAAAAAATAAAATTTAGTGGCAACTTGAATGTTTCTTTTAGTATTCTAGTGCTAATACAATTTCACTTAAATAGATAATAACAAAAATTGGTTTTATTAAAATAGTAAAATATCTTATAACATAAAAAGAAAAAAATTGTTCAACATTTACACATAAAAAAAATTTATTCAACATTTACGCACTTTCACACTTTTTATAATATAACATAAGATAAGATGACAATAAGAAAGTAAGAAGGAAACCTAGCTGCCTAGCGTGTGGTCCAACCTGTTCTCTTCTATCATCTCCCATATCCCTTAAAAACTTTGTAAGTTTGAGCCAAGTAAACCAAAAACGCTGCTGATACTATACAAATGCACATTACTCCAACCATTTCTTTCTTTTTTTCTTTTTAGTTAAGAAGTTATTGCAGCATGTACAATATACAAACCTCGGAGAGGGGATCTTCAAAAAGAAAAGAAAAAAAATAAAAGGACGGATTGAAGGCTTGTTTTGAATTAAATTAAATCAGAAACGACTCATTGATCTGGAACAACCATTTGTGCCGAGGGTTTTGTCCTTCTATTCCACACATTTGTTTATAAAGACCCAAATGTACCCAAGAAATTCTCAACAGACCGTAGCTGTGTGGCCTAAAAGGTAAAGTTATAATCGTCCGTAATCTTCAATTTCCGCGATCGAATTCTCCAATTTGGATTTTGGAGGCAATGCCGCCGGAGGAAAAGACGAAACAAGGATCATTCTACACTCTACAGTGCCTTTCCAGGCACATACCTTGGACACGTGGTCACCTATGACTTCATCTAGTTCGTTCAGGGCACAACTCTTCATTACATCACTTATTGTTCATATACTGCCGCTTTAACCCTAATGTGTCAATCCCAAACAACTAGACCACTGCTTTGTGAAAAGCCTTATTCTATGCTGTCCCATGTTCTTTCTTTTTCTTTCATTCTTTCATTCTTTCATTCTTTCACTCTTTTTCTTTTTTTTTTTTTTTTGATTTTCTTACATCTTATTATTTTTCTATTAATTTAACATGTCTTTACTTTTCTCACAAATGATGAATGGATTTCAAATATCCTCAGTTTTTATTTTTTTTTCTGAAACTTTGATTTTCCTCTTTCGATTTATTAAGTTGAAAATCATTTGTGGCTCTCATTTTCATAAAAACAACATACAATTATTTTTAAAAATAAAAAATAAAAAGGAGCTTGTGGGTGATATCATACAATTGAAAAGTATAACAATGACCATACATATATTGTAAAAAAAAAATCATTTTGTCTTTTCCATATTTCCTTAAGAACTATTTCATCATGCCAAATCCATGGAATTAGAAATCATTCAATGATAAGATATAATAAACATTTTAAATTTATTTTGATTATAAAAAAACAAACATTTCAAATTTTTTAGCAATTAATACAGGATACTAAGAAATACTGGTTTCAAATCTCACCATGGTATAAGGGGTTCTGACATCATTTTAGATTTCTAACAGCACTATCACAATTTTTTAAAGGTAAATAATTAGAAAAATTGTCGTTGCAAAACTCTAATAGTAAGAATCATTTTTCCAATGGTTGACAGTAAAAAAATTACACTGAAGATTTTCTGACTGTTGGCTATAAAAAAAAAATCAATGAAACCTTTTTCATTATTAGCAGCTGAATTTTTCTGTTTCTTTTTAAGTGTCCTCTCAACTAACATGCCTAGCATAAAATTTGGTTTTCCACCCAAACCAAGGCAAGGGCAAAGTGACTCTTAGTTTCCAATCTTAAACTAATACCTCTTAGTGTCCTAGTGTTAACCATTAAAATTTAAAATGTTTATTGGATCCTATCATGGAATGAGTGATAAATCCAAATATTTGGCATGATAAAATAGTTTTTAAAGAAATATAGAAAAAGACATAAAAATTTATGAAAATATAATATAGAAGATTGTGCATTGAGACTTATGGTCATTTTTATACTTTTCAATGATATAATATCACTCACAAAGCTCTTTTTTATTTTTTAAGGAAAAAAATACTTGTATATTGATTTTATGGAATGAAAGCAACAAATAATTTTCAACTTGATAAACAAAAATGAGAAAATGAAAGTGTCAGAAAAAAAAAAACTAAGCATATGTAAAATCCATTTATCATTTGTGGCGAAGAAAATAAATTCATTAAATTAATATTAAATACTAAAAAGTTAAAAAATAAAAAAGAAGAATGAGAAAGAATGAACCAATGAATGAACAAATTAAAGAAAAATTAGAAGGAACAGAAATTAAGTGAGCGAAGAGAGCTTTTCATAAAGCAGTGGTCTATTTGTATGTTTTTGAAAAATTAGTGTTAAAGTGACAGTATATGAGTAATAAGTGATGCATTGAAAAGTTATGCCTTGAAGAAAGTAGATCAAATCACCCGTGAACACGTGTCCAAGGAAGGCAGTGTAGAACGATCTGACGATCTTTCTACAGTACCAGGTACATACCTTGGCAGGTACATACCTTGGCTCAGGTGGCATGCATGTGGCAGTCCTAGTAGGAATTTGACCAAGTCAGATTTATTTTGGTAGAATTACCATAGAGGTCCTTAAAGTTTTTAATGGTATAAGAGTAAAGGTAAATCGGTTATCGGTTAGTTACATTAGAAAGTAAAAAACGTGGCTTGAGTAGAAAAAAAAAAAAGCAAACAGAAGGCGAGCGGAGGGCCGGGAGTTGCGAGTTGCGACAGCACCGACGGAATCAATGACGGGCACATGGCAGAGAGATCGAAGCATGGCAGCGGTCTGCGGCGGAAGCTGATCAACAGCTTGTCACATCCCTCGAACCGTATAAGCTGCTCGTAGGCCGGCTTCTTCAATTGTCAGAACCACCACTCGCCGGCGTTTACTTGGGGCTGCATGTGGTGGGGTTTAAGCCTTCAATCCCTCTCTCTTTCGCATCAACGTCGATTCCTGACGTCGATCAGACACTCGACCTCTTCGATTCTGGCCCATTGCTTGGAGACGATCTTTCTCATTCCTGTATCGTTCCAACCATCAGAAGTTGAGGTAATTGCACCAACTTACTTGATTTTTTTGCTATTGAAAATTTGATTAGATTTTACCGAATTCTTTTTTAGTGAATTATTTTTCGGCATGCGGCTTTGCTGGGCTGTGGTTCCTTAATTCCTAATTTCACCTTTTGTTCCTGAAAGACTATGTTAGTAAGTCTTGGCAATTCTCTCATGTGCTAGTAGAGATTTCCCTTTAGACTTGGGGATTTGCCCTCCTAGAACCATGTAATGAAGTATTTGACCAAGCACCTACTAAAATGATCCAATGTTGAAATACATTGTTCAAATACAAGTGAAAACATACTAGAAACCATGTTAGCCATTGTCTTTCCTTGTCCAAACACCAGCAAAATAGCAAATCATTCTAACAATGATTACATTTCAAATGTAAGGTAAAGTGCCAATGTTCTGGTTGAATCCTGAAGCTTGGACATAAGCCTACTAGCAGCATTATGGCTACTCCTATTTTGGCTGAACTCAACTTACTCTAATGTACACAGCCTTAGCTCCTCTTATTCTAAAACCTTTTATTTAAGGCACTGCTTCATATTTCTTTTCTATGAGAAAGGAGAATAATATGTATAGCCAAAGGAGTATCAGGAGCGTGCAAACCCTTACAAACAATCAGTTTAAAAGAATAGCTTTACAAACTCTACAACTTCCCTGTCACCCAAAATCCATTACTCCATATTTCTAGCTTATGACTCATTCTGATCTATAACAAATTCATGAAGAATCTTTTTGGTAAATTGAAAAGGCGGAAAAAGCAGAATCAAAATAATATTTCTATTTAAGGAAAATGATAAGTTTGAGAAGAAGGTCTTAAGCACAAGCTGAAACAGCTGTGAACCAAATTACACTGAATATGTACTCGACACCATCTCTCAAGCAATCATTAGTCGAAATTCAAAAACAAAGCTTGCACAGCATATCCAAATCCAATTTTTGCAGGCTTAAAAAAGTAGCATTCCACTGTTTCCAGAGGAATAATAACATGCCAATCAGGATGCATAAGTAAAGAAACACTTAGAAAATGCTCATCAAATAAATTTCCAAACCAGATACATATTTAAACATCAACTAAAGATCATTGCATTTAGATTTTTGACATTGTTCACAGAATTTGTCTGTGTTTGACTTTTTGCTTGCAATTCGTTCTCCAGTAAAAAGCCATTGTTGATATGTACAAGCAAAACATAAAAAACAAATTCTAGAAGAAACACAAACCTTGAGATCAGCTGCCACTTTAGCTACATGACGAGAAGATCTAAGGAGAGTGGCAAATGTTAAGATGATACTAAAAAAGATGACATCCACATTCTCGCAGTCTATGATAGTCCTAGAACAAATAGATAACCAATTCTTACCTAAATCAAAATATAGATACAGTTTCTGCCAACTTTCATGCAAAATTTCAGCTTTGTTTGATGCTTCCAACTCAAAGTCAAAGAGTTAGTCAAGCTGCAGCCTTAGCACAGTTTTTGCCAACTTCTCTTCATAAAGTCATCTTGCTTCAGATTTCTTGCCCCAAAGAAATCTTACTTATCATATTTAATTTATTGACAAAGTTGTAGAGGTAACAGACAAGTAACTATGAAAATCAACATTTGGTCAACTTTCAGGTTCACCATTAATCATGCTGTGTTTTCTATTGAAGCTGCTGTTATTCTCTGTCGTGATGTAGAAACCATAGCCCTTAACTCAGATATTTTAATCCACTGTCTTGAGTAGCATCTTTTCCATAAATATTAGCTGCGTCAATTAGATCAGGTTATGACCCTCAAAACTCATGAAGTTTAGCTCATGACTGCTGAAGCAAATTTCCTCTTCATTTTCCCTGAAAAACTGACTTCCTTACACCCCTATTGAGCTTAAAAAGTTCCATTTTGGCTCTGGAAAATGTCTGCAAAATTTCAGTTTCAAACACTTTTCCTAGCTCAAAGTCAACTTTGGTCAAACTTTACCCATATGAAATTTTCTGGCAACTTCAGCAGTTAATTCCTTTGATTTCAAGGCATCATCTTGAGTTATACAGATCCAAATTGCTCAAAATTTAGCAGTCACCATCCTTTTATCATTTGAAACTTGTTTGCAAAATTTCAGTTTCAAACACTTTTCCTAGCTCAAAGTCAACTTTGGTCAAACTTTACCTATATGAAATTTTTTGGCAACTTCAGCAGTTAATTCCTTTGATTTCAAGGCGTCATCTTGAGTTATACAGATCCAAATTGCTCAAAATTTAGCAGTCACCATCCTTTTATCATTTGAAACTTGTCTGCAAACATATCTTGAATTTGGAAGTCATCTCCAAAGGGTTTGAAGCATATCTCCTCTGCAAGTGGTTTTAGCAGAAAACTGGAACTCATTAGTGTCTTTTCAGTTTTAGTGGTTCAAACAGCCCCAAAATTTGCAGTCCTTTTTTTTATATCCATTTGTAAGTTTTTCAAACCAGCAAGTACATCCCGCGACTTCCCAGTCCTCCCACTCCGCCCTCAACTTCCACTGCCGCAACTTCCCCAATCCTCTTTTCCAGCTCCAGCCTTCCTTAGATGCCGTCTACGCCCATATTCGAGCCCCGTCTCCCAGCTTCTCCATAAGCTCGCTTCCGATGAGAGAAAAGAAGGACCCAAGAATAAGAGCGAGCATTTTTTCTTTGAGCTACTCGCTAAGCAGCCGAAAAACTTCGTTACCTGCGTGTCTTTCAGAACAACGACCACAATGATGGACGAACAGATAGGATTGAGGCAGAGTGAGCACATGTTCATCTGGGTGCTAAGAGATGCGGACAAAGGGTACGTCTCCAGTGGTGAAGGTAGGAGAGAGGAGCTGCCGGGTATCAAAGCTTCCGTAAAGAACTTGGGGGTTCCCATACCTCTTTTTTTGTCCTTTCCGCAATCTTTATAAGGGACCGTTCTAAAATACATGATGGGCAACGGTGCCGCCCCGTTTTTTCAACCGCTAAATTACCAACGGCCTGACCGTTGGTAAAAAAAAAATTAAATTTACCAACGGTCAAATGTGTTGGTAATTTACTAACGGCTCAATGCGTTGGTAAATAAGCTATTTTCCAACGGTTAGATTACAAACGTGCATACGCGTTGGTAATTACTAACGCCCACGCACGTTGGTAATTACCAACGTGCGTGTATGTTGATAATCAACAGTACTAATTACCAACGCGCGTGTACGTTGGTAATTACTAATGCGCATGCACATTGGTAATTACCAACACGTTTACACATTGGTAATCAGCAACATTGATTACCAACGAGTATGCACGTTGGTAGTTACCACGGGCGTGCACATTAGTAATTACCAACTCGCCGACGCGTTGGTAACTGTTAATTATTATTATTATTATTATTATTATTATTATTATTATTATTATTATTATTATTATTTATTAAAAAGATAATAATATATATTTAAAATATATCATATATATTATAATGTTTAATGATAATAATCATATATAAAATAACAATTTTAGAAAGTAAAGAAATATTTTTTAAACATTTTTACAAATATGTAATAATAATAATAATAATAATAATAATAATAATAATAATAATAATAATAATAATAACAACAACAACAACTATATATATACAATATATAATGTGTATGAGCAGATATATGAATTTATTTTTATACTAAAATTAAAATTTATGGTTTTAATGTATATAATAAAGCAATTATCATTGCTTGACATTGCATTATCATATAATAGATGACTAAGTGATTGAAACAGATTAATTAATTAATTATCATGTTTGGAAATCAATTGGTTCACTTTTTTTAATTGAATAATTAATGATAGTAATTTTTCTTAGTTTATAATTCCTTAGTTGTAATAAGTCTTTACGTGTTTATATAATTCCTCAAAAAAAATATTTGTATAAAATACTATCAGTTATATGGTAGTTTACAAATAACAAAAATACACATGAAACTAAATAAATATGATTATTAATATCATTATTATTTATATAGCCCATAAAAGCTCAAAAATACCCAAAACACTAACCTAAACCTAACTTAACCTATATAAATAATAACTTTTCCTTTCTCTCAGCCGCCTCTATCAATTGGTTCACCTCTCTGCTGCTTCTCTATCCATTTCGGCTCTGCTCTCATCTCTCTGTAGCCTCATTCTCCTCTTTCTCCTCTTTCTCCTCCGTCCCCAGCCGGTGATCTCCCATCTCCTCCCGATTCCACCTCGCATCCCACCGCCGATCGTCCTTGCCTCAGCCCATTGCCTACCCTCTTCACCTCTGCTCGCCTCCTCGTATCTGATAGTCGCCTCCCTCCTCTATTCGTCCGTCCCCAACCGGCGATCTCCCTCCTTCTCCCGATTCCACCTCGCCTCCAGCCGCCAATCGTCCTCACATAGCCCCGCCACCGATCGCTATCACCTCAGCCAGTTGCCTCGCCTCCTCGCGTCTGCCTTTCGTCTCGCCTCCCGTTTTTATTTTTTGTTTATTTTGTTTATTTTTTTTTGTAAGTTTGTAGATCTGGTTGTTTCGTAAGTATATATGCTTGTTTGATTGTTGATTTGTGAATTTTGTCTTCAATTGTGTGAATTTTTAATTTTTTTTTCTTCATTTCGGGTAAATTTTTATGAATTTTAAATATTTTTTTGAATTTTGAGTTAATTTTTATTCTCAATTTTTATATTTATTTTGAATTTTAAAATTTTTAATTTCTGATTTTTCTATTCTTAATTTTGCTACTTTTTTTTAATTTTAAAATTTTTTGTGAAATTATCTAGTTTATAATTTCTACTGAAGTTTTCAAAAATTCTTGGTACTAATAACCTCTTAGTGATATAATTTTGATTGAACATGTAGTTTCAATTTAGATTAATTATTTTATTTTATTTTTTTTAAATGCAGTTACCAACGACTCCTCGTTGGAAAGTTATTTATTTTTTTTAAAATTAGAAACTAATTTCCAACGGCTAAATCGGTTGATAATTTACCAACATGCACGCGCGTTGGTAATATTTTTGCCCATTGGAAATTGAATTTGATGCATGGCCGTTGGTAATTACCAACTACTTATTTTTTGCACGTTGGTAACTAGATTTCTAACGATTGATTTACCAACACGTATATACCAACGACCGTGCGTTGGTAATTTCAAACTACTAACGCACAGCCGTTGGTAAATGCGCATTGGTAAATCAAAATTTTTTAGTAATGCGTCGATTCCAAGCGTCACCACCCATCGGTGACGCTAGTTGAAAAAGAGGAGAAGAATCACGCTCCAACCGCATCTTCCTCTTCGGTTTGCCACCTTCAATAGCCGCTGCACCCCCATTCTTGTATCTGGAGGTCGCTTCTTCCATCGCCAGCATAGCCCAAGTGGCTGTTCACTCCACCGTCACCAATTTAAGGATAAATAGAGTAAGACCTACTTTGATACCCATAAACCAACCCGTAAGTTTCAAGCCCGCCAATCAAAATAGATTTTCTTCTCTTGGCTGCAAAACTGCAGTTTAGTCCCCAACCTTTTTTGTCTCATTCATCTACATCACAAATGTCTTTTTCTCTTTTCCAGATCGGTCACTAATAGCAGGTTTTTTTGTCACTCTTTCTATTTATTTTTCGCATGTATTTGTTTGTTTAGCCATGCATCAAATTTAGCTATTAAATTTGATGAGAAGAATAATGTAGGATATTTATTTGTTAGACTTTATTATTATTATTATTATTATTATTATTATTATTATTATATTACAGTTTTATTTTTATGTAGATCTCATAATGCATATTAAAAATAATAATACATAAAAATTATTTGTTAGGCTAGTTACTTAATTGTTTAAAACTTTGATATACCTCATCTTCTAGAAATTAGAATGATACTAAATTAAAGAGGTAATTGTACAATACTTGACAAATCTTCAAGGATCTGTTCTCGGTGGATTTGATAAAATTCTGATATTTTAATAATATCTATAATTCCATATTTGATTGGTCTAATAAGATTTATAGTTTGAAATTAATAGAAATTTTTAAAAAAAATAAAAGAAAAATAAAATTCATAAAAATTATTTTATTAAATATTAGGTTTTTTTAAAATTATTTTTATCAAAATTAAATAAAATTTATAAAAACTATGTAAAAAATCCCTACTCCCTAATGTGTATTTTTATTTAAATTAATTTAATGAAATTAATAATATAGAGGATTATAAATTTAAGGTTACAGTGGTATCAATTTAAAATTACGATGGTACCAATTTAGGGCAAATTCATTTTAACTTAAGCCAACTTAATTTAAAATAACTTATTTTTATGTTTACATCTTTTTTACTTGAAACCAATTTTATTTGAAATTCAATATTATTTAGGTGAAATAATCCATTGATTGTAAAATTTTATAATACTATTAATTTTTTATAAATTTTTCTTTTTTAAACATTAAAAATGAAAATTTCATAGAAATTTAATAACATGATTAAAATTTTGTTTCAAATTGATTATTACACCTATATAATATTGGCTTTCAAATAAAATTGGTTCTAGGTGAAAAAGGTTTAAAACCATTTTAGATTAAGTTGACTTAAGTTAAAACTAATTGAGTGCTAAGGTTATAGTAGTACCAACTTAAGGTTATAGTGAAATCAAGTTATGGTTTTATAGGTACCTAGTTAAGGTTATGGTGATACCAAGTTAAGGTTATGATGATACTAAGTTAAGGTTATCATGGTACTAAGTTAAGATTATTGTGGTACCAAGTTACAGTTATAATGGTACCAAATTAAGGTTATAGCGTACCTAGTTAAGGTCATAGTGGTACCTAGTTAAGGTTATGGTGGTACCAAGTTAACGTTATGTTGGTACCAAGTTAACGTTATGTTGGTACCAAGTTGAGGTTATGGTGATACCAAATTGAGGTTATTGTGATACCTAGTTAAAGTTATAGTGATACCAAGATAAGGTTACAGTTGTACCAATTTAATTGTAACGGTACCAAGTTAAGGTTATAGTGGTACCAAGTTAAATAACCTTAACTTGGTGTCATTATAACCTTAACTTCATATCAGTCTAACCTTAACTTGGTACAACTATAACCTTAAATTGGCAACACATTTACTGGTTCACCTGGTCACACTAGTATAATAACCTTAACTTGGAACCAATGCAACCTTAATTTGGTACCACTATAACCTTAACTTTGTGCCACTTTAACCTAATTTCTGTACCATTTTTACTGGTTGTAACGCCCCCAATTTTATGAACCTTAATTTTAAAAGATATCTTAAATTCCCAGAATTATAAAGCATTTAATTAAAATAATTTAAGAAATGTGAGGTAAAACATTTTATTTTAAATTATTTTCCAAAAAATAAGAGTATTAAACGAAATCAGAGTAGTTAAGTGACAATCCCAGGAAAACTAATATGCGGATAAGGTGCCAATTTAAACAAACCATATGTTTCTTTAGAAATCAAATAACACAAAGTTAAAACCCAGTCCCAGCCAGTTCTACTTTCGAGGGGCTACAGCGTACCCTCACTCAGTCTGCTCCACATCTTGAACCTCGTTATATGGTTCAGTGTACTCTGTCTCCTCATAGTACTCACCTAGAAAAACATGTTAAGAGGAGGGATGAGCACAACTTGCTCAGTAAGGGGGAAGTATCAGGCCCATCACATGGGTCCTAATATTCCCGTAACAAACAACAACGAATAATAAACTTTAAGTTGTAGCAATTTAATTAAAGAACAATTCCATACAACATCATAACAACAATATCAAAGTCCTACTAGCATGCTTGAACTACCATGCATATGCATAATTCTTTTTACCGATTAAATAATATCTTATTGATCGATCACTTAATCCAATACTTAAATGCCGTCGGACGAACCTAGGGTGGTGAGTGTGTACATCACCCACTCTCGGGATAACTCTTAGGCAGTGCCACTAGGGATGCCACCAAGCCAGAGCCTCTCGGGATACCTACGCCGAGGTAGAGCCTCTCATGATACCAGCCATAAGCATGGTCCCTCGCCAGCTATGGTCTGACAGCACACAAATCATATCTCCATACTCCGTGTCAATATCGGGTCATGACTAGGGACGGTCCGCCGCCACCCTAACATGCCTCTCGGGTTCGAATCGTCCGTTCCGAACCTCTCGTCTAAATTTACGGCTTGTTAGGTCATGTAGATATGGTTCGTCACCAACCTTGCATGCCTCGTATTTTATCTTACTCTTCAAATCTTTTACTTAATGCAATCTTGTGTATGACAAACATCAATCATATGCAACAACCAATTGATGCATGACCGTAGCTCATTTTATTTTAGCTCTTTTTAGTAGAATGCCATGATTCTAGTGCATCCTATTTCTTTTATCGTGTTATCTTAGTTTAGTGTTACATGATGTCATGACAATCAATGATATCTTTTAAGTGTATTTGTGATAAATGTTCATCTCATTTCTCGTGAATTCTTTCTAAATTGGTCATTTAGCATTTACGCTCCTAATCCTTTATCTATCGGCTTATAATAATTTATTACGGCCCTAACATGCCACTAACGGTTGCTTCCAATCTCATCATGTTGCTAATGAGCTTGTCGGCCCTAAACATGGTACTAGCGGTGTTTGTCTCGCCGGCCCTAAACATGGTACTAGCGGTGTTTATTTAGGCGGTCCTAACATATTTCTAATTTAATTCTTGTTATAAGCGGTCCTAGTATGATACTAGCGCCAAACATACATCATACATCACATCATTACAACCATACAACCAACCAACCAAAATTACATCTCAAAGGAAGAGAACTAAAATAAAATATAATAAAATAAAATAAAATTCTAGAAAAACTAATTAATTACCCTACCCATGTTGCCCACGCATTTAAAGATTTTGTTTAGCCCAATTGTTTACTTAAAATTTATTATTCGGGTTGATGCTTATTTTGGGCCTAAGAGGGCCCACGAGAACTAACCCGCTCTTCCCCCTTACCTAGTTCGGAATAATACGGCGAAAGATGGCGATTTCCTAGGACGGTCCTACAAAATGTTAGTAAGGTAGAAAATTAGAAAAATATACTAAAAATTGGAAATTTCCTAAATGGTACTTGGAAGTATCATGTTCTTGGCATCTAGGCCGAAATTTTACCTAGTGGGCAAAAAGGGTCTCGGGGTGTCTTCGGTGGCCTCGTGCCTATTCGGGATCGTGCCGGTAGCCTTCTTGATATTGATCCTAAAAATTACAGCGGCCATACACTAACTTATAAGCTTATTTAATGGCTGTAAAAACTGATCTTGGAAGAAAAAAAAAATTATTTCGGTTACCGATGTGTTTTCGGGATCTCTGACGCTCCGGGAGTCCAAAGAAACACCAAACCTTCAAGTAAGGATTTTCTAACCCTTTGTAACAACATGGACAGCAAGGAAAAGAGAATTATTAGGGCTGTAATATTCAAAATTGGCAGCCAAGATAATTTTTAAAAGAGGCTACGGTGGCTTACCGGGCTTAGAACCAAGTATGGACAAGATTGCACCGGAAACGAGTGGAAAAACCCAAAACTTGGATTAATGATAATCTACCAAATATTTACAGCAAAAATATAAGGTATTTAGGTGCTGGAAGAAAAGAAAAAGAAAGAAAGAAAAAAATTAAAAGAGTAATACCGAAGAACTTTTGCTCACACGAAGCAAATCGGGATCGTCGGTACTCGTAGGATTGGCTTTGGTGTCCGGATGGGGTTTCCCTTCAACTTAAAGAATCTAGGCAAAAATACAGAATTAAATTAATATTCTAATACTTTGGAAGAGCCAAGAATCAAAGCATGGATGGCTGAACTTACACAGTTTGATGAAGCACTAAGTGGAGGCAAACAACCGGCACAGAAGGATGAAAGAATGGTGGACGATCTTCTTGCAGAAAAAATCAAATTTTCTTCCCATGGCTTAGGCGGCTGTTGATGGGGGAGAAGAAGTGCTGAAATATTGAAAAGGGAAAGGTTCTGTGGGGCGAATTAAGCTCCATGCCAATTAGAAGCGTAGGGTAAAATAAATAATAATATAATAATATGGTAATTAATTAGGATAACTAGATTGGCAAGTTTTTGTTTTTTTTTTTTAATCTAAAGTTTCGAAAAATCCTGTAGGTGCTTTGCGGCTGGAAAGTTTTAGAAGAAAGAAATTAGGGTTAGGGAGAAAAAAAAAATAATCCTATGTAGCGGTAGCACGAACCGGGTTTAAACCCCACACGCGCGTTGGTTAACTTTTGGGAAACCTAAGCAAACGAATTCAGAATTAAGTGAGGTAAATTTCTCTTGACTCATTTTTTCGAGAAGAATCCAATGGTGCTCCCAGATTTTCCATCCGATGCTCGGTTGTAAATGACAAAAATGCCCCTAGCCTAAAGAAAATGACTTTGAGCTTCTGGTTTAGAATTTGACTTAATAACCAATAAAGGAATCATCTAAGAATCAAGATTCTTAATTTTATATTTTATTATTATTATTATTTTATTTATTTAATTAATTAGGATAATTTGGTGATTTTATTTTACTTAATTTCTAGGGTTATTACACTGGTTCACCCAGTCATACTAGGACAATAACCTTACTTGATACCACTTCAACCTTAACCTGATACCACTTCAACCTTAACCTGATACCACTGTAACCTTAACTTAGTACCACTATAACCTTAATTTCATATCACTATAACCTTCACTTAGTACCATAATAACTTTAGATTGGAACCACATAACCTTACTTGGTACCAGTAGAACCTTAACATTGTACAACTGGAACTTTAATTTAATACCACAATAACCTTAGTTTGGTACCACAACAATCTTAACTTGGTACCACAATAATCTTATATTGGAACTACATTACCTTACTTGGTGCCAGTATAACTTAAATTGCTACCATTTTAACCTTAACTTGGTACTATAATATTTCTAAATTAGTATCACAATTTTAAGTACCAAGTAAACCCATACTATAATATAAAAAATACTAAACATAACCCTAACCCTAACCTTAAATCTTAAATTTAACCCTAGTCCAAAACTATAAACACCTAAATCCTAAGTCTAACCCAAAACCCAAAACCATAAACTATACTAGCCCTAATCCCTAAGTCTAAGCCTAACCTCTAACTCTAACCCTAACCTTAACCTTAAGCTTAAGCCTAATCCTAAGCCTAACCCCTAACCTTAACCCTAACTCTAACCCTAAACCCTAACATAACCCTATTCCCTAATTCTTAAGAGTACATACATGCTTGAGCTTTTAAAAATTTTACCAAATATTGTTCAAATTAAAATATACATACATGCTAAATCCTAAACACTAAGCCCTAGCTTTAATCCTAAACCCTAAACCATAAACTATACACCTAAACTTAACATTAAATCATAAACACTAACCCTAATTCCTAATCACTTATCCTTAACCCTAATCCCTAATTCCTAACCTTAACCCTAATGCCTAGTTGTAGCCCTTAACTCTAATCTCTAATTCTTAACCCTAATCCCTAAACAATTTATGGTACCAATTAAAGGTTATGGCGGCAACAATTAAAAGTTATGGTGGTACCAACTTAAGGTTATAATGGTATAAATTTAAGGTTATAGTGATACTTAGTTAATGTTATAATGATACCTAGTTAAGATTATCATTGTACCAAGTTAAGGTTATTGTGGTATCTCTAGAACCTTAACTGGATACTACAATAACCTTAATTTAGCACCACTGGTACCTTAACTGGGTACAATTAGAACCTTAACTCGGTACCACTAGAACCTTAGCTAGGTACCACTAGAACCCTAACTCGGTACCATTAGAACCTTAATTTGGTACCACTAGAACCTTAACTCGTTACCACTATAACCTCAACTCTATACCACAATAACCATAACTTGGTGCCATTATAACCTTAACTCCATCTCACAATAGCCTTAACTTGATACCACTAGAACCGTAACTTGGTACCATTAGAACCTTAACTCGATATCACTATAACTTTAACTCAGTGCTACTATAACCTTAACTCGGTACCACAATAATCTTAACTCGGTACCACTAGAACCTTAACCAGGTATCACTAAAATCTTAACTCGGTACCATTATAACTTTAACTCTATACCACAATACCATAACTTGGTACCATTATAACCTTAACTCCATATCACAATAACCTTAACTTGATATCATTAGAACCGTAACTTGATATCACTAGATTTGTGACTTGGTACCACTAGAACCTTAACTCGATATCACTATAACTTTAACTCAGTACCACTATAACCTTAACTCGGTACAACAAGAACCTTAACTCGATACCACTAGAACCTTAACTCGGTACCACTAGGACCATAACTTGGTACCACTTAAACCTTAACTTGGTACCATTATAACCTTAATTTGGTACTATTAGAACTATAAGTTTGTACTAATAAACCTTATTTTGGTACCAATATGACCTTAAATTGGTACCACTATAACCATAAGTTGTACTAGTAGGACCTTAATTATTGGTACTACTAGAACCGTATTTTGGTACCAATATGACCTTAAATTGGTACCACTAGAACCTTAAGTTGGTACTAGTAAGACCTTAATTTGGTACCACTAGAACCTTAAGTTAGTAATACTAGAACCCTAACTTAGTACCATTAGAACCCTAACTTGGTACCATTAGAACCCTAACTTGATATCACTATAACCTTAATTTGGTATTACAATAATCTTAAGATGATACCACAGTAACCTTAATTTGGTACATCTATAACCATAACTTGGTACCACTGGAACCTTATTTTGGTATCACAATAGCCGTAACATTGTACCATTAGAACCTTAACTTGGTACCACTTTAATGTTAATTTGGTATCACTATAACCTTAATTTTGGACCATTATAACCTTAAGTTGCAACCATTTGAACCTTTTTTTGGCACCAATACGACCTTAAATCAGTACAGCTAGAACCTTAATTTGGCACCACTACAACCTTATGTTGGTACCACTATAATCTTAAGTTGGTACCACTATAACCTTAACTTGGTTCCACTATAACCTTAACTTAGTACCACAATAACCTTAACTTGGTACGACAATAACTTTAACTTGGTATCACTAGAACCATAATTGGGTACCACTATAACCTTATCTTTGTACCACTAATTTTAAGTTAATTTATTTTTCCATATAAATAACTTACACCTGAATTTTTCATTTAATTCTTATATTTCTTTCCCTTCAATCACACCTTAATTTTGGACTTATTTATTATCTTCTTATGTACAAATAAATATATATTTTATATCTAATACCAATATAATACATACATTTCAATTATTTTTACTTACTAATCCACCAAATACAAAAAATTAAATATATATTTTATATATTTATTATCTATAATACGTACAATAATTCTTTCTAGTCATTCTCATTTTATTACATACAATTATATTTTTCAATAAATATACATTTATATTTAATACCCATAATAACTTAAAATAAATATATATTTTATATTTACTTTACCCATTTCAGTACTTTCCCCTTCTTTTCCCGTTGTTCCCACCTATCTTTTCCCTCTTGCAACTTGTCATCGGATCAATGGGTTGCATTTTACTCTTACCAGTCCAATGGTTGTTTTGCCACTAATTCTTAACTTGGGTCCTTAATTGACACATTCTAAAAAGTTTGAGGAATTAGAAGAAAAAAAAAAGGCTGTATGGCTACTGATCGGGTATTTTAGAATCTTCCCTTTTTAAGCTTCATCACTTAAGTACCTAAGATGTAAAAGGCAGCAAGATAGGACCAAGTTACGTAATGGGTTACAACCTAGTATTGCAGGTTGCAAGTTACACAGTAGTTAGGTTAGGTTAAGTGGTAGGAATTTAGATTAGGTGGTATAAAAACAAGATTGAAGTGGAACATTAATGAGGTTATAATGATAGGTGTATTGGGCTAAACTGGAATCTAGTGCCATGTAACCTTGTTTCAATACCAACTTATAAGATGTTAAAGTCATATGTGATTGAGGTTAAACTGGTATAAGATTCATATTTACAATGTATGAGGTTGAAGTTGAAATGGTATGGGATTCATATTAAAGTGACATGAAATGTAGGTGAATAAAGTATTAGTTCAAGTGGTATGATGTTGAAGTTGAAGTGTTATAATTTTAAAGATAGCTAGAAGGAGAATTAGGTTAACTAATATGGTAATTAGGTTAAGCAGTATATTATGTAGTTAAGTTGTATGAGATTTAGGTTAAGTAGTATGTGACTCATGTTGAATAGGTTTGAGAATCAAGATAAGCAGACTAGAGAAAAGATGCTTTTGGGGATGAACAATGAAATCAGCAATGGACCTCAGATTCCATCCAGATTCAAAAAGAATAGATTGCCTCCCAAACCCCTCTTCACACAACCACTCCCCCTTTCTACGATGGAGTGACCAATTAAGGGCTTCAACCAACAATTCCTATTTGATCTTTAATGTAAAAGGCTCTTGATAGTAGAAGACTAAACCTTAATCCTTGGCAAGCCAATAAAGGAAATTATAGGAGTGGGTCAGTATTTTACCCAAAACCGAATCTTCTAATCTGACAATGGAGAGTGGTCGCACATGGATACCCCCAGTATTTTAGAAGGCTCCGAACTTGGGCCTAACCATCAGAGATTGGGCTCCCAACTAGAGATCCTGGCCCACTAGGCTTCAGCTTAATGTGTCCGAGACAGTTGCAGTTCAACATTGTTTCTGCTTGCCCTAAAAGTAGGGTGTTATTTACAATCAAAACCAGCTTTGCATCCGTAGCTCTCTCCCTCAACCCATTCACCAAACTTGGCTGCCGAGCTCTAATCCCTTCACCTCCCTGTGCGAACCACAAATCCTAATGATTTTCCTTCCCAAAGATGAGCAATTTCTTGCCCTTTATTATCTCTTCGCAATCATGACCACTCCTCATCATCAAATCATCTTTGTATTGAAATTCCCCCCAACAACCCACAAATCAAATTTTCTTAGAAAAATGGATTTCCAACATCGGTGATGGTTTATCTATTCCCCCATCGGTGAAAGAATGGTCAAAGAATGGTGGTTGGGGGTTTGGTGAGGAGCTCCAAGGAGGAGCAGAAGGAGCCTGAGGTTCCAGCTGCTCTGGCACCATCACATCAAGTTCTAGCCAGAAGAACCAGTAGCCCAACTGTTCAGGAAAAGCTCGAGTCTATAATCTCCCACCTCCTTTAGACTGTTTTTGCAAATCAGTGGTAGTCAGGTGCGATGGGAGCAAGTAATTAGTGTCAAATATAAGGGCAAATAAGTCCACATAACATGGATCCCACAGATAGTTAACATTGGGGATAGTAAAAATGCGATAATAAGATGTCATTAATTTTTCCTGAACAGGCAGTAGTAGATGAGTAGAAGAGTTTGAGTTTAAAAGTTTTTGAAGAATCACGCTAATCGTTATTTCACCCCCCCTTTTTTCATTTAGCCCATGTCAATTTTTTATTTCTAAAAAAAGGGGAAAAAATTGACTTGGCATCTGATAAGGAAAAAAGACGTAATGTGGCATTCTAAAATAAAAAATACAATTAATTAGTATATAAGTTAGAAACTACTAATTATTATACTATACATCTATATCTAATTATACATACTAACTCATTCTTAACTCTCTCTATATAATTCATTTTTATAAAAAAAATTGATAAAATTGCCCCTTATCAAGACTCTTTCTCTATTCCTTAAAAAATTCTATTCTCAATCGCGCTGTCATAAAGGTTGCTACTGTCATCGCTACTACCACCAGATTCTGTCATTTCTCGCATCTGCATAAGTGTTAAAGATAAATAAGCAAAGAGTCTAAAACAATTGAGAAAAGTGTGCAAATAAGTATATATAAGTGTCTGAAAATAATATATAGACTATTTGTTCTCTTCAATACTCCCTCCGTCCCATATATTTTGCTCCATTTTCATTTTTGGGTAGTCCCATAACTTTGCACCATTTCCCGTTTTAGTAACTTTTTAACTGTTAATTTACCACATTACCCTCACTCCCCTAACCCACTTTCTACGCCCCTCATTCGCCTCTATCTATCCCCATTTTCTTTTTTCTTGGCGAGCTGCTTAAGCTAATGAACCAGGGGCGGCGAGTAGCGGCAGTGTTGCCAGCGGCAGCAATGTGAGAAATTGCAAGCGAGACGAGACTAACAGTGAGGCGAGTTGGATAGAGGCCAAGAATCATGCGGGATCGGAGCGAAGCGAGGCGAGATCGGGGATCGGAGCGAAGTGAGGCGAGATCGGAGAGAGATGCTAGAATCGTGTGAGATCGGAGCGAAGCAAGGCACGGTGAGGTGAGATCGGAGAGAGACATGAGAATCGAGCGACATCGGAGCAAAGAGAGCAAGGCGAGGCGAGATCGGAGAAAGGCGAGGTGAGGTGAGGTCGAAGGGAGGCACGGTGACGACAACAGTGAGGCGAGGAGCGTTCAGGCCATGGTGAGGAACGACAAGAAGCGGCAACAAGGCGAGGAGCGACGGGGAGGAAGGGAGGACGGCGACAGAGGGAGGCAAAGAAACGAAGACAAGGGCAGATTTGGAAAGTAACGGGTCAAACAGTGGTTTTCTTAACATTCGTGCAAAAGCAAATAGAGCAAATTATTCGGGACGGAGGGAGTAATATGTAAATAATTTATTCTCTTTGATAAAATGTAAATGTATAGAAATGTCTGAATAAATATATTAAAATGTCTATAGAAATATGTAAAAGTGTTTGAGTAATATGCTAATAATTTATGATTTAAAAAAAATATTTAAATTAATAAGTAGAAATGTCTAAATAACTATATAAAAATATCTGAAAAAAAATACTAAAATAACTGTAATGATAAGTAGAAAATTTATTCTCTTTAAACTTAAAAGTGACTGAAACAATAAATGAAAATGACTAAATAAATATATTGAAATGTCTAAACAAATGTGAAAGTTCTCTCTAACTCTTTCATTATTCCAAACCTCTTCAACTCTTTCTTTGAATCCAATCCTCCTCTGCTCTGATTTGCCTATTCTCTTGGCCGGCAATTGAGGTCACGTTTCTATCTTCTCTTAGCCAGTGACTGCGGTCCCGATCTCTTTTCTTAGTCGGCGGCGTCTGGCTTCTTTTCCGGCTCTGCTGCGATCTCCCTCTAATCTGTTTTGATCTCGCTCCTCTCCTTCACTCGCGATCTCATTCACTGCCTCTTTGAATTCTCTTTTTTTCTCCTTCGCTCGTGTTCTTGTTCACTGCCGCTCCGATCAGCCTCTTCTCTTGGCCGGCAATTGAGATCGCGCTCCAATCTTCTCTTGGCTGGTGACTATGGCCCCCATCTCTTATCTCAGTCAACAGCGTCCAGCTTGTTTTCTAGCTTTGGTGCGATCTTCACATGTTTGTGGAATCAAGAAGTCGGCAACGCAGTTACGCAGGGGCAGGAGCAGCTGGCACTAGCAAATCGACGGTTAGCTTGGGGCATCGGGAAAGAGAGCTTGGTGAATCAAAAGATAAGAGGGTTTGAAAAAGGTTTGGGGGTAAAATAATAAAATAATTTCATATATTTAATTAGATATAACTGCATGATATCTATGGTGTAGAAACTACTGGCATTTAGTAATTAAGTTATGTAATTACAATTTACAATACTTTCGCAAAAAATCCAAGTTTAGGCCGTCGACTGATAACTCGACAGATAAGCCACAACAAAATCATTGTTTTCAATATAAGTGAACTCCAAATTAAAATTATTGGCTTAGAAACGAAGCCGATTCGTCGGTGCCCCCGGTCTCCGTGTCCCGTCCGTCTCACACGTTATTATTATGCCACCTGTCTTAACTTCAACTTAATCTTGCTCTTAAACGGAAATTGAGAAAAACAGACAGGATCCATTTGATTTAATTCTCATTTGACCGTTTGATGTTCGGCGGAACTTTAGCAACACAGCCAATTAAGTGTGCGGAACGTTGAAGAGGGTATTGGTCCTTGGAGATCTCTGGGTATTGGGCAGGCTCGTTGAGATCTCTGGGTATTGGTCCTTGAACACTATTTGCCTGAACGGGTTGGAACCGCTGGCGTTGGAGTTGGAGAGGGTCTGGCCGTTAGACTTCCGTTTTACTGCAAACCCGAACAGGTCGGCCTTGTAGCTGAAGATGAATTCCGACCCGGAAATATCCGACGCCTCAATCGGACTCTTGGGTAATCCTCTGACGGCTTGCATCGACACCGGCGGTTTCTCTCTCGGGAGAAGGTTATACGGAACCTCCCATCGTTGCTTCTGGGCATCGGTGATGTGAACCCTTAAGCGATCCTCCGTCTCATGCCTGTAAAACCAAACAGGACGGAAGTCACCAACAATGAAATGATGTGTATAAATATAATTCGTCGGAGCTGAAAAGGGGAGCCAATAAAAACTCACTTGACGAAGAGCTGCAAGAGGGGGATGTCGGGACCGTAAATGTTGTTCTTGTTCTTGCCTTGGAGGAGACCGAGGAAGCCGCCGTCTCGGAGCTCTTCAATGGAGATTAGACGGTGGCCTTGGGCGATTTTGGCCCACCGCGAGGTATATGGGATGAAGATGAGAGACATGAGGGAGAGAGGAGGAGAGGAATGAAGGAGGACATTGTTGCTGCTGCTAGCTCCACTGGCTGAGCAGAGCAGAGCAGAGCAAGCAAAGGGACTGAGTGAGAAGTGGGAAAAGAAAAGCAACCCACTTTTTCAAAGTTTGAAGTTCTGATTCCAGACTAGGACAAAAAAGAAATTAACGGTGGGCCAACGGCAAATCAAGTGTTGAGAGAATAATTTTTTTTAGGTCTATTTGACGGATCCTGCCTGTTCCAATTCCCGTTTAAGAGCAAATGGGTAGACCGTTCTAAAATACATGGTGGGTAACGGTGCCGCCCTGTTTTCCACCGTTCGATCAAAAGATTGAATTTTGGATTAAAATACTCTTCGCAACTACACTTTTATATTTTTGTCGTTTTAGTCCCAAATATTTATTTTGTTTGTCCTAGACTATTCCGTTCAGATCAAGTATGAATAAGTTTTAAGGTGACCTGCTTTTGCAGGTTATAGGTGGTAACTCTAAAAGTGAGACCAGTCTAACCTAAAAAAAAATGATAAAAAAACTAAGAAAAGAGAAATATTTTTTTAAAAAAGTGATTAAAACTAAAAAAAAAAGCAATTAAATATTAAAAAGTGATAAATTTTAAAAAAAATGGTAAATATTTTTAAAAAGTGATAAAAAAAATTCTAAAATGCAATAAAGATTTTTAAAAAGTGATAAAAAAAATTAAAAAAAGTGATAATTTTTTTTTTAAAAAAGTGATAACTGTTAAAAAATTGGTAAATATTTTTAAAAAGCTATTAAAAACTGAAAAAGTGATAAATAATTCTAAAATGCAATAAATAATTTAAAAAAAATATTAAATAAAAAACTAAAAAAAATTGAAATATTTATCAAAAAATTGATTAAATAAAAAAAATCAATTAAAACTAAAAAAATCAAACTTAAAAAAAAAAGCAAATAAATATATAAAAAAAAGATAAAATATTAAAAAAAGTGATAAATGTTAAAAAATGGTAAATATTTTTTAAAAGTGATTAAAAACCAAAAAAGTTATAGAAATATCTAAAATGTAATAAATATTTTAAAAATGTGATAAAAAAACTAAAAAAGTGAAATTTTTTTAAAAAAAGTGATAAATGTTAAAAAATTGGTAACTTAGGTGTGACCGAGTCACTTTGAAGGTTACCTCAAAAGGTGACCGGGTCACTTTGAAGTTATCTTAGGTGTGATCGTCTCACTTTGAGGGTAACCTAAAAATGTGACCAGGTTACGTTGAAGGTATCTGCAGTGTGACCGATCAATATGAAGGTAATCTAAAAAGGTGACCGGGTCACTTTAAAGGTAACCTAAAAATGTGATTGGGCCACGTTGAAGGTACTTTCGGTGTGACTGGGTCACTTAGAGGGTAATCTAAAAAGGTAACCAGGTCACATTAAAGGTTCCTTCAGTGTAACCGGGTCACATTTAATGTAACCTAAAATGGTGATCGGGTCACATTAAAGATACCTTCTAGATGGTCGGGTTATCTTTTTAGGTAACCTTCAATATTACCCGGTTACACTTAAGGTTAACTTAAGGTAAAAATTAAAACCTTATTTATACCAAGACTCCTCAAATCATAAACTCTCTGTCTCTAAATATTACAAAATTGTTTAATATGTCAATCATGGTAAAAAACTAATACTGTATAAAAAAATCTTAAACAAAACTCTAACCCTAAAACCTAATCTTAAACTCAGATACTAAACCTAAACCTTAAGCCCTAACCCAAAACATTAACTGAAAACGTAAACCCTAAACATGTACATAAATGTTTTGCATTTATTAATTAAAATGTTAAATATGTCAATTGTAGTTAAAATTAATATTACGTGAGAAGTAAACCCACAATATAATATAAACAAAATACTAAACATAACACTAAATCCTAACCCTAACCTTAAATCTTAAATTTATCCTTAGTCCAAAACTATAAACAACTAAATCCTAAGTCCAACCCTAAACCCAAAACCATAAACGATACACCTCAACCCTAACATTAAATCATAAACCTTAGCCTAACACTAAATCTTAATCCCTAGCCCTAATCCCTAAGCCTAAGCTTAACCCCTAACCCTAACCCCAAGCCTAAGCCTAAGCCCAACCCCTAACCTTAACCCTAACTTTAACCCCAAACCCTAACATAACCCTATTCCCTAATTCTTAAGACTACATACATGCTTGAGCTTTTAAAAATTTTACCAAATATTGTTCAAATTAAAATGTACATACATGCTAAATCCTAAACACATAACCCTAACTCTACTCCTAAACCTTAAACCATAAACGATACACATAAACCTAACATTAAATCATAAACCCTTAACCCTAATTCCTAATCACTAAGCCTTAACCCTAATCATTAATTCTTAACCTTAACCCTAATTCTTAATTCTAGTCCCTAACTCTAATCCCTAATCCTTTAACCCTAATCCCTAAACAATTTACGGTACCAATTTAAGGTTATGGTGGTACCAAGTTAAGGTTATAATGGTATAAATTTAAGGTTATAGTGGTACCTAGTTAAGGTTATCGTGGTATCAAGTTAAGGTTATTGTGGTACCAAGTTATGGTTATGATGGTACCAAATTAAGGTTACATTGGTATCTATTTAAGGTTATAGTGGTACCAAGTTAAGGTTATGTTGGTACCAATTTAAGGTTATTGTGGTACCAAGTTATGGTTATTGTGGTACCAAGTTAAGGTTATAGTGGTACCAATTTAAGGTTATCGTGGTACTAATTAAAGGTTATAATGGTACCAAGTTAAGGTTATGGTAGAACAAGTTAAGGTTATGGTGGTACCAAGTTAAGGTTATAACGGTACCAAGTTAAGGTTACGATGGTACCAATTTAAGGTTATAATGGTGCTAAGTTAAGGTTGTAGTGGTACCAATTTAATGTTATAGTGGTACCAATTTAACGTTATGGTGGTACCAAGTTAAGGTTATTGTGATACCTAGTTAAGGTTATAGTGGTACCAAGTTAAGATTATAGTGGCACCATGTTAAGGTTACAGTGGTACCAAGTTAAGGTTATAACCTTAAATTGGTAACAATTTACCTTAAATTGGTAACATTTTACTGGTTCACTCGGTTACCCTAGAATAATAACCTTAACTTGGTACTGTTGCAACCTTAACTTGGTACCTCTATAACCTTAACTTGGAACCACTTTAACCTAATTTCTGTACCATTTTCACCCGTTCACCTGGTCACAATAGGACAATAACCTTAATTTGATACCGCAATAACCATAACTTGGTACCACTAGAACCTTAAGCCGGTACCATTGAACCTTACTTTGGTACCAATATGACCTTAAATTGGTAACAATATGACCTTAAGTTGGTACCATTGAACCTAACATTAAATCCCTAACCCTAAGCATAATCCTAATCCTAACCTGTTAATCCAAAAACAAAACACCTTAATCATCTGAAGTAATATTTATTTTATATAATTATATACATTATTGATATCATTAGTTAATAATTATACTTTTGTAGGTCTAAAAAGAAATGATTTATTCGTTTGAATATATTTAATAATATGTGTGATTATTACATTTAATAAAGTAAATATCATTAAATATAAATCTATTAATTAACTATACTTTTTACTGAATACATATTTATACTTATTATTATATTAGTATTTCATATTATGAATACATATTTTAAATGCAATAAATCTTTTAAAAAAGAGATAAAAAAAAAAAAATAAAAGTGACAATTTCTAAAAAAAAAACGATAACATGTTAAAAAAGGCTATTACATGTTAAACAAAGCGATAACATTTTAAAAAAGTGATAAATGTTTAAAAAAATGGTAAATTTTTTAAAATGCTAATAAAAAATGAAAAAGTGATAAATAATTCTAAAGTGCAACAAATAATTTTAAAAAAGGATTAAATTAAAAAAATAAGCGAAACACATCTATAAAAAGTGATATTTTTTAAAAAAAAAGTGATTAAATATACAAAAAAGCTATTAAAACTAGAAAAAGTGAAAAAATTTTAAGAAAATTGATTAAATATTAAAAAAATGATTAAATATAACAAATAGCAATAAAATATAGAAACAAGTGATCAATGTTGACAAAATTTTCAATATTTTTAAAAAGCAATTAAATACTGAAAAACTGATAAAAACATCTAAGATGCAACAAAATTTTTAAAAAAGCGATAAAAAAATAATAAAGCAACATAATATAGGAAAAAAGTGATTAAGTATAAAATAAGCGTTTAAATATAAAAAAAGTGATAAAATTGGGAAAAAAAGTGAAAAATGTTAAAAGAATGGTAAATATTTTTTAGAAGCTATTAAAAACCGAAAAAGTGACAAATAATTCTAAAATGCAATAAATATTTTATGAAAACGTTTAAATAAAAAAGAAGTGATACAAAACTAAAAGTAGCAAAAACCTTTTCAAAAAAGTGATTAAATATTAAAAAAATGATGAATAATTAAAAACAATAAAAATTAGTTAGTACCACTAGAACCTTAAACTGGTACAATTAAAACTTACTTTGGTACCAATATGACCTTAAGTTGGTACCAATTTAACGTTATAGTGGTATCAAGTTAAGGTTATTGTGATACCTAGTTAAGGTTATAGTGGTACCAAGTTAAGATTATAGTGGTACTATGTTAAGGTTATAGTGGTACCAAGTTAAGGTTATAACCTTAAATTGGTAAGGTTCATAACCTTAAATTGGTACCACATTTAACTTGTTCACTCGATTACCCTAGGATAATAACCTTAACTTGGTACCTCTATAACCTTAACTTGGTACCTCTATAACCTTAACTTGGTACCACTTTAACCTAATTTCTGTACCATTTCTACCCGTTCACCCGGTCACAATAGGACAATAACCTTACTTGATACCAATTCAACCTTAACTTGGTACCACTGTAACCTTAACTTGATACCATTAGAACCCTAACTTGGTACCACAATAACCTTAACTTGGTATCACAAAACCTTAATTTGGTACCGTTATAACCTTAACTTGGGACCATTGAAACCTTAATTTGGTACCACAAAAACCATAACTAGGTACCACTAGAACCTTAAACTGGTACCATTAAACCTTACTTTGGTACCAATATGACCTTAAGTTGGTACCAGTAGAACCTTAAGTTGGTATCAGCATAACCATAATTTGGTACCACTAGAACCTTAAACTGGTACCACTTTACCTTAAATTGGTACCAGTACAACCTTAACTTGGTACCATTAAACCTTACTTTGGTACCAATATGACCTTAAGTTGGTACCAGTAGAACCTTAAGTTGGTATCAGCATAACCATAATTTGGTACCACTAGAACCTTAAACTGGTACCACTTTACCTTAAATTGGTACCAGTATAACCTTAACTTGGTACAGTATAACATTAACCACCCTTAACTTTTGGTACCAATATACCTTAACCTTACCACAAAAACCTTAAATTGGTACCAGTACAACCTTAATTGGTACCATTGACCTTAAATATGACCTAAGTAACCTTCTACAACCTTAAGTTGGTACCATTAGAACCTTAAGTTGGTACCAGTAGAACCTTAAGTTGGTACCACTAGAACCTTAAGTTGGTACCAGCATAACCATAATTTGGTACCAAAACTTAATTTGGTAACCTTAACTTGGGACCATTGAAACCTTAATTTGATACCACAAAACCATAACTTGGTACCACTAGAACCTTAAACTGGTACCATTGAACCTTACTTTGGTACCAATATGACCTTAAGTTGGTACCAGTAGAACCTTAAGTTGGTACCAGCATAACCATAATTTGGTACCACTAGAACCTTAAACTGGTACCTTACACTGGTACCAGTATAACCTTAACTTGGTACCATTAGAACCCCT
Organism: Aquilaria sinensis; assembly: GCA_005392925.1. NCBI lineage: Eukaryota > Viridiplantae > Streptophyta > Magnoliopsida > Malvales > Thymelaeaceae > Aquilaria > Aquilaria sinensis. Next base: position 266,109 of record SMDT01001994.1, on the reverse strand, counting down.
AACTTGGTACCACAATAACCTTAACTTGGTATCACAAAACCTTAATTTGGTACCGTTATAACCTTAACTTGGGACCATTGAAACCTTAATTTGATACCACAAAAACCATAACTAGGTACCACTAGAACCTTAAACTGGTACCATTAAACCTTACTTTGGTACCAATATGACCTTAAGTTGGTACCAACATAACCATAATTTGGTACCACTAGAACCTTAAACTGGTACCACTGAATCTTAAATTGGTACCAGTATAACCTTAACTTCGTACCATTAGAACCCTAACTTGGTACCACAATAACCTTAAATTGGTATCACAAAACCTTAATTTGGTACCGTTATAACCTTAACTTGGGACCATTGAAACCTTAATTTGATACCACAAAAACCATAACTAGGTACCACTAGAACCTTAAACTGGTACCATTAAACCTTACTTTGGTACCAATATGACCTTAAGTTGGTACCAGTAGAACCTTAAGTTGGTATCATCATAACCAAAATTTGGTACCACTAGAACCTTAAACTGGTACCACTAAATCTTAAATTGGTACCAGTATAACCTTAAATTGGTACCATTAGAACCCTAACTTGGTACCACAATAACCTTAACTTGGTATCACAAAACCTTAATTTGGTACCGTTATAACCTTAACTTGGAACCATTGAAACCTTAATTTGATACCACAAAAACCATAACTAGGTACCACTATAACCTTAAACTGGTACCATTAAACCTTACTTTGGTACCAATATGAAGTAGAATCTTAAGTTGGTATTAGCATAACCATAATTTGGTACCACTACAACCTTAAACTGGTACCACTTAACCTTAATTTGGTACCAGTATAACCTTATTATTATATTAGTATTTGATATTATGAATACAGATTTTAAATGCCATAAATATTTTTAAAAAAGCGATAAAAACCAACAAAAGCGACAATTTCTTAAAAAAAGTGATTAAATGTAAAAAAAAAAGCTATTAAATTTTAAAAAAGCTATTACATGTTTAAAAAATCTATTAAATATACGAAAAAGCGATAACATTTTGAAAAAAAGTGATAAATGTTTAAAAAAATGGTAAATTTTTTGTAACGCTAATAAAAACTGAAAAAGTGATAAATAATTCTAAAGTGCAATAAATAATTTAAAAAAAATGAGTAAATTAAAAAATAAGTGAAACAAATATACAAAAAGTGATTTTAAAAAAAGTGATTAAATATACAGAAAAGCGATTAAAACTAGAAAAAGTGAAAAAATTTTAAGAAAAGTGATTAAATATTAAAAAAATGGTTAAAGTGGTACAGAAATTATTACGTACAATTATATTTTTCAATAAATATATATTTATATTTAATACCCATAATACCTTAAAATAAATATATATTTTATATTTACTTTACTCATCTCAATAATTTCCCCTTCTTTTTCCTCTGTTCCCGTCTATCGCTTCTCCCTTGCAACCTGTTACCGGATCAATACGTTACATTTTACTCTACCAGTCTAATAGTCTTTTTACTACTAATTTCTAACTTAGGTCCTTAACTAAAACATTCTAAAAAGTTTGAGGAATTCTAAAAAACGGGAGGTATCAATACTGACCGGGTATTTTAGAATCTTCTAAAGCAAAGATTAAGTTGAAGTTAAGACAGGTGGCACAATAATAACGTGTGGGACGAGGACGGGGACAGCGAGATAGGGGATAGATGAATCACCTTAGAAACTCCACCATAAACGAGAAATGCCGACTCAGCAGTCACCACACAGCTGCATACTTCCCTCTAATACTGGCCTTGCCAGTGTGCAGTAAATCCGCAGATATACTAGCATTTCTTTGTTTCATATTCCAACTTCGCCGGCCGCCAATGTCCGAGCCACAGGGCCATCTGCTCCACCTTCGAATCGGCGCCGTTGAACAAGACGACGTGGTGGTGATGATGGTTCCATTCCCGGCGCAGGGCCACCTCATCCAGCTCCTCCATCTCTCTCGCCTCATCCTGTCCCGAAACGTCCCCGTCCACTATGTCAGCACCGCCACCCATAATCGACAAGCCAAGCTCCGCTTCCACGACTGGGACCCACTCACCGCCGCCAATCTCTGCTTCCACGACTTCCCGGTACCTCCCTTCCACTCTCCACCACCAGACCCCATGGCCGCCGTCAAGTTCCCCTCCCACCTCCAGCCCTGCCTCGACGCTGTCACCCACCTCTACGGCCCCGTCTCCGACCTTCTCCGAAGGCTCGCGTCCTTGGCGAGAAAAGTCGTGGTCGTCAACGACTCCATGATGGGATCTGTAATTCGAGAAGTCGTCAACATTCCGAAAGCCGTGTCTTACACCTTCAATAGCGTCTCTGCCTTCTACACCTTCTTCTCCTTATGGGAATACATCGGAAAACCAGGTATCAACATCAAACCGGAACTGATCCCGGAAAATCTTCCTTCTCTGGACGATTGCTTCACGCCCGAGTTCTGGGCTTCGATGGTGGTACAAATCGAGTATCTTCCATACGCTTCTGGGGAGATTTACAACACCAACAGATTGATCGAAGGCGATTATGTTGATTGCCTGGAGAAATTAGAGGACCCAACCAGTAACACGAAGAAGAAGCATTGGGCTCTGGGTCCATTTAATCCAGTTAAAACTGTCACTCCGAGCAACCATTTTACCATCGAATGGCTCGACAACCAGCCGGAAAATTCGGTCGTCTACGTGTCGTTCGGGACGACGACGGCGATGACCGATGAACAGATTAAAGAGATCGCGAACGGACTGAAGCAAAGCCAGCAGAAGTTCATCTGGGTGCTGAGAGATGCAGATAAAGGAGACATTTTCAGTGCAGGAGAAGTGAGGAGAGCGGAGCTGCCGGAAGGGTTCGAAGATTCCATAAAGAACATAGGTCTGATTATTAGAGACTGGACACCTCAGCTGGAGATCCTCGCCCATCCGGCCACCGGCGGATTCATCAGCCACTGCGGGTGGAATTCTTGCATGGAAAGCATCAGCATGGGAGTCCCCATGGGCGCGTGGCCCATGCACTCGGATCAGCCGCGGAACACGGTGCTTGTGACGGAAGTGTTGAAAATTGGAATAGTGGTTAGGAACTGGGCACGGCGGCATGAGGTGGCGACGGCAGCGGCGGTGGAGGAAGGGGTAAGGCGGTTGATGGATTCGAGGGAATTGAGGGAGAAGGCGGCGGGGCTTGGACGCGCAGTCAAGCAGTCTGTGGAGGAGGGCGGCGGTTCTCGCCAACAGTTTGATTCCTTCCTGGAGCACGTCCTCGGATAGCTGTAGCCGGTATTATATTACTGAATGGACCAGTACAATTCTTGTGGTTGATCTCGTCTTCTATGGTTGACATTTCAAAGTTCAGTTCATGTTAAATAAAATTAGCGTATACGTTTGTTTCCTCCGTTCATGTGTGGTTGATCTCGTCTTCTATGGTTGACATTTAAAAGTTCAGCTCATGTTAAATAAAATTGAGGCATATGCTTGTTTCCTCCTTCATATGCATATGGGTGCACACACACTTATACTAGTCATTGACACGTTTTTTTCAACGTAAATAAAGTATATATAATTATTGCAAAGTTATCTAACGTTTTAAATGTTAAATGTAGATTAAAATTTTTTATTAAATATATTTTAAAATTAATTTTTTAAAAAAATTTATCAAAAAAGACAATATGCATAAACAGGAAAATAAAAAAAATGGACACCATAGATATAAAAAAACACAAGTTAATATTAAATATACTATTATTTTTTATTTGAAATAAAATATATGGAGTACCATAGTTTTTTCAAGTAAAAAAAATGGCTAACAAAAAGAATATGGTAAATTTTGTAAATAGTCTCCAATCTTTAATTTATGCTTTCTTTTCATACTTAACCTATTAGTGGTTCTAAAATTGTTAAAATATTTCATATTAATATCTAGTTGGATGAAATCTGTAACACCCCCATGTCCCACATGGGTGAATTGTGGGAAGCCTTATGTGGATATATAGGCTTCAATTCCAGATTAATATCTAGTTGGATGAAATCTGTAACACCCCCATGTCCCACATGGGTGAATTGTGGGAAGCCTTATGTGGATATATAGGCTTCAATTTCAGAACATAAGCACCTAGCGCTTATCCTTTTCCAAAGGATAGCCCATGTGGTGTGGGCAGGTGTTCCGTTGACCAGTTCTGGACTTGGGTTGTTACAGTTTGGTATCAGAGCCAAATTCGAGGAAGGCAGCGACCTCACTCAGTAAGTATGCTTCTTGTTTGTTTGCTAAGTTAGAGACCTTGGATAGGTTTAAAAACGTTTCCATAATTGAGCATAATATATTAGCAATGTTTCAAACAAAAGTTAACAACTCGGCTTTTTGTAAAGGTACTCGTAAAACAATACACCAATTAATTTAGTGACAAATGATATAGGAGATACCTAGAGCCCCACCTAATGTTATAATTTAAAAGTTACTTTCAAAATTAGTTGCCTTGTCTAGACTAAACCTTTTCATTTTTAGGTTATGGACTTACATGAACATCCAACTCTTTGGGCTAATGAATGCACCCAAAGGTTTCATAGATTTTATGAATAAGGTGTTCCAACAATACCTAGATTAGTTTGTCATTGTTCTCTTAAAAGATATTCTGATTTACTCACAAAATGCTGAAAGTCATAGAGAACATTTAAAGTTTATGCTATACACATTGAAGGAACATTAGTCGCATGCTAAGCTAAGGAAGTGCGAGTTTTGTTTGAACAGTGTCACCTTTTATGGGTCACATGATAATTGCGGATGGAATTTCAATGGATCCTAGCAAGGTTGAAGTTGTACTGATTGGCAACAACTGAAGACTGTATCTGAGATTCAGAGTTTCTTTGGCTTGGATGGTTATTATAGATGTTTTTGTATAGGGTTATCAAAATTTCGCATGTCCTTTAACCCAACTAACTAAGAAAGATCAACCATTCCAGTAGACCAAAGAGCACAAAAATAGTTTCTAGAACTTAAAGAAACAATTAGTATCTACACTTGTTCTTATTTTCCCTGATGGTCGAAGTCACTTTGTAGTTTATACAGATGCATCACAATAGGGGCTCGGTTATGTATTGATGTAGGTGGGGAAGATGATTATGGATCCAGGCAATTGAAGCCTCATGAGCTAATTACCCAACTCATGATCTGGAGTTAGCAGCTATCATACATGCGTTAAAGCTTTGGTGACATTATTTTTATGGAAAAGAGTTTGAGGTCTTGACCGACCATAAAATCCTACATTATCTATTGCCAAAAAAGGAACTCAATAATCGATAGCGTCATTGGGTTGAATATCTCTAATTATAATTGCACTATTCAGTATCACCCAAGCAAGGCTAACCTGGTCGCTGATGCTTTGAGTAGAAAAGCAGGTGCTAAACTGGGTGCTATGGTGGTTTCTGAGTGGAAACTGCTAGAAGAGTTCAGACACATGAGCTTAGGCATTCAAGTGAAAGGAGACCCCAGGTTCTCATGGCCAGTTTTCATATGGAGCCTACACTTGTGGCATGGGTCAAAGAGGCTCAAATGGAGGATCCACAATGCTGAGAATGGTCAGTTTTAGGGCAGAAAAGATTCAGTGTGGATGTGCATGGTACCCTAAAATTTCAAAACAGATTTGTTGTTCCTCAAGGTAGTGAGATGAAATATGATGTTTTATCGGCGGCACATGCATCTCGGTTGACCATCCACCCAGGGGGCACCAAGATGTACCATGATTTGAAGAAAAGCTTTTGGTGGGGTGGCATGAAGAAGGATATTGAAGAGTTTGTATCTAGATGTCTGACTTGTCAGAAGGTCAAAGTAAAACACCAGAGACCTGGAGGACTGCTACAGCCATTAGAGATTCCTCAATGGAAGTGGGATGACATTGCAATGGATTTCATAGTTGGGCTACCTGCTACTCGTCGTCGACATGATGCAATATGGGTTATAGTTGATCGGTTAACCAAGTCAGCCCACTTTTTGGCAATCCAAAAGACTTGGCCTGTAGCTAGATTAGCTGAATTATACATATCTGAGATAGTTCATCTTCATGGAGTACCGAGGAGCATTGTTTCTGATAGGGATCCACGATTCACATCACAGTTTTGGCAGGCTTTACAAGAACAGTTGGGCACTGTGACATTAATGAGCACCGCTTATCATCCACAAACAGATGGGCAGTCAGAGAGGACTATACAAACTATTGAGGATATGCTTAGAGCTTGTGCACTGGATTACAAGAACTCCTGGGATAATGACCTGCCACTAGTGGAGTTTGCTTATAATAATAGCTATCACTCCAGCATTCAGATGGCCCCATATGAGGCTTTGTATGGACGTAGTTGTCGTACTCCGGTGTGTTGGGAAGAAGTGGGCGACAGGCCTTTATTAGGACCAGATTTGGTACAACAAACTTCAGATAAGGTCAAAATAATCAAACAACGATTGGTAGCGGCTCAAGATAGGCAGCGGAGTTATGCAAACCAGAGGCGTCGTCCCTTGGAGTTTTCTGTTGGTGATCATGTGTTCCTAAAGGTGTCACCGACCAAGGGAGTTCAACGCTTTGGAGTGAGAGGAAAGTTAGCCCCGCACTTTGTTGGACCTTTTGAGGTTTTAGAGCGGGTTGGAGAGGTGGCTTATAGAGTCGCTTTACCACCTAATTTGGCTAGAATTCATAACGTGTTTCACGTGAGTAATATTCGAAAGTATCAGCCAGATCCAGCACATGTTATTCCGTGGGAGCCGTTGCAGTTACGCGAGGATTTGACTTACGTCGAGGAGCCTTTGGCCATTGTGGATCGTAGAGAAAAGGTTCTGCGCAGCAAAGTCATTCAACTGGTAAAGGTCATTTGGAACAATCATGGAGAGCAAGAAGCAACCTGGGAAGTTGAGGATGAGCTTCGAAAGAAGTATCCACAGCTTTAAGGTACTTCTCAACACCCTCTTTCAAATTTGGGGACAAATTTCTTTTAAGGGGAGGAGGCTGTAATAACCCTAGAAATTAAGGAAAAGAAAATTACCAAATTACCCTAAATAAATAAATAAAAAAAATAATAATAATAATAATAATAATAAAATAATAAATAAATAAATAAATAAATAATTAATTAACATTTTGTCCTCAAGGGTATTTTTGTAATTTTACCTATCAATTTAGAAAATCAATATAAAATTAAGAATCTTGATCCTTAGATGATTCCTTTAGTGGTTATTAAGTCAAATTCCAAACCGGAAGCTCAAAGTCATTTTCTTTAGGCTAGGGGCATTTTTGTCATTTACAACCGAGCATCGGATGAAAAATCTGGGAGCACCATTGGATTCTTCTCGAAAAAATGAGTCAAGAGAAATTTACCTCACTTAATTCTGAATTCATTTGCTTAAGTTTCCCAAAATTTAACCAACGCGCGTGTGGGGTTTAAACCGGGTTCGTCCTACATAGGATTATTTTTCTTTTTCTCCCTAACCCTAATTTCTTTCTTATAAAACGTTCCAGCCGCAAAAAACCTATTAGGAATTTTAGAAACTCTAGGAAAAAGAAAAAAAGAAAAGAAACTTGCCATTCTAATTTTTCCTAATTAATTACCCGGCCATCGTTACCATATAATTTTATTACTCTTTCTTTTGCCCTATACTTCAATTCCGCCTGGAGACTAATTATACCTGTAGGAATTCTCAGCAAGTCATCTCCTCTCGCAGCCACTCCTTTGGCACAATATTTCTACGCTTAAACCACAACAAGTGCGCTGCAAACCATTGATCCTCCTTGCCTATGTTCTTGTTTTCGCTTAGCCCTCCATCAAACTTCTATAAGTCATCTCTCCATGCTTTGATTCTTGGTTATTCAAAAATACTAGAATGTTAATTTAATTCCATATTTTACCTAGATTTATTAGGTTGAGGATAAACCCTATTGGAGCACAAAAACGGTCCTACACGCACCGGCGATTCCGAATTCATTTGTGTAAGTCTAAATTATTCTATATCCCTCTTTTAATTTTTTTTTTCCAGCACCTAAAGGCCTTATATCTTTGCTGTAAATATTTGGTAGATTATCATTAATCCAAGTTTTGGGTTTTTCCACTCGTTTCCGGTGCAATCTTGTCCATACTTGGTTCTAAACCCCGGTAAGCCACCGTAGCCTCTTTTAAAAATTATCTTGGCTGCCAATTTCGAATATTACAGCTATAATAATTCTCTTTTCCTTGCTGTCCATGTTGTTACAAAGGGTTAAAAAATCCTTACTTGAAGGTTTGGTGCTTCTTAGGACTCCCGGAGCGTCAGAGATCCCGAAAACACATCGGTAACCGAAATAAATTTTTTTCCTTCCAAGATCAGTTTTTACAGCCATTAAATGAGCTTATAAGTTAGTGTATAACCGCTATAATTTTTAGGATCAATATCAAGAAGGCTCCCGGCACGATCCCGAATAGGCACGAGACCACCAAAGACACCCCGAGACCCTTTTTACTCATTAGGTAAAATTTCGGCATAGATACCAAAAACATGAACCTTCCAAGTACCATTTAGGAAATTTCCAATTTTTAGTATAGTTTTCTAATTTTTCTACCTTATTAAAATTTTGTAGGACCGTTCTAAGAAATCACCCCGATTCACAGTGTTTTCCGTACTAGGTAAGGGGGAAGAGCGGATTAGTTCTCGTGGGCCCTCTTAGGCCCAAAATAAGCATCAACCCGAATAATAAATTTTAAGTAAACAATTGGGCTAAACAAAATCTTTAAACGTGTGGGCAACATGGGTAGGGTAATTAATTAGTTTTTCTAGAATTTTATTTTATTTTATTATATTTTATTTTAGTTCTCTTCCTTTGAGATGTAATTTTGGTTGGTTGGTTGTATGGTTGTAATGATGTGATGTATGATGTATGTTTGGCGCTAGTATCATACTAGGACCGCTTATAACAAGAATTAAATTAGAAATATGTTAAGACCGCCTAAATAAACACCGCTAGTACCATGTTTAGGGCCGGCGAGACAAACACCGCTAGTACCATGTTTAGGGCCGACAAGCTCATTAGCAACATGATGAGATTGGAAGGAACCGTTAGTGGCATGTTAGGGCCGTAATAAATTATTATAAGCCGATAGATAAAGGATTAGGAGCGTAAATACTAAATGACCAATTTAGAAAGAATTCACGAGAAATGAGATGAACATTTATCACAAATACACTTAAAAGATATCATTGATTGTCATGACATCATGTAACACTAAACTAAGATAACATGATAAAAGAAATAGGATGCACTAGAATCATGGCATTCTACTAAAAAGAGCTAAAATAAAATGAGCTACGGTCATGCATCAATTGGTTGTTGCATATGATTGATGTTTGTCATACACAAGATTGCATTAAGTAAAAGATTTGAAGAGTAAGATAAAATACGAGGCATGCAAGGTTGGTGACGAACCATATCTACATGACCTAACAAGCCGTAAATTTAGACGAGAGGTTCGGAACGGACGATTCGAACCCGAGAGGCATGTTAGGGTGGCGGCGGACCGTCCCTAGTCATGACCCGATATTGACACGGAGTATGGAGATATGATTTGTGCGCTGTCAGACCATAGCTGGCGAGGGACCATGCTTATGGCTGTTATCACGAGAGGCTCTACCTCGGCGTAGGTATCCCGAGAGGCTCTGGCTTGGTGGCATCCCTAGTGGCACTGCCTAAGAGTTATCCCGAGAGTGGGTGATGTACACACTCACCACCCTAGGTTCGTCCGACGGCAATTAAGTATTGGATTAAGTGATCGATCAAGAAGATATTATTTAATCGGTAAAAAGAATTATGCATATGCACGGTAGTTTAAGCATGCTAGTAGGATTTTGATTTTGTTGTTATGATGTTGTATGGAATTGTTCTTTAAGTAAATTGCTACAGCTTAAAGTTTATTATTCGTTGTTGTTTGTTACGGGAATTTTAGGACCCACGTGATGGGCCTGATACTTCCCTCTTACTGAGCAAGTTATGCTCATCCCTCATCTTAACATGTTTTTCTAGGTGAGTACTATGAGGAGACAGAGTACACTGAACCATATAACAAGGTTCAAGATGTGGAGCAGACTGAGTGAGAGTACGCTGTAGCCCCTCGAAAGTAGAATTGGCTGGGACTGGGTTTTAACTTTGTGTTATTTGATTTCTAAAGAAACATATGGTTTGTTTAAATTGGCACCTTATCCGCATATTAGTTTTCCTGGGATTGTCACTTAACTACTCTGATTTCGTTTAATACTCTTATTGTTTGGAAAATAATTTAAAATAAAATGTTTTACCTCACATTTCTTAAATTATTTTAATTAAATGCTTTATAATTCTAGGAATTTAAGATATCTTTTAAAATTAAGGTTTATAAAATTGTGCATATCCACTATGCCACACCATCGTGGTCCCGGGTCGGCTCTGATACCATCTATAACGTCCCAAGTCCAGAACCAGTCAAGGAAACACCTGCCCACACCACATGGGCTATCCTTTATGAAAAGGATATGCGCTAGGTGTTTATGTTCTGGAATTGGAGCTTATATATCCACATAAGGCTTCCCACAATTCACCCATGAAGGACATGGGGGTGTTACAAAATCTATTAACTTAGGGTAACTGTGTTTATGTAACATTAATTTTTTAAAATTATTTTGAACTATCTGATAATTTATCTCTTAGAAATTTGAACAGAAAAATAATTTTGTTTACAATCAAATAAACTTTTGCATTATCAATTTTTTCCACACACAAAATAGCTATTTTATACAATGTATGCATTTATTATATAACAACTTTTGGTTGTTTTTTTTCCATGTATGAAATGACTTTTTTACAATCAAATAAACTCTTGCAATATCATTTTTTTTTCTATATATGAAATAGTTAAGAAATCGAACCTACTAGAGCAAATTAAATTTTTTTTAATTGTTTTATATTGAAAATGTAATAAATAAAATTTAGGATGAAATTTATCTAAGATAAATCATAGATATTGAAGGAGATTAATTTTTTCAGTAATTTGATGGTATATTTTAATAGTAAAGTTTATCTAAGTTAAAAAGCAAACAAATTAAAGATTATATTTGGGTAATTTTCATGGAGGCACCTTACATATAATTTTCTTTTTGGTTTCATCATGAATGTACGCACTAATTAAATAGACAAATAAATGATTTATCCATAAACGTACTTCTAAGTGTTAATAAAAATATTTCATTGAAGTTAAAGGGTAATAAAATTGATAAAATCTTGTGCTTAGGGTTTATTGTTTAATAATAATATGAAATAAAGGAGAATTTTATTATAAAATTAAACTTTAACACCTGAATGATGGATAAATATGTATAGTTTAATGGAAAATTTTAAACTATAAACGAGGTTAGTATCTAATATGCAAAAAGGATGATTTTCCAATAAGCAAATGCATTGTATCATTAGATAGTGTGGATGAATTTTTTTAACAGTCTTGCATTAAAAAGTGCAATAGATTAAAATATAAAGTCTCAAATGCACTGTATCATTAGATAGTGTGGATGAATTTTTTTAACAGTCTTGCATTAAAAAGTGCAATAGATTAAAATATAAAGTCTCAAAGGAATATGAATTGAAAGGTGGAGGTATTTTGAAGAGTTTAGTCATTGTCCTAAAATAGTTAAATTACACTAACAGATTTATTTAACGTATTACAATATATTAAAATTTAAAAATAAAAAGATCATTTAACATTTGTGCACCATCATACTTTTTATAATACATATACCATTAGTTTTTATTTGAAGTAAAATATATGGCACTATATATATTTTTTCCAAGTTAAAAAAAATTTGTGAACATAAACAAAAGGGTAAATTTTGTTGATAGTCTCTAATTTTTAATTTATGCTTTTTTTCATTCTTAACCTATCAGTATTCTTTTTTTGTTGTAAATTTTTTAAATATTTCATATTAATCCCTAATTAGATGAATAATTGTGTCTATGTAACATCAATTTTTAAAAAATTATTTTAAACTTCTTGAAAATTTCTCTCTTAGAAGGATAAACTTTTTTTTTACAATTAAATAAACTCATTCATTATCAATTTTCCCATATATGAGATAGCTATTGTGTACAATATATGTGCCTATTATACATGTAACAACTTTTATTTAGAATAACAAATTGAACCTACTAGGACAAATTAAAATATCTTTAATTGTTTTAGAATGAAAAGATAACAAACAAAAGTTTAGGATGAAACTTAACTCACATGAATCATGAATATTGAAGGAGATTAATGTAACACTCCTAATTATATAAATCTTAATTTTGGAAAATATCTTAATTTCTCAGAGTTATTAAGCAATTAATTAAAAATAATTTAACAAATAAGAGGTAAAATATTTTTTAATGTATTTTTCAAATAATAAAAGTATTAAACTAAATCAGAGTAATTAAATGACAATCCCAGGAAAACTAAAATCCGAATAATGAATCAATTTCAAAAAATTGTATGTTTCTTTTAGAAATGAAATAACACAAAATAAAAATCTAGTCCTAGCCAGCTTTTTTAGGGTTACAATGTGCCCTCACTTAGTCTATTCCACATCTTGAATTTCATCATATGGTTCATTGTACTCAGACTCCTCATAGTACTTTTTAAAAAAAACAAATTAAAAAATGGGGTGAGCACCACTTACTCAATAAGAGGGAAGCATCAGGCCCATCATATGGGCTCTAATATTCCTTCAACAAACAACAAATAAATAATAAACTTTAAGTTTCAGTAATTTATTTAAAGAATAATTTCATACAATATCATAACAACAACATTAAAGTCCTACTAGTATGCTTAAACTGATATGTATATGCATAATTCCTTTTATTAATTAAATCATATCACATTCATCAAATCATTTAATCTAATGCTTTGAATGTCATCAAATGAACATAGGGTGGTGAGTGCATGTGTACATCATCCACTCTTGGGATAGCTCTACGCTGAGGTAAAACCTCTCGTGATACCAGCTACAAGTATGGTCCCCCATTAGCAATGGTCCAATCACGCACAAATCATATATCAAAACTTCATATCAATATCAGGTAATGACTAGGGATGGTTCATTGCCACCCTAACATACCTCTTAAGTTTGAATCGTCTATTTCAAACCCCTCTTCTAATTTTACGGTTAATCAGGTCATGCAAATATGCTTTGCCTTCAACCTTGCATACCTCGTGTTTTATCTTACTCCTCAAATCTTTTACTTAATGCAATCTAGTATATGACAAACATCAATCATACGTAACAACCAATTGATGCATGATCATAGCTTATTTTTTTTTAAGTTTAACCCTTTTTAGTATAAAGTTATGATTTTAGTGCATCCTACTTATTTTATCTTTTTATCTTAGTTTAGTTTTGTATGATGACATGATAATTAATAGTATCTTTTTACATATATTTATGATAAATGTCCATCTTTTCTGTCGTGAATTCTTTCCAAGTTAGTCGTATAGCTTTTGTGTGCCTAATCTTTTATCTACTGACATATAGCAGTTTATTACCCTAGCATGCCACTAATAGTTGCTTTTGACATTATCATGCTGCTAGCGAGCTCATCGGCCCTAAACATGATACTAGTGATGTTGTCTTACTGGCCCTAAACATGATATGAACAAAGTCTTAACATGATAATAGCACCAATATACATCATATATCACATCATTACAACCATGCAACCAACAAATCAAAATTACATATCAATGAAAGAAAAATAAAATTCTAAAAAAACTAATTAATTACCCTACACTTGTTGCCCATGCTTTCAAAGATTTTATTTAACTCAGTTGTTTATTAAAAATTTATTATTTGAGTTGATGTTTATTTTGGGCTTAAGAGGGCCCACAATAACTAATTCATTATTCTCTCTTATCTAATGCGAAATAATCCAGTGAAAAGAGCGGTTTCCTAGAATATATCCTACAAAAGATTAGGAAGGTGGAAAATTAGAAACTATGTTAAAATTTGGAATTTTTTGAAATGGTACTTGAAAGGTTCACATTCTTAATATCTAAGCCGAAATTTTACCTAGTGGGCAAAAAGGCTCCTGGGAGTCTCCAGTGGCCTCGTGCTTATTCGGAATTGCTTCATGAGCCTTTCTTGATAATGATCCTTAATTACAGCTGCCAAAATAATGAGTTATACACTCATTTTATGACTGAAAAAACTGAACTTGGAATTCAATTTTGATTATCAGTGTGTTTTTGGGATCTTTGGTGCTTGGGGAGTCCAAAGAAGTGCTAAATATTTCATTAGAAAGTTCCTAGGCCTTCGTAACAACATGGATAGCAAAAAGAAAAAAAATTAACAAGGGCAATAAGGTTCAAAATCGACAACCAAAATAATTCCAAAAAGACTAGGGCAGTTTACCTGGGATTAGGTGCAAATTGGGGTACGAATGTACCAGAAACACTAAACGAGTGCACAAGCCTAGAATTTTAATTAGGAAATAAACTACCAACAAAATATATCACAAATTTAATGAATTCAAGTGCTTGAAAACAAAAGAAAAAAAATAAAAGAATGGTACATAATGATTTAGACTCACACAAACAAATTCAGAATCACCGGAGCACGAAAGATGGCTTCCGGTGTCTGGATGGGAACTTCCTTCAACTTAATGAACCTAGGCAAGAATAGGGAGTTAAATAATATTCAGAATTACTTGGATGAATGGGAAAAAGACCAAAGGGCTACATTTACACTGGTTCAACAAGGAGCGCGATCAAGACAATAATGGAATGAAAAGTATGTTGACAATCCTTTAGTGTGATGGCTTCTTCTCCACTTTAATAAGTAAAACTAGGAACAATGGAGGAATTATGAGGATATCTATTGAATAAAAAGAATGCAGGAGAAAAATATAGGCAAAGTTACAAGAAAAGAATTTGGATGGCAAGACTAGGAACAATGATCATGAGAATCGAGAGAACCAAGGTTGTTTTGACTTGTTTTCATGAGAAGACTAGGAACAATGATCATGAGAATCGAGAGAGCCAAAGTTGTTTTGACTTGTTTTCATGAAAAGAATCCAACGGTGCACTCATAATTTCAATTTGATAATTGATTGAAAAAAGACAAAAATGCCCTTAGCCTAAAGAAGATGACTTTAAGCTTCTGACTTAAAATTTGACTTAATGACTACTAAAGGAATTATCTAAGGATCAAGATTCTTAGCTTTACATTGATTTTCTAAATATATAGGTAAAATTATGAAAAATAGCTTTGAGGTTAAATTGGTAATTTTTGTTTTTAAGCTAATTTGATAATTTTTTCTTAGATTTTAGGGTTATTACAATTAATTTTTCTAGTAATTTGACTGTATGTTTTAATAGTATATTTTATCCAAATTAAAAACAAACAACATGAAGATTATATTTGGGGTAATTTTCATAGGGGGCACCTTATATATAAAATTTTCTTTTTAGTTTCATCTTGAATGAATGAACTAATTAAATAGACAAATAAAAGAGTTATCCATGTATATCCTTTTAAGTGTTAATAAAAATATTTCATTAAAGTTGAAAGGAAATGAAATTGATAAAATCTTCTGCGTAAGGTCTTGTTTAATAATAATATAAAATAATGGAAAAATTTGTTGTAAAATTAAACTCTAACATCTCAACTATGGTTAAAAATATAATTCAATGGTTTAATGGAAAATTTTAACACCTTTAGTAGCTTATTAATCTATACATAAGATTTACAAATGTTTTGAGGTTTTAAAAAAAAAACATATGCTAAGTCAATAAGTGAGACATTCATCAAGAAACCTAAGTAAAAATAAATTTCTTTCAATAAGTAAGATACAAATATGAGCCATGATGTCAAAGTATAGACTTTGTAAGTAAACATTAAGTTTTTCCAAAGACATATAACTATAAGTAACTATACATTACTAAAAAAGCTCAATTACTTGACTTTTGACTTTTAATAAAAAAATCTTGTCACCCCTAAGGTTTCAATTAAATATATATTTGCCTCTATTTTATAGGCAAGTCAATTTGATTGTTCAAAAGATTAAGGCCAAGTCTTATATAGTTTTTTTTGTCTTTTTGGGTGATTAATTCATACCCATCAATTTAGAAATTATACTTACATCAGTGAGGCTTGAAAATCTAGTCTTACTCAAAGTTCTTATAACATAATCAGTTAAATATACGAACATAGACACCTTAAAATAGAATAAATTCCTAGTACCTAAAAGGAAAACTAATAAATTATAATTTAAGGTTTAGTCACTTTAAACACACACATAATAAGTTTTGCTTTTGGGTTATAATAAAATATTTAAAGTTTAAAAATTAAATAAATTGATAAATAACATGTTTTTAGGCATGTTTAAAAGTGATATCAATCAAAGACATGTTTGTTACAAAATTTTGAATCTAGTGGCATTTTTTAGTTTTTTTTCATAAAAAAAAAGACTTACAGAAAACGTAGAAATAATCACCAATTTTTATTCTATTTTTCCTTTTCAAATACAAATCCTATTTTCCTAATATAAAGAATTTGTACCATTAGAAATGTGTTAAGATTTTAAATATTAGAAATAAATTAAAATTTTGATTAATCAAATAAAGAAAAAATATGAACTTAGTAAACTAAATATAAAACACTATTCTAAAAAATAAGAAATTCTCAAAATGTGTTTCATATTTAAATAATTTTGTGTATCAATGTCAAATATGGAAATATAGGAATTCAGTATTATGGCAATAGAAAAACGATAAAGTCATAACAAAATTTTATTTTTGGATAAAAATGAACAAAATTATGATCCAATACATATAACACATGTTGTGATTTTTTTTGCTCTACTAAAACTTATTATATGTACTCATAAGAATCCGTCACTTATCTTTTGTCATATAATCCCTTACATGGTCAGAGCCTACAGTTAGAGCTTAAAAAATATGCAATTTAATTATAATTTTTGAACAAATAAACCTCCAAACATCTCTCTTTAATGTAATTAATCTTAGATAAAATAAAAACTTGCAATTATAATATAAAATTATCAACTTCATCTCATAATAATTCCAAAACTACTTACATGCTATGAGGCTCTACCATGAAATATAATATTTAAACAAAAGTAACTTCTAATTTTTTTAAACAACTTATAAGATTTGATTGGCTCTAAAAAAATTAAAAATAAAACCAATATTTTAATATTATTTAGTATAGAAAAAGAGTTAGTTGCTAAGAATAAAAATTTGTGTTACAATATTAAAAGAGATGAACTTGTGGAAAAAATAATTATTATAATTTTTCCAATATTTCAAAGCATTTGAAAATGTAAAAAAAAAAAAATATGCTAAAAGTCCTTTTATTAACTAATTCTAATAGCCAATAACTTTGTTTCCTAAAATTTTTCTCAATGACCTTTGCTATAATGATAATTTTTTTTATAACAGATGTTTGAGTCATACTTGAATTATATTATTGCTCTAAGATCGATGGACCAGATACATAAGCTTTCACATAGCATATATACATCTAAGTTGGTAAAAAGAACTTAATTGAAAAAAATTTATATTTCAAGATAATTTTTTATAGTAGAACAAACTTATATCACACTTGTTAAGTTGAAATTTTAAGTTTTATAAAATATTTATTGTACTTGAGATAATTGTTTGATTGAAATATAGAACCAGTGACAACATGTTTGATGCACAAAAAGAAAAAAAAAACTTTAGAGGCAATCTAGGAGTTTTAGTAATTAAATATAGGATTAACACAAAAAAAAACTTCCATATAACATTTGATTCTATAATCTAGAATTAAGCGTAGGTAAGCTTGAATCAAAACATAAAATTCAGTAGCAGTTTACGGGTCTATTTTAGTATTTTAGTGCTAGTATAACTTCAATTAAATAGATAATGAAAAATTTGAGTTTCATTTAAAGAATAAAATAATTTGTAATGTAAGGGAAAAAAAGGTTGTTCAATATTTGTGTACCTCCGTACTTTTTATGTATTAAAGATATATATATATTATGTACAACTTTAGCATTTTCATAAATAATAACTTTAATAACTCTAGCTGAATCTATATGTAAATTAATTTTTCACATAACTGATAAATTTATTGTAACGCCCTTATATCTCACATGGGTGAATTGTAAGAAACCTTATGTGGATATATTAGTTCCAGCTCCAAAACATAAACACCTAACACTTATCATTTTCCAAAAGATAGCCTATGTGGTATGGGCAAGTATTCCATTAACCAATTCTGAACTTGGGTCGTTACAGATAGTATCAGAGCTAACTCGGGACCACGATGATGTGATAAAGTGGTTGTGTACATGCATCGTCTACCGGACTGATCCTGGATTAGAGAGATCACTTGGTAGGGGATCAAGTAATCTGAGATACCATAATAAGGACATTCGGTACATAAGGAGGGGGTGTTATATAGGCTCAAGTTTCATAGCACAAGCATCTAGCACTTATCATTTTTCAAATGATTGCCCATGTTGTGTGGACAGTTGTTTTGTTGACCGGTTCTAGACTGGAGTTATTACCGATAGTATCAAAGCTAACCCGGGACCATGATGGTATGGCATAGTGGGTGTGCACATGCATCATCAACTGGAATTAATCCTGGATTTGAAATGCTACTTAGCTAAGGCTAAGTAGTCTAATTAGAGAGGTTACTTGGTCCGATGAACCAAGTTATCCGACTGACCCCAATAAGGATGTTGGGTACTTAAGGGGGGGAGTTTATAACACCCCCATATCCCACATGAGTGAATTGTAGGAAGTCTTATGTGGATATATTAGCTCCAACTCCAGAACATAAGCACCTAATGCTTATCCTTTTCCAAAGGATAACTTATGTGGTATGGGCAAGTGTTCTATTGACCGATTCTGGACTTGGATTGTTACATTTATGATCCTATATCCTTTCTATGTATACTAATAACTTCAATGGAGTTCAAAAAAGAAAAGAAAGCAAAGAAAAAAAACAAGGTAGTCCTTGTCGTCATTAGGACTTATTGCTGACATTTATTGTGTATGAAGTGAGAAATCATATTCCAGAGATTGCACAATGAATGCTGATGATGTTGCCAGGAATATCATTTAATTTGTTGACATTTATTTAAGAATAAAGTTGTTGGGAAAAAATTTCTCAATCACCCATTACGCATAGTAGAATAAAAACATGATCAAGCAAGTACACACAAATATAATATAATTCGGCTCTTAATTATTTTACATCCACAGATGAGAGAAATTCACTCAAACAAAATATAGATATTATAGTAGAGGTATGCCCTTAATGTTCACGCTGGCTTATAGATCCTCTACACACAACTAACAACCTAATATCTTGCCTTCACACAATTATAAAAAATAGAATCGCAAAAGGCTTCTCATTTTAGCACTCTTCGGTTTTCGAGCCTCTCTTCCCTCTTGAAACTTTACATTATACCTCTTCACCACACTGACTTTTCTCTCATATTCAAAACCATACCACAACATGCCTCTTTATGAACCGCACACAAACCCAAGTCACATCAAAATAGGAAAATTAAATCTCAAACAAATAGAAAAAGTAAAACTAAACCCAAAATAAAAACATAAACTCAATCCGAAACTGTAACGCCCCCAATTTTATAAACCTTAATTTTAAAAGATATCTTAAATTCCCAGAATTATAAAGCATTTAATTAAAATAATTTAAGAAATGTGAGGTAAAACATTTTATTTTAAATTATTTTCCAAACAATAAGAGTATTAAACGAAATCAGAGTAGTTAAGTGACAATCCCAGGAAAACTAATATGCGCATAATGTGTCAATTTAAACAAGCCATATGTTTCTTTAGAAATCAAATAACACAAAGTTAAAACCCAGTCCCAGCCAGTTCTAGTTTCGAGGGGCTACAACGTACCCTCACTCAGTCTGCTCCACATCTTGAACCTCGTTATATGGTTCAGTGTACTCTGTCTCCTCATAGTACTCACCTAAGAAAAACATGTTAAGAGGAGGGGTGAGCACAACTTGCTCAGTAAGGGGGAAGTATCAGGCCCATCACGTGGGTCCTAATATTCCCGTAACAAACAACAACGAATAATAAACTTTAAGCTGTAGCAATTTAATTAAAGAACAATTCCATACAACATCATAACAACAATATCAAAGTCCTACTAGCATGCTTGAACTACCATGCATATGCATAATTCTTTTTACCGATTAAATAATATCTTATTGATCGATCAATTAATCCAATACTTAAATGCCGTCGGACGAACCTAGGGTGGTGAGTGTGTACATCACCCACTCTCGGGATAACTCTTAGGCAGTGCCACTAGGGATGCCACCAAGCCAGAGCCTCTCGGGATACCTACGCCGAGGTAGAGCCTCTCATGATAACAGCCATAAGCATGGTCCCTCGCCAGCTATGGTCTGACAGCACACAAATCATATCTCCATACTCCGTGTCAATATCGGGTCATGACTAGGGACGGTCCGCCGCCACCCTAACATGCCTCTCGGGTTCGAATCGTCCGTTCCGAACCTCTCGTCTAAATTTACGGCTTGTTAGGTCATGTAGATATGGTTCATCACCAACCTTGCATGCCTCGTATTTTATCTTACTCTTCAAATCTTTTACTTAATGCAATCTTGTGTATGACAAACATCAATCATATGCAACAACCAATTGATGCATGACCGTAGCTCATTTTATTTTAGCTCTTTTTAGTAGAATGCCATGATTCTAGTGCATCCTATTTCTTTTATCATGTTATCTTAGTTTAGTGTTACATGATGTCATGACAATCAATGATATCTTTTAAGTGTATTTGTGATAAATGTTCATCTCATTTCTCGTGAATTCTTTCTAAATTGGTCATTTAGTATTTACGCTCCTAATCCTTTATCTATCAGCTTATAATAATTTATTACGGCCCTAACATGCCACTAACGGTTCCTTCCAATCTCATCATGTTGCTAATGAGCTTGTCGGCCCTAAACATGGTACTAGCGGTGTTTGTCTCGCCGGCCCTAAACATGCTACTAGCGGTGTTTATTTAGGCGGTCCTAACATATTTCTAATTTAATTCTTGTTATAAGCGGTCCTAGTATGATACTAGCACCAAACATACATCATACATCACATCATTACAACCATACAACCAACCAACCAAAATTACATCTCAAAGGAAGAGAACTAAAATAAAATATAATAAAATAAAATAAAATTCTAGAAAAACTAATTAATTACCCTACCTATGTTACCCACGCGTTTAAAGATTTTGTTTAGCCCAATTGTTTACTTAAAATTTATTATTCGGGTTGATGCTTATTTTGGCCCTAAGAGAGCCCATGAGAACTAACTCGCTTTTCCCCCTTACCTAGTTCGGAATAATACGGTGAAAGATGGCGATTTCCTATGACGGTCCTACAAAATGTTAGTAAGGTAGAAAATTAGAAAAATATACTAGAAATTGGAAATTTTCCTAAATGGTACTTGGAAGGTTCATGTTCTTAACATCTAGGCCGAAATTTTACCTAGTGGGCAAAAAAAAGTCTCGGGGTGTCTTCGGTGGCCTCGTGCCTACTCGAGATCGTGCCAAGAGCCTTCTTGATATTGATCCTAAAAATTACAGTGGCCATACACTAACTTATAAGCTCATTTAATGGTTGTAAAAACTGATCTTGGAAGGAAAAATTTTTTATTTCGGTTACCGATGTGTTTTCGGGATCTCTGACGCTCCGGGAGTCCAAAGAAGCACCAAACCTTCAAGTAAGGATTTTCTAACCCTTTGTAACAACATGGACAGCAAGGAAAAGAGAATTATTAGGGCTGTAATATTCGAAATTGGCAGCCAAGATAATTTTTAAAAGAGGCTACGGTGGCTTACCGGGCTTAGAACCAAGTATGGACAAGATTGCACCGGAAACGAGTGGAAAAACCCAAAACTTGGATTAATGATAATCTACCAAAATTTACAGCAAAAATATAAGGCCTTTAGGTGCTGGAAGAAAAGAAAAAAAAATTAAAAGAGTAATACCGAAGAACTTTGGCTCACACGAAGCAAATCGGGATCGTCGGTACTCGTAGGATTGGTTTTGGTGTCCGGATGGGGTTTCCCTTCAACTTAAAGAATCTAGGAAAAAATACAGAATTAAATTAATATTCTAATACTTTGGAAGAGCCAAGAATCAAAGCATGGATGGCTGAACTTACACAGTTTGATGAAGCACTAAGTGGAGGCAAACAACCGGCGCGAAAGGATGAAAGAATTGTGGACGATCTTCAGAAAAATCCAATTTTCTTCTTATGGCTTAGGCGGCGGTTGATGGGGAGAAGAAAAGAATAGATTAATTTGCCTAGGTGTAGTTTCTACAGGCTCTTGGCAGCGTAGGAACATGCGGAAAAATGGAAAAGGAAAGAAAACGAATTATGGTATTATAATATTCAATGTGATTTAATTTAAGGAAAAAAAAACGTAAGGAGAAAAGGAATTAATTTTTTGATTTCATTGTTATAAAGGTGTTTGCGGCTGGATGCTATATAAGAGAGAAATTAGGGTTATGGAAATAAAAATAAATAGATAAATAAATAAAAATATAATAATCCTATGTAGCGGTAGCATGAATTCGATTTAAACCCTACCCGTGTGTAGGCTAAATTTTTGAAAACCTAAGCAAACGAATTCAGAATTGAGTGAGGTAAATTTCTCTTGACTCATTTTTTTGAGAAGAATCCAATGGTGCTCCCAGATTTTCCATCCGATGCTCAGTTGGAAATGACAAAAATGCCCCTAGCCTAAAGAAAATGACTTTGAGCTTCCGGTTTGGAATTTGACTTAACGACCACTAAAGAAATTATCTAAGGATCAAGATTCTAAATTTTATATTGATTTTCTAAATTGTTAGGTAAAATTACAAAAATACCCTTAAAGACAAAATGCTAATTAATTTATTTTTATTTATTTATTTTATTTACTTATTTTTTTATTTTTTTTATTTTTATTTATTTATTTATTTAGGGTAATTTAGTAATTTTATTTTCCTTAATTTTTAGGGTTATTACAGAAACAAACTAAAATTCTTAATTTTCTTGAATTTAAGCTGACAAACCAAACAACTCTACAAGAGAGAAACCAGATTAGTGACTGAACAAACAATCACTAGTAGTTGCTAACTGCGACTGAAGTTAAAATTTAGTTGCTAAGAGCTAGCTACTAACTAACAACTGAAATTAGCGACTAATATTGTTAGTCGCTACTTGCTTTAGGCTTTATTAAACTAGCGACTGAAATTTCAGTCGTTACATGTTTTTTTTTTAATTTGGCCATAAAAAAAGTTTATAAATATAAATAATTTGTAACATTATATATATATATATATATATAATTGCTTAAATTGCTTCAATTTATATTGATTATTATTATTATATATATATATATATATATATATATATATATATATATATATAATGAAGAAATTGAACAAATAATTTATGAAGTCTAAAATAAGCATTTAAAATAAATTTAAAATGGGAATAATATAATTATTTTAAAAAAATAAAATACAATAAAATTTTGTCCAACAATGAAAGTAATAAACGAAAGAAATCTATAGTCCAAGATGGAGCCAGTAGGATGGTCACCCCCGACATCCTAGGTTAGTTCCCTATAACATCAAAATTTTCCTGAGACAAAAATCTTAAGTTCGGCTTCCGAGGAACGAGTCTAGATACGACTAAAATTTTTC
Organism: Aquilaria sinensis; assembly: GCA_005392925.1. Lineage (NCBI taxonomy): Eukaryota > Viridiplantae > Streptophyta > Magnoliopsida > Malvales > Thymelaeaceae > Aquilaria > Aquilaria sinensis. The sequence continues at coordinate 242,309 of SMDT01001994.1, read as the reverse complement.
CACTATTAAGATAAATTATATAGTACTGATAAGATTTTCTCATTTCTAAATTGTCAAACTTGGACAATCAATGATTCCCGACCAAAAAAATATTATGCATATACAATAACTACGTATAACTGCAATTACTATTCATACATATTACTCTCTCTGTCCCATATTCTTTGAAACACTTACTTTTTAGTAATTAATCTATAATTTTTAATTTTTAATTTTTAGTACATAAATACAAAAAAATTTATATAAATGATAAATAAAAACCTATAGTTTCCAAATATATTTTTTAAATTTTTTTTCTAACAACCACTAATATAAATAAATTCAAGTCAAACTATGGTCAGAAGTCAACTGTTTCAAATAATATGGGACGGAAGGAGTATTTCTCAACAGATCAGGAATTATTGACAGACGTTCTATGGTTCACTATATGCATAACAATATTGAGTATATAAACACAGAAACTACTAGTTATAACATAAGTTTCAATTAAATTACATATTATCTCAACAGTGATCACTATACATTATGACTTTACACTGCAAACCTTCAGCTGTTGGAGAGATACGCCAGAGACGTTCATAGAAGTAGAGAATGGAAAGGAAGGAAAAAGAAGAAGAAATGGGGAAGGAGGGATTGAGTGGAAGTTTTAATTAGAACCAGCAATTGAATTTGCGACTGAATGAAAATTAGTGGTTGATTAATGATTGGAATTATTTGTACAAAATAGAAAATAACGTGCAATTGATTAATGACTAAAATTTGAAAATGGTGACTATCTAGTGACCGAAATTGAAAAACAGTGACTAAATCCTTCAATCGCTAATCAATTGCTAGTTTGAATAGCGATTGACGCATCTAGCAACTGAATTTCAGTCGCTAATTTCAGTTATTAATTGTTATCTCCCTTGTAGTGCAATCTCCACCTTAGCTTAAACCCTCCCAAACATGAGCACATCTAACAGCAACCACAAACAAATGACCATGACTTATCACCACCGTAACACGAATACAACAACGATTGAAAATGACCACAAACATCACAAGTATCAATACACATGAACAAAATTTTTAATCTTCAAACTTGTACTGAGCTATCGATACCATGCCACAACCATTCTTAAATAATGCTAGGATGATTCCTTAAGACTTCACCAAACAATCCAAACACTCCACCATACCAAGCATCAAATTATACACTCCACCATGCTAGGAATACACCATAAGCTCTACCATGCCAAGAATGAACCACATGGTCCACCATGCCATGATCATGCTATAAGCTCCGATACTATTTGTTGAGAAAAAATTCTCCAATCACCCATTACGCGCAGCGAAATAAAAACACAATCAAGCAAGTACATATAAAGTTAACGTAGTTCGGTTCTTAACTAACATATATCCACGAATGAGAGAAATTTACTCGAGCAAAATATAAAGATTACAATTGAGATATACCCTTAGTGCACTCGAACAAAATATAGAGATTATAGTAGATGTATGCCCTTAGTGCTCACGTTAGCCTATAAATCTCATACACACTATTTACAATCTCAATATCTTGTTATCATACAATTATAAGATATGAGAATCACAAAAGACTTCTCATCTTAGCTCTCTCCGGCCTCCAGACCTCCCCTCCATTTTGAAACCTCACATTTTGGCTTTTCACCACATTAATTTTTCTTTCATACTCAAAACCCTACCACAACATACCTTTTTATAATCCACACACAAACTCAAATCATATCAATATAGAAAAACTAAATCCCAAACAAATAAAAAAAGTAAAACTAAATCTAAAACAAAAATATAAACTCAATTATAAACAAACTAAAATTCTTAAGTTTCTTGGATTTGAGCCAATAAGCCCAACAAAAGTTGTAAATTGCACCCAGTCTGTAGTTAATTAACCGGCTTCATGGTATTTCCGATTATAAATATTGAAATGTTCAGTTTGGGTAAGCCCAGTTAGATTTGTTTATACATAGTTCATTTGCAGTAGGAAACTTAATTTGTAAATTAATTAATTAAATGCATAGATCTTCCATAGTCTGGCACGTAGTCGTCTTTTACGTGCTAAAAGTGGTGCGATGCTCCTATTATTAATCATGGGCATACCATCAATTGTACGTGGGTATGGGTGTGTGTGTGTGAGAGAGAGAGAGAGAGAGAGGTCAATTCTGTACGTTGCTTAACCTTAACATGTGGATTTATGGTGTCGGGTTGGAATTTGGAAGACATGTATGTGGAGAAGATACCTTCGGCGCTACCAAACAGACTACAGCAGGACCATGAACGATTTGTCCACGCACCTAGCAAGAGCCATTGCATATCTGCTAGTGCTTCAAAAACACGCACTCGTTGTCCCGTGTTGGGTCTCGTAGGAGGGTTGGATTCATATGCGCCTCGTAAAAAGATGTGGACTAGCTTTTCTAGATAACTACATTGTCCTTGTCGATCAGCAACATATTGTGGTTGGTAGAGGATACAGCACCTTTTGGCAGAAAAATGATGCATTCTCACCAAGTGCCGAAAAAAATAGTAACGTATATCCCAGTAAATATTTTTTATACCATTCAATCTTGTTTTCATCACTGGATTACAAGCAGGAGTGATAAAATAAAATGTACATTGTGTGATTGTTGCTTAAATCCATTAATATCAGTAGCGAACTCACTAGGTGCATGGGTGGATGCTGTACCAGGTCCAGCAACCTGCTGGCATTGTATTTGTTTTCTCATTTCATTATAAATAAATGTGCTTTTGTTGTCCAAAAAACAAAACAAAAAGGTTACCTTAGTATTTGTCTAAGGAGCTTGAAGGAATAGGTGCAACCAAGGGCGTAAAAAATGAACCGAACAAATACGAACAAACTTTATTTGTATTCATTCACTTAAGATTTAAGCGAACGTGAACATAAATACAAACAAGCTCTATTTTCGTTCATTCATTTGTTTGGTGAAAAAGATCTTCGAGTTTGTTCGTTTTAGTTTGCGAACAACAATAAGTAAACCAAATGAATGAACATAGTCGTGAACAAAAACAAACAAATGTGTATTCACAAACGATCTTTGTGTATTTGGTGAAAAAGATCTTCGTGTTAGTGCGTTTTAGATCACGAACAACAATAAATGAACAAAATGAGTGAACATGGTCTTGAACAGAAATAAACGAATGTGTATTCCCAAATGGTGTGCATGTATGAATAAGTTTGTGAACAATTTAAATGAATATAAATAAATAAATTTAAACAAACGAACACATACATTATAAACAAATAAATATCATTTTGGTCTAAGTTACCAATGAGAACCTAAACTTAAAAGGGGATAAAGATCACACGAGGAAGGTCAATGTAAGCATAAATGGGTAAATATATTAATATAAATAATAAATTAATAAACAAACAAACAAACAACGAACACACAAACAAATAGACGAACTAACATAAATGAACAATAATTGAATTATTCATAAATACAAATAAACGGACACATACTTGTTCATGTTTGTTCGTTTAAATAAATGAATAGAAAATTATATTTGTGTTCATTCATTTAACTTAATAAACGAATACAAGTAAACTTTCATCAAACGGTTCATCAAATACTCTGTTCATTTATAGCCTTAGATCTAACTAAGAGGTATTCATTTTTTAACATTTTAATTTTTTTCCCATTTTCAAATTCTTTTTCCTACCTACTTAATTTTTTTTGTTCCATCTCCACTTCGTTATTTTTTTTTTTTGGCTCCCTCATTTCTTGTTTCCTTTTTTTATTCTTCTTTTTACTTTGATTTTTCTTCTGCAGTTTTCGCCTTCCCCCAATCCTTTTGTTTCTTTAACGATTTATTTTTTTTATATAATTATCTAATTTAATATCTTTGTTTTTGTTGCTAACTTCATCTCTTTTTTTTTCAACCTTTTCCTTTTTTTGAGCTAATATCTTTTGCTAAAAAAACAGGTCAAAATGTTTAACAGGAAAAAAGAATATATAAATAACAAGACAAAGATAACTCTCAAAGAAGCAATAAGTAAGCAAAACGGAACTTGAAGTTGTAAGAAAGATTGAACAAAAAAACTACTACCATGGAACATATTTGCGTGCATGGGTAAAATCCATTTGGCGTCCCCTAATTTTAACAGTTATCCTAAAGTAGTTCATTACCTCACCTTGTGCTATCATAAAATCCTTTATCTCTTAATGTGTGTTCTACCATAGTGACTTCAATCAACTTTTCCGTTGTCTCGGACAAAAATTGATAATGTGGCAATTTAGATGTCGATATGGTAATCCAAAATGTCATGTGACATTCTCTCAATAAATGACTATACTAAAAGAATAAAAACTTCAGGGTAAAACTAACACAAACATATAACTTCAAGTATTTGAAAGAAAAATTAACCTAAAGTTCATCTTCTTCCCCCAAGTGTTCTGGGTTTCACGACAACACTGATGAGTTTTCCAACAATGGCAGCAAAAAAAAAAAATTCTGAAAATTTTGATTTATTTATTAGATTTTACTCATCTCATTATTCTCTTTACGTGTCCCTAAATAAATTTATTCAAAATCATAAACAATTTTTGTAGATTGGGATTTGAACTTTTGAACCCATTGCATACACATTGCACAAATTTTCGACCGGTGAAATTTGTTTGGTGATAGAAGAGGAAGCACTAGATCCCTTAAAGTATGGTTCTGTCGCTCAACCGGCGGCCTAGTTCAAGCAACCCAGATCCAAAGTGATCCAAATCTCCTTTTTTTCCTCTTCGATCGGCATAGTGGAAAGCAAATAGGCACAATCGAAGATGTCATCTCCAGCGTAAGAGACCGACCTTTGAGTAGTAGGAATAATGGTGTCCAACCTTTGATAGTGGCTGGATCCAATGATGAACATCATATCTTTTCTAGCTTCTCGACAACGATAAGCCGATTCCTGGCCCTCCCATAGCCACTTCAGCCCCGATTCCCAACCCTTTTTCCTCACCGACGTTCTTTCCCTCCTTAGCCTCAGTTCTGTTACGCCTTCGTCACTTCCACCACTTCCATGCCATCTCTGCCTCTGCCGTTCACCGCGACTCCACTGCTCATCCTCCCCCGCATTGCCCCCCTACATTTCCCTTTCCTCCCATCCCCTATCTTCTCATCTTTCCGCCTTCAATTTGTTAAGAAATCAATTTGTTGGTAAGATTTGGTTGAGATTTGGGAAAGTTCACATTTTGCTGAGGAGTAGGGACTAGGGAGGAATTGGGTAGAAGTTGAACTTATGCTAATATGTGTTTCAAATACCTAAAATTATCTGTTTGTGATAATATTGCCTTGAAGTTTTTTATTCTTTCAATATAGTCATTTATTGTAATGAGAGAGGATGACATGTGGCATTTTGGAGCGTCACATCAACATCTAAATTATCATATCATCAACTTCTGTCCAAGATAAAAAAAAAAATTGACGGAATGGACGATAATAGAATGCTCATTAGGAGGTAAAGGACCACTTTAGCACAAGCATTAAAGTTAAAGGACTATGATTGGATTAGCAACTATATTTAGGTAATGATTAGTAGCCCTAGCAAGGAACAGAATAAAATTTGTCATGGATTAGCAGATGAGACATGACAACAACTATGATTAATAAGAGAATAAAAAGCATATGACAATCAACAACTACTACAAATATAACAAGTAAACATTAAATAGCAGAAGGAATATACAGATTTGCCAAGGAACAATAATATGCATCAAAGGAAAAAGTAAATTCAGCTAGAGAACATGAGCAATATGAAAAGGAACAACTACTACAAGTATAAGGCCAGTTCGTTTAGAGTTAATACCCTTCTGTTAATATGTTATATTGACCTATTCTCAAACAGATGGAAACCCCCCCCCCCCCCCCCCCCCCAAAATTATGAGTCATGCCACTCTCAAAATTTATGTCATTTCTTTTTGGTGATCAGAAGCTACTTCTCAAGCCGATTGTCTGACGTTCTCTGGTCGCCCTATCTGACATTCTTGGTCTGATCGCCAAAGTTCTCAAGCCAATTCGACGTTCTCAAGCAGATCACCAATGTTCCCAGGCCCATGGTTGATGTTCCTAGACCATGCCCAACATTCCCAAGCTAATTGCCAATGTTCCCAGGCTGATTGTCAATGCTCCCAGGTCAATCACCAATGTTCTCAAGCTTATTTGACATACCCAAGATGACACCCAGTGTTCTCAAGCCAGTCACCGACTCACTTATTCATCTTTTTCGACGTAAAGGCCAACAAGCTCCACCAGAGAGATGCTCGACCTGCAGCACAAGTTCACCTTCCTCCACACACGAAGATCCAAGCCTTCCTCCCCTACACAAAGATTTCACCGTTCTCAAGAACTTCAGCTCCTCAAGTGTTCTCACGAGCGAATTAATTGGTCCCTAACTTCTAGGCGTCTGGGTTTGGGAGCAATAAAGGTGGACTTGGCCCACGTGGGAGTGGCGAAAAGGCATTGCAAGTGGAATGGCATAGTCGAGTGGTATGGTGTGTAATTTTACGTACTTTAAGGGGGTTTATTTCTAGTTGAAAGCCGATCATCATATTTGACCCAAATAACATGTTAATAGAAGAGTTTTAATTCTGAACGAACAACCTGTAAATATCAGACATAATATCTAGATTTGTCAGGGAATAACAAGATGAGGCAAATGAATAACTATATTCAATAAGAGAACATAAAACATCTTTCTATGAAACAATTACTACAGACAATGCAGACATACACTAAATAACATAAACACCATGTAGATTTGTTGAGAATAGTAATATGCATCAAAGGAACAATTAACTTATCTAGAGAACATTAATAACCTCACAAGAACAACTTCATCACAGCAACCAATTCTAGTGCAGTTGTGTTATCATAATTTATAGGAATTTGGGATGTGCTATATAACAAAGAGTTATGGCATAGTGGCATTATAGTAGTTTATAAAAATTTGAGGTGTAGTGATAATTTCATAAATAATTTGATGTTGGGGTTTATATCTTACACAAGTGCATGGTTTATCTACTCTTTGCAAAAAAAAATGAAGGGTAAAATTGAAAAAACACACAATCTCTTTCCCCTTTCTTAGTCTCCATGTCAAATTCAAATATTTGAACAAGTCTGCGTATTTATTAATTAATTATTGGCATTGTGTTTTTGACAGCATATATTAACAATTCGTCTTCAATTCTGAGGGACAATTATGTTGCAAAATTGTTCCTAAACTTTGTATATCAGGAGCTCCTAAACTTTGTCAACTTGGTTGAGACAATTCTCTAACTAAAGATAAATGTCAACTTGGCTGAGACAATTCTCTAACTAAAGATCAAATAGTAGTACCCCTCAAATTTTCCAACTCAGTATCAAATTGGTCTAACATTGGATGGAAAATAAGACACATGTAGTCATACCATCTCACACCGTCTGAGAAATCTCAGGAAAAAAACAAAAAATCACACCGTATGTTTACTTGTTTAGTTAGATTGATTGCTACAAATTTAGTTCATGAAAAATTAGTACTTGAATTTCTTTCTTTTTATTATGTGTAACATGTATTCTACATTTCCAATCTCTTACCTTATATTGAGTTCATACATATATCCGCCATCGTATTTGTACGTATCTGAAATATTGACAAAAAGTGGGATTTAAAACGTCCATACCTATTTTTTGTATGAGATGTTAAACTCATACAAACAATTGCTACAAGAAAAATAAGTTTTAGTGACTTTTTATAATGACCGTATATTCAGTGGTCATAAAAAATGTAACATATCTATGATCTTATTTGTACATATACTACACATTATTAGTATCAAATCTCTCACTCTCTTTATCTACCAAATTTGTACATATCTATTACATATATCGCCAATTTTGGCAAGAATCAAGACTTGATATATTCACATTTGTTTTATATTGTGAATTGTGATATTCAAATATAAAATATATAAACATAAGGGGTGAGGTATACATGATCCCCTTAAAATTTGTATTAAGTTTGAACCAAGTAAACCAAAAACGCTGCTAATACTATACAAATACATAAAAAGTTAATGCAGTGTATGTACAAGTGCAAATACAGCTCGTAGAGAAGATATCTTCAAAAGGAAAATTAAAAAAAAAAAAAAAAAAAAAAAAAAGGACCGACTGAAAGCTTATCTTGAATTAAATTAAATCAGAAACGACTCATTGTTGATTTGGAATAACCATTTGTGCCCAAGGTCTTGTCCTTCCATTCCACACATTTTGTTAATAAAGACCCAAATGTACTTATCAACAGATCGTAGCTGTGTGGCCTGGGGGTGTAATTGAAGTCGTCCGTAATTTTCATCTTCCGATCGAATTCTAAAATTTGGATGCTATGGAGCTGGATAAAATTCAAAATTGGTCCCCTAACTTTAAGAGTTGTCTTAAAGTAGTCCCTTAGCTTCAAAAGCATATCTTAAAGTCCCTCTATTCAACTAACGTGTCCTATTTTAATCTCTATCATCACTTCTGACATTATTTTTAATGGAACGTAGCACTTGGTACCCTTATGATGGGTCATAAATTGCCATGTGGATGACTATACTAAAAGAATAATAAACTTTAAGTTAAAATTGACATAAATAAATAATTATAAGAAATTTAAATGTAAATTAGCCCAAAATCATCATCTTTCTTCTTCCCCAAATTTTCATCCCCAAAATCATCAGGACCGACCTTGAAATCGGCCTGAAGGAGCTTATGGCCTACTTCAGCCAACAGGCGGTGATCCTGCGTCCGGGTCTTCAACTCTACGACCTGGCAGTGATGCAGTAACAAGTCATGGTGCCGATGGGGCTAGTCCAGCAACAGGCACCATCTCCACTCCCCAGTCCCTATCATCATCATTTTTGGATTCCTCCCATCGCATGCTTCTCTCCCTCCTCTCTTCCTCGTTCCCTTACTATTGTCTTTTTTTTTTTTTTTTTTTTTTTAAGGACGAAACACAAGATCTTATGAGGAATCACCTCGAGTTCTTAGAGCCCAGCTCCCCAAATGAACATTACAATTTTAATTTCGATATAGCAACATTTTTGGTATCCACTGTCATTGTCAACATATAAAAATTCTCATCTGCTACAGGAAACCGATTAAAAATTGAAAAACAAAATCACCAAACACTATAATACAAAAGAATCAAAGAAAGGAAAGCACCTACTCGCTTCAGCTGCTCAGCACTTGTTCTCTATATTTAGTGTCTAAGCAATTCTATGTCTTTCAGCCTGTTTTCTCTGGGCTTCCAGAGCTCGTTGATTCTTCTCAACAAGTGCTTTTACCGCACTCTCTCAAGTGCTCTTACCATTGTTTTGCTCTAATTCGTTGAACTTTTTTTTATTCGTGTATATTTTTTGGAAAAACTTGAAATATATTTCTTCATAGATTCACAACTTCATGATTATTAACAACGAGCTGAAAGATTGAAAGATTTTGGGAAAATGAAACAAATGAAGAGAAATCTGAAAATGATTGAGCCTACGAAGATTGGTTTTGTTGGTAGACTAATTGTACTTGGGATTCCAAGAAAGAGACATATATGTCAAAAAGCAAAATCGCAGCTTCAAACTCTGTCACTTGCTGTTCGACAACGTCGATCTGCTGAACACTCATTGAAACCGTCGCTATTGTTCTTCAATTGCTCCACGAACACCGTCAATCTAAAGCCCACATCGTCGAATCCTCTGTACTCTCTCGCGAATTCATCTTCTCCAGTAGCTCCAGATTATTGTTTGTTCCTTGGGAAAAGCTGTAGCAAATATTAGCGGATTATCGACCCAAAATTGGTGGTTCAGATGATTCTTAGAGGTGGCGTGGTGTAGGCGTTGCCAGAATTTTCCGGCGGGGCGGCGGATTTTGAGGAAGCTACTGGAATCGGCGATGAAAATTTTAGTTATTATATATTATAACATATGTCTAATTAGACAAACTAACTCATCCCTAATTTTCTATATATAATTCATAAGTAAATTTAAAATTTTACTAATTTACCCATGGACAAAAAATTACCCTCAACTCCCATAAAACCCTACCTCACAAATGTCACCGCCGGAGCCGGACCGTCATTGGTTTCAAATCATCACTTAGAGATCTTGCTGTTGTCGTTCTCCTTTAGATTTCACAGCCGCTCACCTCTGCATACGCGCATGATTGTTGTTCACTTCCATATCATACCGACATCGCTTACCTCCAGATCTACTAGCCATTGCCTCTAGATCATGCCAGTTAAAGCCTCCGGTCTTCTCCTCAACCGTTGCTACCAACAAGCTGTGCACAGAAGTAAACTGAAAAAATATCAAAGGCAAGATAAAGAAATGTCTAAAACAATAAGTAAAAATGTCTGACGAACTATGTGAAGTGTATAGCATAATAAGTAAATATTTTGTTTTCTTCTAACAATATGTAAAGTGTAAAAGTGTATTAAGAAACATTTAAAAGTGTATGACGTATGCACAAGTGTATAAAGAAGTATATACACTCATATGTAGACATTTTATTTTTTAGACAATATATAAATTATAAATTTGTTTGAAAGAATATGTAAAAGTATCTAAAGAAATATGCAAAAATGTCTGAAAAAATATGTAAAAATGTTTAAAGCAATATACATATAATTACTTTATTAAAAAATAAAGTGTCCAATTCAATAAGTAAAAAATGTCTGAATTAATATGTAAAAGTATCTAATCTAATATTATATATGAAAATGGCTGAAGTAATGCGTTAAACCGTCTATAAAAATATGTAAAAATGTCTATAAATATATATATAAGTGACCACAAACTATCTATAAAAAATTTGTTATCTTCAAATTTAATAATATCTGAAAAATAGGACAAAGTGTTTTAATAATAATGCAAAAATGTAAATAAGCATGTAAAACTAAAAAATTTCTCCTTGTCTTTTTTCTGTGCTTCTCACTCTCCTGCGATCGAACAAAGCTTCGTTCTCCTAGCTGATGAATTTACAAGGTCAATCTTTCCTTCGCCCTCCGTGGCTCATTGTCCGATCATTCATCGTCCGCCATCTTGTCGTTCATCATCATCCGTCGTTCTGTCGCTCATTGTCATCGTCCGTCGTCTATTGTCTGATAGTCCTCCTATCACTCATCATCTGATCGTTCGTTGTCCTCCCGCTTCTCGCTCGCCCGTTCCAATTTGCCTCTTCTCTCTACTAACGATTGAGATCTCGCTCCAATTTCTCTTCTCTTGGCCAGCAGTTGCAGGTTTTGTTGAATTGACTGAAATCTCACTCCGATCTAATTGTCTAATCGTCTGTTATCCGGCTTCGGTGTGATTGCGGGTTTGTTGAATCAAGGAGCCGCTAGCGACATCCGACTTCAATGCGATTGCCAGTTCATGGAATCAATGAGCCACAGGTGAATGCTAATCGACGGTTAGCTTGGGCACCGTCAGAAAAGAGTGCTGGAGAGAATAGAGGAATGTGGCTGGGGAAAACCAAAAATGATTTAGGGTTGGGGTAAATTTGAAAAATCACCTCCTATGTCTAATTAGATATATGCTCACTATATCCCTGGTATGAAAATTTTGAGGAAGAAGAAAGAAGATGATTTTGGGTTATTTACATTTGAAGTTCTTATAATTATTTATTTGTATCAATTTTAATTTACAGTTTCTTATTCTTCTAGTACAGTCATCCAAATTGCAATTTAGGACCCACTATGAAGGTAGCAAGTGTCATGTAGGCAAATTATATTAGAAATAACACCAGAACTCATGATATGAATCAAAATAAGACACGCTAGTTAAATTAAGTGACTGTAAGAGACACTTGTAGAGTTTAAAAACTACTTTAGGATAACTCTTAAAGTTAAGGGACCAAATTTAGAGTTTTCCCCACTGAGTTGGAGGAAAAGATAGAAAGATGAGCTCCATCCCGGAAACGGCGTGATCGAACGAACCGACTTGATGGTGGTGATGGCTCCTATTCCCGTGCAGCGCCATGTCAACCAGGTGGCAGGTGCTCCATCTCTCCTGTGGCCGCCTGTCCCGCAACATCCCCGTCCACTACGTTGGGACCCACAAACAGAACTGCAAAGCCAAGCTCCGCATCGAAGGCTGGGATCCCCACTCCGCCCTAAACTTCCACTCCCGCGACTTCCCCAGTCCTCTCTTCCAGCTGCAGCCTTCCTTAGATGCCTCCTCCCCCTAGATTCAAGCCCAGCTTCGGCATAAGCTCGCTTCCGAGGAGAGAAAAGTCGTTGTCGTCAACACTATGGAGAGATTAGAGGACCCAACCAGCAACAAAAAACATCGGGCTCTGGGCTGTTAACGTTAAATCCAGTGAAAATCCCCGAGACTAAGAGCGAGAATTTTTCCATTGAACGGCTAGCTAAGCAGCAGAAAAACTTCGTTATCTCCGTGTCTTTAAAACAATGACCACAATGACGGACAAACAGATCAAAGAGAATCGCGTTGGGATTGAAGCAGAGCCAGCATAAGTTCATCTGGGTGCTGAGAGATGCGGTCAAAGGGGACGTCTCCAGCGGAAAAGGGTGGAGAGAGAGGAGCTGCCGGGTATCAAGCTTCCATAAAGAACTTGGGCCTGACCATCAGAGATTGGGTTCCCAGCTGGAGATCCTGGCCCACTACGCCACCCGCAGGTTTATCAGCTCTGCGGTTTGAACTCTTGCATGGATATCAGTATAGGAGTGCCCCCCGGCGTGAGACAGTGACAGCAGCAGCGGTGGAGCAAGCTGCAAGGTGCTTGATGGATTCAATTGAAGAGGATGAGATGAGAAAGGAGGCGATGGAGCTTGCATGTGCCACCAGACAAACTGCGGGAGGGCGGCATTTCTCACCAGTAGTTTGATTTCTTCGTCAAGCAATATTATTGGGTAGATGGGAAGAAAAACCTGTCACTGCTCTCCAAGAGTAATGACATATCTCAAAATTTCTACACAAAATTAAGAAGATTCTAGATAGTATGAGAAATCCACAAGAACTTAGTGCAAGAGTTTGCTAGAATTGAATGCTCCAACCATTCTCCTGTATTCAGTCGTAACTTGTTTGGTTCTAAGTTTCAGATGTAGCACTATAAGCTCATAGATGCAAGGCAACGCTTCAACGATTCTCTGCGGCATAACTAATCTGGTTAATAATGCTTACAAATAAAAACATCCTGAACAAAACAAAAAATGAGAGAAATAAATAGTCAATCTTTATGTTATGGATGGACGAAAGTTGTGGGAAGTACTGGGGCAAGCCGGCCAGCCCTGCCCCTGATTGTCGATTGAGATGAAAATTCAACGTAAAGGAGTGGGGGAGTTTCATACCAAATGGCGGCCCTTTCTTAATGCTCAACAATATGATCCACTTCTCCCCATACCAAAAACGGAACCAGGATGTGCAACAATGAAACTGACCAAATCAAAAATAACAGGTGACCAATGTTTCATTTCTTATAAGAGCACACCACATGAAAGAACTTTACCTCTTTACAGCCAACCCCCCCAACACCCAACTCACCACAATGAATTCAAAATCGGCAACACCAAGGATCTATAAATGATCCATTTCTTCAACCAGTTCATCATACTTAACCCTCACCACCCCTTTGATGAAGGCTTTGGAGCTCGCATTTGCTTTAGATGAGCCATCAATAATTTTGTACATTCCACGTTATCTGGGACTTCCATCCCATTTGCCTTATTAAATATGCCACAACTCTATCAAGGCTCAAGACAAAAAAGGGTACTATAATATAACTGAAATTTCCCATGTCATAAACACATTCCAATGAAGCACTTCATCTGGAGAATCAATCCCGAAATCAAACTCATAGTTACTTCAGAGTCAATTGGACAACAGCTAATGCATTCTAATCTCACGTTAGCATTAGCACGATATTCAAAAGACAGTAAGGAATTTACTACAAGGGACAGGGCGGAATGTTGCAATTGCAGACATGGTTATGCTAGACTTTTGCTTTTGATTAAGGCAGTTAATAACTGAGTCAAAAACATGCACACGCTTACTACAGTTACTAATAAAAAATGCCAATTCTGAGCTAGTGACCTCTTTCCCTATTTCATTGTTAACCAATGCATCTTGCTTCTAGAACTTCAGGTAGCAGACTTACCATAACCAATGTCCAAACCAAGCACCAATTAGCACCCACCAAAAGAACCAGACTTATCAAAATAAAACCTGTCTTACCTAACCAAAGCTACCTAAGGCTGAACCATCTTCAGTGACAAAATCCTCCTATCAGTTTCAAATATTGCAGTCCACCTTTGGTTCTACAGTTCACAGTGGATGGTTTAGCAGGAGCAACTTTGCCAGCCTTCATGCACTCTTATATATTGTCCCTCTAGGTGTTACTGCTACATGCAGAACATTCATGACAGTTTTGCTGCAAAGAGTGACCAACTGTATAAACCTCCTCTTGAACATTAGTGCCTTTAAAAACCAGCCTATATTGAATATGAGGTCAAATGGAGAAATGAATCACCAGAAAATGGTTGAGTTTGCAGTTATCTGGATAAATCAAGGATGATGAAATTTCTAGAGATCAATACAACAAATTGAATTTATAATGGGTTACCGGCTTAGGGGCACTCCTTTGTCTAACCTGTCTTGTAATGGATGCCTCACTCTAGGTGCTTCATTCAGACTTCCTTCCTGTCCTCTTTGCACTTAAGCTGTTCTTCTCAATGACTCAGTGAGGCTTTTAAAGTTCCATTACACATGATTGACAAGAAGTTATAATAAGAAGCATAACATTTCCTCTGGCTCACTGAGAACTTCAAAAGAGAAGATAGTTTAAGGATAACATTCCTAACTCGTCTTCACTGGAGACAAGGACTTCCATCCTAAATCTAAAATGCTAACAGAGAAAATTAAAGCAAGAGGGTTGATGGATATGCACGGCACACATAATAAGATGATTGGGCAAGGAAAATGGTAAGAGATAATTGCATGCTCAAAATACTTGAAACGCTCAAGAATTCAACACTAGCACTAGGAACCTGAAAACTAAAGAGGAACAAGGTCACTTTGCAACAGAAATGCAGCAATTTAATCTGGAATTTTCATCCTGAACCTCTAACTTTGGAAAAGGCCCAAACAACAGGAACTCTCAATGCAGTCTTCTAATCCCATGGGGCACACATTCTTTTATTTATGGGCAGAGCAGAGCTTCTCCATGGATCAATTACATCAAGAATCCAAAAAATGAAAAACAAAAGAGATTGAAAGAGTACCAGTAATACGAAAAGCTTTTATTTCATTTCACCATATACAAATCTAGAACAAAAGAGCACCAAATAGCCACCACATAATAACTCGAATCAGCAGGAGCGTAAACAATATGAAGTATCCCAATTACCCGGTAAACCCCATCGAAGGCATCACAAATTGAACGTTCTCTAAAGAAATCTACACTTCCAAAACGACATTGATCATATATATTTGATATCCAGCTCCTGCTTCCCTATATTCAGGTGCCCGGATTTCTGATTGCTGGACATGATGCAGAGACACATCCCATGTGTCAACATCACAAACTCTCCCAATATCTCGTCCAAAGTTAAGGGTTATATGATCGATCACTTACAA
Organism: Aquilaria sinensis; assembly: GCA_005392925.1. Classification (NCBI taxonomy): domain Eukaryota; kingdom Viridiplantae; phylum Streptophyta; class Magnoliopsida; order Malvales; family Thymelaeaceae; genus Aquilaria; species Aquilaria sinensis. The sequence continues at coordinate 226,686 of SMDT01001994.1, read as the reverse complement.
GGCACAAGAAAAAATCAATCACTGGGTGCCGCTGGTGCTGGGTCTACAGCCACCGTCGTCATCGGGACCGTCGGATCGATGATGGGGGCAACCGCTGTGGTTGTGGTCGTCGTCGTCGCTGTCATCTTCATCGAAGGGCTTGTCCTTGTGAAAGATGCAGCAAATCTTAGAGCTCTTCTTGTTCATGAATTCATTGTCGACAGTGCCTTCCTTCCAAGTCACCTTCTTCTTCCGGGGACGGAGCTGAAGGACTAGGGTTTCCTGAGGTGGCTGCGACGAGTTGTCTACGGTTAGAAGCGTCGTGACGGAGGAAGACGACGCCGGCCTCACCGTCGCGTTCACTTGTCGAGCCATCGTTAGGAGTTCGCGAGAAATCAGATTGTTCAAAGACTAAATGTGTCTCCAAGGGGCAAGGGCAATGGATTTTTCCTGTTTCTTCGTCGATTTTGGCTTCCCGGTATTTTCTTTTCTGCGACGAGCCGACGACTCCGTACCCTACCATTTTATTTACGGCCAAAATACCCTTTCAGTCCCTGAGTTCGGTTGACAAGGCCATTTACTCCCCAAACTTCAATTCGGATCAACTCAGCCCTTGAATTTGCTTAAATGGGTCAATCAATCCCTTTGACTGCCTCATGCTTGTCACATGATACGTGACCATTAGTGCTGTTTGCATTTTTTTTTCCAGTCCATTAATGCCATTCGTGACTTTTAAAACTCTAATTCCAAATCCTGTTGAAGTGCACTGTCCATTAGATATCTCATACCACTTTTGTCTCCATCTTTACCACCATTGGCAATTACATCTCATTTAACTCCTTGATGCCTCTAGAGTTTATGATTCAATTTTAGTTTCATTTCTTTCTTCCAATCCATACAAAGAATAGCCAAACATCATTTTCATCTAATCAACATCAAAGAGCATTTCGTTGAGATAGAAACGGTGGTTTCATTGAAAGTACAAAAACCTCAACTTTTGCAAATTGATGGAAAAAAGATTCATGAAAAAATTCTTATAACTCATGCCTTTGCCTTCTTGAGGCATGAGGCATTCAATTTGGGCTCTGATTCTTTAGCATTATCAGAAACTGTTGCCGCAATTTGTAGCAACAAAAGCAATCCAAAGAAATGGTTCTAAACAAGCATTAATGTATTTTGCCCACAAAATGCATCTCGATTCAAGGCTAAAAGGGTTGAAGGAATAACTTGGATTGATTTAATAGATCGTGTAATGTGCCTTGTTCGAGTTGTATTTTTTATTTTCTTGTTTGGGGAAAACTCCTTTGTCATCTCAAGGAACTCAACGACGTAGTAGAGGGGTGCAATCGGTGGAGGTGAAGAGTTCAATTGTGACGCCATAACAAAGGACTCCATCTCAAATATCTTAGATCCATCCCCAGAATCTGGGAGGGATATTTAACAGTTTTCATTTTCTACTTCTTTCTTCTTTCTATTTCTCGATTTCATGTCCTCCATTCTGATTGTTCTTCTTGTTGTTTTTGTCTTCTCGTTGCCCAAAGGAAAATGAAACATCACGGATCAGTGAAAGGGGCAAACGATGCTCATGGTCTCGCATCGCGTGACGAGCATGGGTCAACCAAAGGGGTTAACTGAGCCACTTAACCAAGTTTAGGGGCTGAATTGGCCCAGGTTAAAGTTTAAAGGGGGTAAGTGTCCTAATCAACCAAGTTCAGGGGCTAATGTTACTTTACCCCATACTTTACGATTTTTATCATATGAGCCTTAGAGCATATGGATGGGGATGGGAGTCCAAGAATTTTAAACCGTCTTGATTAAGGTCTGCTAGAGGATGAAACTTTCCTTTTTGTATAAAAGTTTATACGCTAGACATTGTCAAATTCATTAAATTTTAACTTTGCTGTTGCACTCTAACTTGAAGTTAAATTATCTATTAACTACTTTCCTTTTTCTTTTTTGGTAATCAGACTAGAAAATACAAAAGAAAATTAAGATAGAGTAGAGAATGGATGGGCAATCATCACTTGCTGCCTTGGTCTATTAACTATTTTTCGTTTTGATAGTTTGTCTGTCTCTTACGCATGTTTAAGAATAGAAAATTTGTTGAGATAGTAGCAGTGCACATGAAGTTGCCCTTAAAGTTTTGTTTTATTGAATGACTACATATTAAAGAGAAAGAAAGAAACTTCTATGGCAAATCCTAAGTGCCTGGCTCTACATTGCTTCACTCTGCTTGCTTCTCTAGTTCAAGAAATAGCACATATGCAATTCTCGCTACTTCAGCGTCTAATTTAAAGCTAATCACTTTGTCTCATTTTCCAGTTTTTGCAAAAAAAAAAAACTATGAATATTGGGACATTTAAATACATTATATATCATATATTTTATTAAAAAATTATAAACGTTGAGACATATAATTAGTTTATATGTTATTTTTTAAAATTATCTTTAACAAATAATATCATTACTTTTGAATATGTCTGAAAATTCAGATATGACGCATTAATTTTGGTTGAAAAGTTCAAAAACATGTCTAATAATACACAAGTTTCAATCAACTCGAAAACTTGAAATTCAACCCAAATTCGCACGTTTCTTCTCTTTTGTACCAGAACACATTCATGTGTGCAATGTACTTAAAGGGGGTAAATTTTACAAGAATTATAGATATACAAACGTGACAAACATTTTATCGCATTTCAAAACACATAAAAATAGAAAAAGTGATAAATATTTTAAAACGAGGAAGTAATAAATATGCATGTTTACTAGCGGGTTAAGGTTTTCAGAATTTTGGCACAACATTTGACCATTGTTAATCACCATCCATCGGTGATGGCTTTGAATATTATAGTATCAAGTACCGAACTTTTTTAGAGAATAATCATATACCAAAACAAAATTATATAATTTCTCTGTCCCAACCCGTTTCTTATAGCATAAAGATTAATGTGCACAAGTTATGTTATTTTATTTATTTTTTCCATTGAAAAAATTAAAAAATATAGTCCCTCCGTTCTATATTCTTTACACCATTTAACTTTTTCATATAATTTAACTTGAATTTATTTATATTAGTATTTATTAAAAAAAATTAAAAAAATATATTTAGAAATTATATGTATTGATATTTCATTTTTATATCAAAATTCTTCATTTATATGCTAAAATGTTAAAAATAAAAATTTATAGATTAATTAATAAAAAGTGAATGGTGTAAAGAATATAGAGCGAATAGATTGTTTTTTAAGTTTTGTATGGTGAAAATATAAATAGTGACAATAAGGTAAATTTAATATATTTTTTTTAAATGAAAATGATTACACTTTTTCAGAACAGCCCAGACATAAATACGGTTTATTACTTTTCGGACGAGGAAGTATCAAAGCTTTTTATGTCAAAAAAATGCGTCAAAATTTATCATCCTTAAAAAGAAAAGAAGGGGAAAGGGAAAGGAAAGGCAAAATTCACGTCACACCAATTTGCTCCTCAAATTGGGGTTCATAAAATGCTCAATTTTAGTTGCACTAAAAAAAAACCACAATTAGAGGAGTGGATTGGTCTGCGCCGCTTGAGGCGATACCGCCATACGCCATACCATTATACCAATAGACTCGAGTCCGAGACCACTGGAATCGCCGTCGCTGAGCGGAACAAAGAGAGAGACACAGAGGGACTGGGACAGTGTGTGTAAGAGAGAGAGAGAGAGCGAGAGCGAGAGCGAGACTTTGTGTTTGTGTTTGTGTTTGTGAGAAAGAGAGAGCAAAATGCCGCGGGCGACGGCGGTGATGCGCAAATCGCGTCGAGCTTTTGAGGATCTAAATTTGGTAAAGGTTTTGAAGTCTGAGATTTCGCACGAACGCTCCTCCAGTTATTTTCAGGTTCGTTTGCCCTGCCCAAATAATTTCTTTCTTCACAAAATTTCTTTTGTTTTCGATGTAGCGTATGATTGATAAAAAATTCCCACAGAATTAATCGGATTCCAAAGAGAAAACTAGATGGTTGATGATACGTAGTGTGGACAACCCTGGTGAGGAAAATGTTTCGTAGCTTTTCCCGTTTCTGATAGTTTGTTCTGTGCACGCTTTTTCTGATGATAGAAGTTGGTGGGGATAAGGGGTCTACCGCCAGAGAACACAATTTTGATTAATTTTGTGTTGATTCATGATTTTGCTGTTAGCTTTAGTCTGCAGCTTCAAACGTAATGCAGTCAACTTGGTTGCTAACATCTGAGAACTGAAATGTGATTAGATCATTTCGTCGGATTAGATGTTATTTTAAAAATTAGAACCTCATTTGTTGCCAGCATTCATTTTTTTTTTTTTTTTGTACTAAGAAGCATGATACAAGTGTACAGAGGAGGGATATAGTAGTATTACAAGTTAGTGAAAGGGGCACGCCAGCTTGTCCAGGACCAGAATGGCAGCTGCATGATGTAGGGGGTGGAGAGGCCACAGTTTGAACTCTTGACCTCCTCCACATCCATCCAACACCTTAGCCATTATGCCAAGGGTGGGGGGATGTTGCCAGCATTCTGAAATTCATATGCTGTAAAATCTGCTGTATCTTAAAAACATGACCATTATTTGTGTTGATGATGGCTCAGGAAAGGGGTTCTTTGGGTGCATTCACCATTGATTATGATTCAGCACAATCCCAGGATGTGGTTCTGCGCAGAAAAGGTGACTCTGGTGAAGAGGTTGCTGTTTCAGCTCTGTTGTGCAAGGAGACGTTTTGTGAAAACAGTGCATTTCCAAGGGAAGTTTTGATGAAGATCTGCATAAAGAAGCCTGGATTGCGCTCCATCTTGCAGTTTGACTGTGGAATTTGTGAGACTGGCATTAATGGGTCTGATTTTAGAATTCACAAAGCCCATTACCTCCACTCCCCAACCCTGCCTCATTCTTCACTCTATAGGGGTCCCCTGTTCAGGTAATCTTTTACTACTTTTTTTTTTCTAACAATTTTCTTGTATGCATTTGTCCATATTGCATGTTCTTGCATTTCACAAGCATAGTCGAATGTCTGGGATCTTGTTACTCTACAACTGGTATATGAACATATGTTCGCTCAAATCAAAACAGGATTTCAGATGAAAATTGTTTACCGACTTCCATGTGAATGCGATTTCCTTGTCCAAAATCAGCTTTCATGACTGGTGTTGCTGGGCATCCCTATGTTCTATTACCTTTACATTGTTGTCATTTGTGACTAGTTAGTTGGAAAGACATGGTTTGGAGTTTTTGGACAACTGAAACATATAGTATCTATTTAGTATTTACTTCGTATTAGAAAATAATGTGATGCCGAGAGGTCTAGTTTTACTTTTGTTAGTGCTCTGCTGCATGGTGCTGCCAGTAATTTTCTACGAGGAAAGGACTGTTGTTTCAGAGCGTAGTGAGTTGTTTAGATCTATTTTATGTTATTGTTCCCCAAATTATACTTATTAGGCTCATTGAATCTTGTTCACTGTGTGCCAGACAAATACAGGCAGGTGCATTGAAATCACTTAAGTTTCAATCTGTTATTTGTTACATTTATGACTCTCTCTGATGTTGGTGTGCAGCCATTTGGACCCTAAATTACAAGATGCACTGAAGGAATATCTAGTCCGAAGAGGAATCGGTGAAAGCCTGGCCAACTTTCTCCTTTTCCATCTCCATCAGAAGGAGCAGAAACAATATGTGGACTGGTTGCAGAAACTTGAAGCATTTGTAGGGGTAGAGGGCTGAGATTCAAACGAGCAACTCACCCTGTCTGGCTGTCGCTGCAGATGAAAAGTACTGGTTGAGGTTGGGAACGTCTTGGTCGTGCGAGTTCCATCATAGGCTGAAAGTAGCCGAGTCGTAGATTTTGCACTATGCATCAACTTCATTTTGTTTCTCTTTTCTAACATAGCATACACCATCACCAGACTTTATAGGACGCGACCTGTAGGGTTTTCACATTGCAAATTTCGAATTCAACTTTTGTTCGTTTTGGATTTAACTGATTGTAGTGTATCATAACCGGCAAGTATAAGTGACTGAATTTAAATGCAAATGAGGAGATAATGTGATATCGTATCCATCAAATTTGAAATTCATATCAGTAAACATGAAAATTTGATCATCACTTTGCCTTTTGCAGATGGGGGAGAGAAAGCACTCATAAATAATCGTGTATTGCGTGAATCTAAACCCAATTCTTGGATTTTATTAGTGAAGATGTAGATCCGACGTTATTAGTATCGAACCAAAATGTAGGCCAAGGGAATGATTGAGCCCTTTTTTAATAAATTAGATTTATTTTTGTGTTTTTTGTGAAAAAAACAAAAGAGTCATGTTCACGTTAATGCCCGGTTAGAAGAAATGTTTTGCTTAAAAGGAAGCTTTGGGAATCACGCTGCATGTCGTTATCGTACGTGTTTGTAAGCAAAGCATTACAAAATCTCGTGTTCGATTTTTTTCCCCAATTGATTGAATATTAAAGGGATTTTTTTAAAAAAAGGAAATTTAAAAATATATGCAAATTAAAAACAAGCAATATAATCGCTTTTGAGTTGCGAATATAGACTTAGATTAAAAGTTCTTTGTTGTTTGCTTCTTAGTTTATAATTTCAATTTCGTGCCTGGCTTATAAATTTGTGATCAAGTGCGGGTCTTCTATAGAATTTTATCATAGCTTTTTGGTTGGTTGGATTTCAAATTCTACAGATTCTCTTGATATCAACTGAAGCATACACTATTGGAAAGTAGATCAACATTGCTCGATTTGATTTAGTCTATGCCAATTTGTGGCTTGTAGATATTGTAAGTCATAGACAAACCAAAGAAGAAAAAGATCCCTTTATTTTGAAATAAAGTTATAATTTAATGGAACTTTCATATATTACTTCTACCTCAAGTTCTTTAAAATATTTAAGCAAAAAATGCTTGTGTATTGAAATAAAGAAAAGTGGAAGTGTAAATATTGAAATGGTACTTTGAAGGATAACATGACAAAATAATTTTTTAAATATGAAAATGTTACAAATAATATAGGATAGGGAAGTATTATTTATCCTTAGTTGTTAATTATTTGTAAACATACATCTAGTTCAGGGGATGTGCACACATAAATATATAAATAAAAAAAAACAACAACATTAAACTAAAATAGTGATATATAAATTTTGAATGGGTTTGATAGGTTGTACTCATTTGTCTGCATGACTGATTCTATTATCTAAACTTATTTACTTATTAAAAATGCACAAATTTAACTAAACTTAGCCCAACTCTTAACACATTACTATCAACCCACCCATTTAACCTCTTCTATATATTGAAAAACAAAAAAAATTGAGTTATTCTTTATGATTAGAATCAGCATTGAGGACAGTTAAGGGAAAATGTAAGATGTCAAGTCATGAGCAAGGTAGGCCTTGCCTCTAAGGACAACAATGATGGATAGATGTACTAAAATAGATTTGATGCTTAAAATAACAACCCCAATCCTTTGTTTCTTGATGCTAACATTGTCCTATGATATAATCATGTGGAATGCTTGGAGCCTTGGACACGATTTCTGAGTATAATAGTTGCCTGCAAATGAGTACCTGCTACAAGATGCAGAGCATAAAAAATAGTAATTAGTTCAGGTAGGAAGAATACAACACTGATATTGAATTGGAGGACCGTTGTTAGCCATCCACACCCAAGTAGCAAAGCCTACTTTCAACCATGAATGTCAAGTCCTAATGACAATGAAAATTGCTCAAGTTGATGAATTACGGAGGGAAGGCCAAGTGTGACATAAAATTTATGACGAAGGGAGAGAATGGAAGAAGTTGGAGTAATTCCTCTTATAGCATCCTGTAAAGTGTAATTGCTACTGCAATTCATCTCTAGCATAAATACTACTCTCATGATTGCTTTTAGCACCATTAAACACAGTGTCATTTTAATTGAGCCAAATACACAAGAGAGATGTTACAAATAAATAAAAAAGTCCTTCCCCAAAATTTAGGTTGTCAAAAGGTATGAATGAACCAATCATTGAAATGGGTTCTCATACTGGTGAATGGGACCAAAAGAGTGGCTTACCATGCAACTCTCAAACTTGAGTATGAGTTAACATCTCATTTTCTAGTCGATATCTTACACACACTGGCTTGACATAATTCATTTTGATAGCTAAGTTGGCCTTTGAAGGCAAGCATTATAGAGACATTTCTATAGGTAAGCTTTTTTTTTTTTTTAGATACACAAAAGAAAAAGGAAACAAAAGATTAAGAAAGAAAAAGAATAAGCACAATGATGAGCCTTGTTAAATGCATTCTTATATACCACCATTAGGCAAAGAGAAAGAACACGCTACACCGTCACTTGAATCTTCTCCACCAATTGCCTAACACTTTTCTTCATAGGTTTGTGATGATAAATAATATTGAGAAAAACATTGGAGTAGTCTATAAGAAATGTTAGCAGCTCCATCATCTCTACCACTACTAGAGATGGAGTGAAATCAATAAGAGACCTTGCTCTTTCAACCACTTCACCAATAGGAGGGATGATTTGCCAAACAATAATGCTAAATGAATAGGTAGGTCTCCACGCTCCATGCACCAAACAAATCGACGAGCAAGCATTAGCAAAGGAGAAATCCTAGTAGTAGGAAAGAAGAGTAAGAGGAAAAAAGAGAAAATAGGGCTAAAAATTCTTCAGCCGATTAGACTTATCAAGATCATTAAACAGTGGACCCCAAGCACTCAAGCTCTTATATAGAGTCATAATGGATCCATGTCGCATTCTTGGCCATCCAAATGGACCACAAGGTAGCTTTCATGAGGAATAAGTCACGGTTATACTTTTGACCTTTGTACAAGGATAACCTAGCAAGGAAATGCTTTAAGTCATGCATAGAATGATGAGGCAGCCTGAAATGAGAATGCCTTCAAATTAAAAGTGGCCCTTAGCATTTAAAGAAAAGGTGATCCAATGACTCCTCCCTTCATCTTACAACAAGAACAAACAAGTTCCATATTGCATCCACATCTAAGCAAGTTAATTAATGAAGGGAGAGTATTATTGACCACTTTCCATAAAAAAGACATTGAATTTTTTAAGCAGAGTCAAAACCCAAACAACTTTCATGCAGTTAAAATGTCTCAAGCCATTGAGTGTAGAACCTTATCGTTTGGCCTCCCCATGTCCTTACTTGGTCAAGTACTCCTTATCTAGGCTCTTGCGGTAGAAAAAATCATCTACTGGTAATGGGTTGTCTTGGTTATCTAAAGCTAAAATCTAAGTAATGACATAATGTGAAAATAATTCTTGTAATCTTGCTTTACCCCAACATGTTTCATCATTCGGTTAAATCTCCTTTAACAATCAAGGGACACTATGATGTTATACTCTATAACCTTCTAAAATAGAGAGAGGATAACCTAATAACCAATAATCCTCCCAGATACTTATATTAGCTCCATTCCCAACAATCTATCTAATATTAGACTTTAGTAAATCCCTATCGAACAAAACCCTTTCCACACTAAAGAAACAGAAGGTGTGCTTTTTCTTATTCCAAAATGACCCTGTGCGACCATATTTGGCCACTAATACCCTTTTGGCAAGAGAAGAATCATTTTTGAATATTCGCCAAAATGTTCTAGTTGACAAAGCCTAATTGAACAAATGCAAATCTCAAATACCGATACCCCCTATTCCATGGGGAAGGGTAACATGAGCTCTGCTTATAAAATGGAATCCTTTCTTGGCATTCAATCTGTTCCACCAAAATTGAATTCTTGTCATTCAATCTATTCCACCAAAATTGAATACACTCTTTTGTTAACTTATCCAAAGTTGTCATTGGGGCCTTGAACATTAACATATCATAGGTAGAAAGTAAAGCAAGAGAAGAATGTACCAAAGTTAACAGGCCTGCAAGATTTAATAACTTCCATTTTCATGACTCCAACCACTTATGGGTACGATTAACCAAAAAATCAAAGTACTCACTCTCCCAAAGTTTTGATCCGATAGAGCACCAAGATACTTAATAATTGTTGAGTTTTGTTGAACTAGAAGAATTTACTTGAAATCCACAATTTGATTTGTAGGAACATGTTTACTAAACGCCCACTCAAATTTCTATGTATTCACTTGTTGTCTTAAAGCATGGCTATAAAGCTTTAAAGCATTTTGAAAAGTTCAAATAGACCCAATTGAAGGATCAAAGAAAAGAAAATAATCATTAGCAAAAAATAGATAATAAAGCTTAAAGCTAGAGATGCTTGGGCTAAATCCAATTAATTACTTTGTCTCATGGAGATGAGTCAATTAACTAGAGAATACTTCAGCATATAAGATGAATAGTAAAGAGACAATGAGTCCTTTTATTTGAGGCCCACTTTCGGAGTGAACCATTGAGTTGTGCAGCCATTGACCAACATCAAAAAAGAAATTATGGTAACACATTGCATGATTAGCTAAATCCAAGCACTCAAAAATTGAAAAGCTGGCAAAGCCCTTTTGATAGCTGACTACTTCAACCAATCATATCCTTTGGTTATATCCAACCTCAGAGCTACTTTGTACGAACGAGCCCCACTGGTCTTAGAAGTTTTATACATAGAATGGAACATCTTGTGAGCCACAATTACATTATCTTATATAACCCATAGAAACAAATGCATTTTCATAGTCACACACCAAGGAGCTAGTTAATGGTTTTATTTTATTCACTAGGACTTTGGAAATAACCTTATAGATGGTATTGTACAGGCTAATGGGCCGATAATCCTGAATCTGCTCTAGTAGCTGAGTCTTCAAAATCAAGGTGATGAAGATGTGATTCAATTGCTTTAGAAGCCGTGCTCCATTCAAGAAATTAAGACAAAACCATTTTAGTGATTAAACTGCCCAAAAAATCCCAATATTTCTTGAATACCATCGGAGGAAATCCATCTAGGCGTAAAGCTTTATTACCAAGTTGGGATACTGCTTTTTGAATTTCGTCCGACTAGTAAAAGAGCCCATAAACTCATCTTACTTTCATAGTTTATGATGTGATCTTGTCGGCTCTGAAGGACGTTGGTCTAGCTTTTCCTATATAACTAAAGCATAAGCTTTCATTGTTTCATGCATACAAAAAAGTGTTATTAGACCATAAGATAGTATTTGTGTCATCCTTAGCTACAAAAGCAACCGAACAAAATAGAGCATGAACAATCACAATACACGGATTGTACACGGATAAAACGGAACTTAACCATATATTCACAAATCTCCGGGGAAAAGAAATATATATATATATTTACAGATTTTCTTTTTATACTCAAAAGCATTTATAAATATGTTACGGTATGAGTAATTATCTAGGAAGATATCTGAAAAAAGTCAGGCAATACTAATCCCACCGGCCCACGTTCAAGGATCAAGCTAAAATATGCACCTCGTGATTATCTTCGTTTAGGTGTCAGACAAGAGCTCGAGGTTCGGATTCCTACCTCGTCGAAACAGAAGAAGACTGAATGGATAGCCTAGAAATAAGAACTATCATAATTTGAAATTGGTTCGACTAAAAACAATTCATGTCTTGGGTTTTAAATTTATTCTACCACGATAAATTTGAAATAAAATCTATAAGAAATTAGTAATTTGAAGTAAAACTTATCTTTAGATAACATGAAAGAAATAAGAGATCAGTTTAGCTGTAAAATGATTCATTTAACGCAATTAAAATAGAATCAGTTGTTTCGAATTCATACTATTATTCAACAAAACTTGAAATCTCTCGACAACAAAAAATTTTGTGCTGGCCGAGAAATCTTGAAGATCAAATATAATATAAGCAAATAATCTCTTGCGCAAGAGAATTCACTTTCTTTTCGCTAAAAAAAGTAACCAACATTAAAATTGTACTCTTCTGGAACAGACTTAAATTGCTCTGTTTCTACCATGACGGATGTTCTCACCGCGTTGATTAATGAGTTTTAAAATGAATTGATTTGAAATTTATGTGAGAAAAAATTTTAAATTAACGAATTTTTAGAATAAATTATGTTTTAGTGGACAATGTTTTGTACTAAGCAAAAGTATTAAAATTATCACTAATATTTAGGTCTCGGCTCGAATTTACCATTACAATTATTTTTTCCCAATCTCACACTAATGTTTTAAAATGGGTTCACATGTGCTACTGCAGTTAAAAAATAATGAAAAATATAAACAGTAAGAAATTTTCAAATTTTAGGATGATATTATAACTTCAAAAAACTATAATAGTCATAGGTAATTAAACTCACCTTTAACGTTAAGAAGAATTTCTCTGGCCTCACCTCTGACGACATCGCATTTGATCCAGCCTCACTTACAGTAATATCTCGTCAGATCGAGGAAGGAGTACCAGCAAAGGGGGCTATAAGCAAAGCATCCGGTTAGCCATTCTATTGGATTAATTTTAGGATTAGAGCTGATGAAATCTCAATCATTTCTCCCGATTTAGTCTCTAGTATAACAAGTGAAGTTTCTATGAGCATTAGCTTTGGTATTTTGTGCTAGAGATTCTGGAAAATTGCTTTCAACCTCTGGTGGAGTAGCAAAAAGGAAAGGAAGGAGAAAAAGCATTAGAGACAATGAAGGGAAGCATTAAAGACGATGGAGGTAGTGCTTTCATACGGAAGAAAGACAACAGTTCTTCTCAAATCTCACTAGTGGTGATGAAAGGAGAAATTGGAAATTTTTTTATTATTAGGCGCCGCAGATAGTGACCAAAGAAGCTTTAAAAGGCGATGGTAGTAGATGCTGTTTGAGGAAGAAAGAGAGAGAGAGAAAGACTAATTACATAAATATTCAGAGTTTATTAAAATTTGCATTATCACAAAAAAAATTTGAAACTTATTATTTTTAATATTTTTTGTTATTTTTTTTAATAGCAGTAGCATATTCACCTTAAATTTGAAATTTTAGTGACATACTTAAACCAATTTTAAAACATTAATGAGAAATTGAGAAAAAAAAACTATAATAACAGATTCAAGACCCAATGTAAATATTAGTGATAAATTCGACAATTTTACCTTTATACTAATAATGAGCACTTTTCAGCATCTTTTAATTTTTTTCCCTTTGAAATGTAGAAAGTGGTTAATTTTTTGTGATTTTTTTGAAGTCGTAAATGGTACAAGATCGGCCCATCTTAAATTCCAAAGTCTTCTTGTAGGCTGAGCTAATAGTGGAGTTGGTCATGTGATGGCACATGTCCACTTACGATAATAGTCCAAAATTGTAACAGGGAATTGGACCAAGGAGATGTTTAATTGATGGCTTACCTATAAAGAACCGCCGCTTCCTTCCGTATATTAACGATGCGGCAAAAACGTTTCGCGGGCGCTGGGATGAGACCGCGGCCTCTTGCTTTTTCCGAGATCTAGTTCGAGACTCGTGAACGGGAAAAAAGCCGAAGAAACTAGGAGGCCAATCGGAGGAATTTCTCTGTTCGTTGCTTCGGAGGGGGAAGTAACACAATATGGAGAAGTTGTTGAAGGATTTCGAGGTGGAGGCGAAGCATCCGTCGGAGGAGGCGCTCCGCCGGTGGAGATCGTCGGTCAGTTTAGTTAAGAATCGCCGCCGGCGTTTCCGTATGGTCTCTGATCTGGACAAGCGATACGAGGCGGAAAGGAAAAGGCTCGAAATCCAGGTATGTATTTCTTGAATCTGCTGTTCCTTGTGCTCCTTCTGTTTCTTCTCCAACTCTTGTTGCTTCCCGAGTCTGTTTGGCTGCTTAGAAAATCACGGGGAAACCGAGTGAGGGGATTATATGAGGATGCTTTTGTGTCTCTTGGATTTTTCATTTCTGGTTTTCTTTTATGGATTTTCATTTCTAGTTTTATATTCAGCAGAATCGAAAATTTGAAAAGCTGTCCTGGAACGTGTTGTTTGTCTCTCTAGAAGTGCATATAATTTTTTTGTTTTTCGTTTTTTTTTTTAAGAAAACGCAGAAGTGATTTAAATCATATATTTACACTTTAGGACATACTCAAATCCGTTTTACATAAATATATTTATATTAATATGTATTAAAAAACATTAAAAATAATATTTAAAAATTATAACATTTAAAGTTTTATTTTTATATAAAAACACTTATATTTTATAATAAATTTTTTAAAAAAAAATTATAAATTAATTGCTGCTCCCTTCATTTCATTTGACTTTTTTTATTTAATTTTATTTATATTAATATTTTAAAAAAATTAAAAAATATATATATTTAAAAATTATATTTTAATTTATTTATTATTGTTATATAAAATTTTTTTATTTATATACTAAAATATTAAAAAAAATTATAAATTAATTATTAAAAAGATAAATAATGTGAACAATATAAGACGAAATGAGTATAAATAGTAAAATAGGTAGATTTTGTGAGTTTAGGAGTGTACATCGGATATATATTCCGGTAGAAAATTTTCTCAATAAGTCAGATTCGTACTGTGTAGTACTGACACTTGCCTTGAGCACCACACGATCTTTCTAAACATAGAGAATTCTGCTCTAAGGCACCGGCATGGGACAAAAGTCGTTGGGTTTGCGATAGGCTGATGGCCAGAACTCCGGAGCCGTTTCCAATAAATAATACCGTACCAGACTGTCCTGCTGGCCTACCTGGTTTCTCCTTGTCCCATGCCGTCCGTCCACGATTTGAAAGGTCGGCTCTTGTTGGTATTTGCAATTCCTTTGGTCAAAAAGATTCTAATAATTTATTTTTTTTAAGTTAAAAATCCACACGATTTTACGTTATGTTTGAAAAATAACTTCCCACCATTCCTACATTTTAAAATTTTTTCATTCTTCATACTTAATTTTTTAGAAATCACTTTTCTCAATTTTAATATAGAAATAACTTTCCCAATTCTAAGTTAGGCAGGCTAATAAGAATGCACAAGTTTTTTTGTTTTGAAAATTTAAAATGTAGCCCACAAACCTTTAAGTATCTAACGATTTTGTTCCTAAAATGTTTTGAACGTTTCAATTGAACCCCTAATTTTTCAGATAATTTGGTCTGCAAATTTTCAAGATTTACAAAATAGTCCCTAATCTTTTATACAATATACAAATATGCCACTGAAGTTTGAAAAGTACATTTTAGTTCCTATGTTGAAAGTTTAAAGAAAGCGAGCACATCTCGACCAATGCGGGAAAGTTACTTTTAATAATCTTTTACGAGATGTGAGCCAAGCTTGACAAAATTAGAATTATAATTTTATAGATTCTCATATTCAATGAATCTTTATTTTCCATAATCTTATTTTATAAATATTTTCTAGATAAACCCTTAGATTACAATGGTTTTATACTACCCTGACACCGTTGGGGAGCTATGGATTAGTTTAACTCTAAGTGGCAAATTTCCAAGTTCATGCAACTTGGAGAAATTCAAAAGACAAAAGTTCGAAGTCTGCCTAAATAATTTTCGCAATTCCTTCCTCTATCCTTTGTAATTTGATTATATATAAAAGACTAATAATAACAATAATAAAATTTCTTACTGAAAATCAATGACTTGATAAAATATGCTTCACATTTTTTAGTGATAAGTGTGAGTTTTTGTTTTTTGGCCATGAACTTCAATATTTTAAATTTTTAATCTTTATGTCGCAGCACTAACTAGCTATATGTGATATCCACCTATCTTAGCCTAAAATGATTAAGAAAAGAAGAAAGAAGTCAAAATATATAAGCTTAAAAAACTAGAAATGGGTACATGAAAAGATAAGCAGAAAATAGCCAAAAAAACTAACAAAATGTTAGACAAATTCTGAGAAGAGGAAACGGAGAAGCAGAAAAAAAAATGGAATAAAACAAGAAAGGAGAGGTCTGAAGAGTTGAAACGAAGAATGGAAGATAAGTTTACAACTAAGATAAGTTTGTTTTCACGTAAAAGCACAAAAGTGGTAATGGTAATAGATTCAGCTGTGAAATGATTAAACTGATTTATTAGAAAAATATTAAAATTACTATAGCTGAAATTAGTTTATTGACATTTGGAAATTATTTTTGTGAAAAGCTTTTCAGTGCTTATATTATTCTTTTTAGTTTATAAGAAATATAGCTTTTATAATTAGCGTTAGAAATTTTTGATAATTTATTAATACTGGAGATTAAATTGCTGAAGAAAAAAATTAAAATATTATTAAATATTTTTTTTTATTTTTTTAAAAAAATAATCACCGATGCTAATATCATCCCAAACCGACATTTAAGTACTCAAATCCTGTCTAGAAAGAGTATGAACAATTGGGCTCCAAAATAAATCCAATGGTATGGGTGGGGGGACCGAAGCTTAACGGTGAAAATCGCATGGGAGCGCGCAGGCCCACAACCTCAACAAAGACCTGACAACGAAACAGATTTTCTTGGTGGGGCAATTAGCCATTCAAACATCATGTCAGGTGTGACGTGCCCTCATCGTGGCGCTGTCCCCCTTGCTGATTTAACAGAAGATGTATGGTATTGACAATAGCAGCGTACACGGTTCAAACGCGGCATGAGGACTAATCAAATAAACAAGTAAAAGTCCAAAGCATTTATAGCCCAGAGTGGCAGTGTCTTCGGACGCCGGGCGCGTGGGCGTGGTGCCCCCAAACTTTGATAACTCTCTAATACTCTAAACGTGTTCCAATCACCTAATCGTGCGTACGGTATGACTACCTGAGCTCCCATGAGTACAACAAATTTGATCACGCCGGCGGCTGAAATACTAATAACAAAGGAAGATCCTCTAATTGTGCTAATCCAATGAACGGCATAAGTGCTTGGCCATTCAATAAACTGGGCATACAAGTTTTGATTCATAGGAATCGTGTGCATGTATTTCTTTTTTTGCAATAGAATGTTTTCTTTTCCATCCTTTACATGTTTGAACTTTATAAGATACGAGATAAATTGCTTCAACCGAGAGCTATACGTTGGAAGCATGGTGTGCTCAAACATCATTCAGCTGGTTGATTTATCTGGCAAATGCATTCGACCTCGTCCACATAACTGCATTTCCCTGTATTTGATGCTTTTACACTTATGTCAGCTCACTTATCCCTTGTTTTTTTTTTTTTGTTTAATTCTCCATTGGGCTCCCCTCAAAACTTCACTCATTCAAGAATATTTGTGTGACTTCTCATTGTAAAGGAATCCTCGAGAAAACCAACCGAGGTGGAAAAAAGGCCAACAAACTCACAAGAGACTTTGGCTGTTCGGTTCACTTCTTTTTTCTTGAAGACTACATTATTCTCGAAAGGGGGATATGTTCAATGATCATAGACCATTAGTGTTGTCATTTTGAGAGAAAATTTCCTGTCATCACCTTAAGATTCAAAAGTAGCTTGAGAGCTAGTTGGATGTGAAGAGGCCGTTTAGAATATGATTACGATGTAATGATTGCAAAATAGATAGCTGCTGCGTCCTAAAATGGATTTATTTGCACTTCTGTTCAAAGTTTAGATGAGCTACAAAGGTGAATATGTTAAGCTTACTGAGTTATCTCTATACTAGACTTCTTTTACACTATCAACCATATGTTTATCTATTTTGTTCTGTTGTTTTTCTCCATTCAATCAGGAAAAAATACGCGTCGCTCTTTATGTTCAGAAAGCAGCTCTGCAGTTTGTTGATGGTATGATTTGCAGTTTTCAGTTTGTTTTATACGAGCTATATGATGCATTGTGTTTCTATTGGGCATTTCTTCTCGCTCTTAATTTATTCTACGGTCGTGAGCAGCTGCTGCTCTGGTAGGACACAAGCTCTCTGATGAAGTTAGACAAGCTAATTTCGGAATTGGACCTGAGGAACTTGCATCT
This sequence comes from Aquilaria sinensis, assembly GCA_005392925.1. Lineage (NCBI taxonomy): Eukaryota > Viridiplantae > Streptophyta > Magnoliopsida > Malvales > Thymelaeaceae > Aquilaria > Aquilaria sinensis. The sequence continues at coordinate 208,883 of SMDT01001994.1, read as the reverse complement.
TTTGTCCGCAGTCATGACATTAAACGAATTAAAAGTCATGGTGGAGTTGAAGGGATTGCAGGAAAAGTTTCCGTAAATCACAATGAAGGTGTCTGCTCTGCTGATATTGCTACTAGGCAAAGAATATATGGCTCCAACAGCTACACAGAGAAGCCCCCAAGGACATTTTGGATGTTTGTGTGGGAAGCATTGCAAGACTTGACACTAATTATATTGATGGTTTGTGCGGTGGTTTCTATTGGTGTTGGCATTGCCACCGAAGGGTGGCCAAAGGGCTTATATGATGGACTAGGAATCATGCTTAGTGTAATTTTGGTAGTTATGGTAACAGCTATCAGTGACTATAAGCAGTCCTTGCAATTCCAGGATCTTGACAGGGAGAAGAAAAAGATTTTTGTTCAAGTCACCAGAGAAGGAAAAAGACAAAAAGTTTCCATATATGACTTGGTTGTTGGAGATATTGTTCACTTAGCCATAGGGGATCAAGTTCCAGCTGATGGGATTTTCATTTCAGGATACAGCTTGCAGATTGACGAGTCTAGTTTGTCTGGGGAGGTTGACCCAGTATATGTATGTGAAGAAAACCCTTTTCTTCTTTCAGGAACGAAAGTTAGAAACGGGTCTGGAAAGATGCTAGTTACAACTGTTGGTATGAGGACTGAATGGGGGATGCTGATGGAAACTCTTTGTGAGGCTGGAGAAGATGAGACCCCACTTCAGGTCAAGCTGAATGGTGTTGCTACAGTTATTGGTAAGATTGGTTTGACCTTTGCAGTGCTCACGTTTCTGGTACTTACAGGGAGGTTTCTAGTGGAGAAACTGATTAACAATGAGTTCACAGTCTGGTCTTCGAATGATGCATTGACACTCGTAAACTATTTCGCAATTGCTGTGACCATAATAGTTGTTGCTGTCCCTGAAGGGTTGCCACTGGCTGTGACACTGAGTCTCGCCTTTGCCATGAAGAAATTGATGAACGATAGGGCACTTGTTAGACATCTCTCTGCATGTGAGACAATGGGTTCTGCCAGTTGCATTTGCACTGACAAGACAGGGACATTAACAACAAACCAAATGGTTGTCAACAAAATATGGGTTTGTGAGAAAATTAAAGAAATTAGTGTTGATGTAAGCAAAACCAATCATGACTTGGAAATATCTCACAGAATTGTAGACATACTACTACAGGGCATATTTCAAAACACTAGCGCTGAAGTAGTTGAGGATAAAGAGGGAAAGACCTCCATTCTTGGAACACCAACAGAAGCAGCAATCCTAGAATTTGGCTTGCATTTGCATGGTGACTGTAAAGGTCAACAAGGACAAGTTAAGGTGCTCAAGGTTGAGCCTTTCAACTCAGATAAGAAGAAGATGTCTGTGCTTCTGGCTCTTCCTGGGGGTGGGGTTCGTGCCTTCTGCAAAGGTGCGTCAGAAATCATAGTCAGGATGTGCGACAAGTTTGTTGATTACAATGGAGAAATAGTACCTCTATCTGATGATCGTGAAAGGAATGTGATGGATGTTATAAATGGCTTTGCAAGTGAGGCCCTAAGAACCCTATGCTTGGCTTTTAAAGACGCAGATGACCTAAGTGGCGATAACAGCATTCCTGAAAGTGGCTATACATTAGTAGCAGTTTTTGCGATTAAGGATCCGGTACGCCATGGAGTCAGGGAGGCTGTTCAAACTTGTTTGGCAGCAGGAATTACTGTTCGCATGGTCACTGGTGATAATATAAATACAGCAAAGGCAATAGCCAGAGAATGTGGTATACTTACATCTAATGAAAATGCCATAGAAGGACCAGTATTCCGTAGCAAGTCTCCTGACGAGATGAGGGAAATTATACCCAAACTTCAGGTTCTAAATTATTAAATATGAACTCCTAATTCATAAGCACATGTACCTAATGTAGTTCTTCAAATGCTTGTTTTTCTATCCAGGTAATGGCAAGATCACTACCTTCAGACAAACTCACTTTGGTAAAAGCCTTGAAGGAGATAGGAGAAGTTGTTGCAGTTACCGGTGATGGGACAAATGATGCCCCTGCTTTGCATCAATCAGACATTGGTCTTGCAATGGGCATAGCTGGAACAGAGGTTTGTCAAAAAAATATCATGCAGTGATTTCGTTTTCCATATCATTTTGGACCATAACTTTCCTATTTGTCCTCTTGCTCAGTCAGTCAGTCTCAGAATAATTTAGTTTTAACAGTTGCATTGCCCCCATGACATTTTAGTACAAATGTGGTGCAGTGTTTTACTTAGCATCAATAGTGAGTTACTTACCTGCCCGTAAAGAAGCTAACCTCATTTTTTGGCATATAAAAATTTTAAAAGTATCTTCACTTTCGATATTATGAATTGGAAGATACATATTGGAGCCACTACATGTCAATGGAATGTCATAGGCAACCAACCTATTGATCTCAATTCCAAGCTTTAGCCTCATTATTATTTATATTAAACTAATATTCATTTCCGGAACCATTGTGCTTATCTCTTCCATCCAATATCAGCATGGTACCTGGCAGTACGGTGTTTTTACTTTCAAATGTTTGCAGGAGTCATTTTGATTCATCTTGGTGAATGGAATGCTATCATTTACAGGTTGCCAAAGAAAATGCCGATGTGATCATCATGGATGATAATTTTACAACCATTGTTAATGTAGCCAGATGGGGACGTGCAGTGTACATAAACATACAAAAGTTCGTGCAGTTCCAGTTGACAGTTAACATTGTTGCTCTAGTAATCAATTTTGTCTCTGCATGCATCACAGGTGTGATATTGTTGGAGCACTGAGGTTCTAATATTTTGCTCCTTCTCTAAATTATTGAGCTCATGGAGCTTCGTTTTCCGCATAAATTTCAGGATCTGCCCCACTCACTGCTGTGCAGTTGCTATGGGTGAACATGATCATGGACACCCTTGGGGCCCTGGCTCTGGCTACTGAACCTCCAAATGATTCCTTGATGAAGAGGCCCCCTGTTTCTCGGGGTGCAAGCTTCATAACTAAATCCATGTGGAGAAACATAATGGGTCAGGGTATTTATCAGTTGATTGTCCTCGGAGTCCTCAATTTTGATGGGAAGCAGCTGCTTCGGCTTCAAGGTTCAGATGCTACTGATGTCCTCAATACCTTAATATTCAACTCCTTTGTGTTTTGCCAGGTATGGCTGTCAGGTTTGACCTCTCTTCTGTTTCCTTCACTGCAGAAATGCATCGGTCTAATCTTCATGAGTAATTTTATCTCTTTTTGGCATATTATGTTAGACTGCACTTGCTAACATCTGGCATGTTAACTCTCTGCAACTGCAAGATGATGAAATGCATATGGAGTTTTGATGAAATGTAGCAAAATGGGGCGCATGACGGTCTTGCTATTGTCCTTTAACCATTTTCAGGTGTTCAATGAAATTAATAGCCGTGACATTGAGAAGATAAACGTATTCAAAGGAATGTTCAACAGCTGGATCTTTATCGGTGTTATGGTTGCAACAGTAGTATTCCAAGTGATCATAGTCGAGTTCCTTGGGACCTTCGCCAACACGGTGCCACTGACCTGGCAGCTATGGCTGCTCAGCATCTTGCTGGGAGCCATTAGCATGCCTGTCTCAGTCATCCTGAAGTGCATCCCAGTTGAAAGAGAATCAGCTAGGCCCGTGCCAAAACACCATGACGGTTATGAGTCACTTCCCAGTGGTCCTGAACATGTGTGAAACGGTAGGAAGAAACTTGTCCTCGGAAGTCACTCAAAGTGATGTTTGTAGACTAGCTCGAAAGTTGATAGCTTTATGGAGAGTGGGTACAGAACTATTGTCGGAGTCTAGCCTCTTCCGACCTCGAAGTTAGAAGCTATCACCAGTTTGCTTTTCTCAACATTTTATGTTAACTAATGACGACGCCCTTCTCCAAGGGATCCGATGTCACTTCACTGTTTGCTTTCGGAATCCAACAAAAAAAGGTGACAAATTAGGCTGTTTCTGTAGGGAGAGGAAACCCAGACATTCTGTATCTTAGTTTCCAGTAAATGCTAATCAGGCTTCACACTCTGCAAACCTTTTTTTATTTATCTACTTCCATTACCAGGACTTGAAATAACTTACATGGAAGAAAAATTCAACATTGAAAACGCACTGGAATTTCCCTAGTGCGCCATTTCTCAGATAATGACATTGAGCAGGCCTCATGCACAATTTATACTGCCTTTTCTAAAGCAACATCTGAAACAGTGCACACATGATTTCCTTGGCAATATTGCGTTGAATTTTAACTCTCGGCGAATACACGAAATTTGTCCAGCCTATGCGAATCCAAGTGAAATCTTTGTGAGCTATTCATGTTGGAACCGCCAAGCTTTCAAATAAATATATCTACCTATATCATCCCTCATCCTTAACGCACTAGAAGAGAATAGTTGTTTACAGATATCAGTAACACCTGATGAAGGGCCAAGCTGTAGGCAAAAAATGTCTGCCAACAAGAAAAATCAGTAACACCTGATAATGAAACAACAAGAACCCAACCAGAATAAGATTTCTTAAATGAATCACAATGGCGTGTATCTAATACAAAACCGGAATGGTTTTATGCCTGTATACACTATAGAATACTACGAGTACTACCTCTCTCTCTCTCTCTCTCTCTCTCTCTCTACACAAAGTAAAATGCAACAAGAATCTAATCTCATCAACTGGACTATCTGCTTCACGTGAAATGAATAACCACTAATTAGATCTCATGAACGGGAAAATGCAGAACCAAGCCATACATTCGTCTATTTGAATCTCCGCTTTGCTTCTCCATAGGCAACAACCCCGAGGACTGTTATTGTGTAACCACCCATTCCCATAAATGTGACAGGATTTCGGAACAGAAGAATTGATATAACAACAGCCACAGCTCCTTTTGCATTGCCCAAAACCTGATCACAAAGACAAATCCCAAAAGAATGAGAGGCACGGCAAGGTCAACAAAGGCCAAAGAGCGTAATAGAGAACAAAATATTCCCTCTGTCCAAAAATGGGTGGCACTTTCCTTTTACGTAAGTATTGAACATGTGCCACGAACATATTATGTATGTTTTACCATGATTGTTCTCAAATAAATCACATAATTACAACAAAAAGTCATTCTAAATGTATACATGACTTACTGACATGGGTAAAATTGGAAAATCTGTGTTTGTTTGTGTGCATGTGCCCATGCGTATATAAGAGTGTCATTCATTATGGGACATTGGGAGTTTAATTTTCTCTATGAGAGAGAAGACTGATTTCCTGCCAGGATTTCAGCTATTTCATGGTAAAACATAGGCAACTATGCACGCAGAAACCACTAATATCTTCAAAAGAGAAGGCCAAGTTGTTCAGCTCTCGAGTGATTCACTTAGAAATACTACTGTATATTGATGTTTCAGTTCTTCAGATCATTGACCTTTAAACAATTTGGTGATCATTTCCTCCATACGCAGTCATGGTCATTGTGGATCCCATTCAAGCAAGCCATTAGTTGCACTTACAGCTACTGATATTTTATCTAAGGATTAGAACATTAACATATACTATTTACCAACAGCCAAGTCAAGCGTGCATAATAATTGCAGAAAAGTGTTACACTAACTGCTCATGAAACTGTTTTGCGCGATTTACTATCAGTTTAAGTTGCTTGGACGTCAAGCAAGTGAAGTGCGTCTCACCCTACATGCGTGCATGGTAAAGATATAGGGTCATATTAACAAAAGAAAAATGCATAAACCTGGAGAGTAAGGGCACTGGTATGTTTAGTAACCAAGAAATTGGACAAATTAGCTGAATAGGCCATTGCTGAGTTGACGACCACCAGCAACCACATATATTTATGTTGTCTTCCAAGAGACACAGTGGCTTCTAGGACATTGGGTTCCATTATAAGCACTGCTGGCAACAAAACTAAAACTGCAATAGGGGACATGTATAGCAACAGATTCATCGAGTTCAACTTCTCTCTGTAAAAAATAAGAAAATAAACAGATAGTCATAGAGAAGGAAATTAATAGGAAAAAAAATGATATTTACTTCTTGAAAAATAAGAATATCCCTACCAAGTGAATCAAACATTTGCGATGTTTAAAGGGTCAGATAAGGCCTGACTGACAGTTTAAAAACTTTTGAGACTAGCTTGAAAAACTTCCTTTTTGCACAATCTTCCTATTTTCAGCCACAAGGAACTAACCAATCTTTTACACCAGATACATTTCATCCTCATTATTGCCACCAATAACACTTTAGAGCAGATCAAATCAAAGGAATGCTCCAGCTAGTATTAATTATGAATACATAGTTTCGATCTAACCAATAATAGGATGATATACTGAAACCTAATTTAAACAACTAGTCTTTTATTATTAACAAGCAGTTCACAAGCTGCATCAGCACAGGTCCTGGATCTCTTCTGAAATTCAGAATAAAGGAAAAGTATCATTTATTTGCTACATTGCAGCTGGATCCCTTCTAAAATACCAAGTTACAGCCCATGGTATAATGATGATAATAAAAAAATTATGCTTTTATTTATCTAAAGTCATGCTTATCAATTAGGTTAGATGGATGTGACTAAATGAACACTAAATGTTTTTTTCCCAAATTTGTTTCTTTTTCTCATTGAACAGATGCTAGACCACGAGAATTAGTTGTATCTAGATTCTGGTTGTCGAAGGTTCACGTCCTGCAAGTAAAAGCTGAACTCATTGGAGATTGTCATCAATACAAGTGGAGCAATTACCCTTCCGAAGAAAGTAAGATGCCCTGAAGCACTGACTTAAAGGCCCTTGCAGCTGTTGCACTAATGCACATTATAAATCCAAACCAATGGAAACCTGGCTCCCCCTGCCACCAGCAAGAGAATTTAATAAAAAAACTCCAAAGGTTCTGAAGGAAAAGTTCATGAGAAGAGAAGAACTCAGATAACTTGCATGAAATTGAAGCTATACTCATAGTCAACCGCCATGAATTTGAAGAGTAAATATTTCCCTGAAACTTCTTATCTTATGAGAGAAGCTCCAGCCTTATTCTCAATTTTTGATAAAGGGGATATTGCAACATAATAAATAAACAACTTTAAATTTGGTAACTGGCCAAAAGATAGACATGCTTCAGTTTGTTTCAGATAAAAATTGAAATAATAAAATAAAATGACAGGAACCAATCCTATGTAGAGGGCATTGTGGAGAGAGCTCATCAGCAATCACAAGTCAGCAGGGATTTATGGAATTCATCAAAGTAGTTTAGAAGGTTCAGAAATCAGCAATTAACTATACATTATAGTCAACTCACGCGTATAAGATGTTTTTAGCTTATTTAAATATCCAGACTTCAGCGCTGGCAATCTCTCTGTCCACAGTCAGAACCAGGCAGGTCAACACATAATGACTGAATTTGAGTTTGCTCTTGAAAAGGTTTTAGGCTTTGATTGGAATTGAGATTCCTTGGTAAGAAAGTCTACATTTTGTATAATTTTTTTTCCTAAAGTGATTAAGGTTTTGGTTTTACTTATAAACAGACTTTGAATTTCATATTCTTGAAGCAGAGGAAAGAAAAGAGATTGGGAGAGAATTTGGGAGCTAAGTGTTAGGAGTTTATGGAACTTAGTGTTTGAGAGATTAATATTAGTTACAATTTTTAGTATTGATAGTGAAGAAATTTGGACCCTTCAAGTGTTGAAGAAAAAATTCCTCTTTTCTGTTTTCACGCTTCTGCACAACAAAATTTTTCAGTGCTCAACTCAAGATGATTGTTAGTTTAAGTTTTCAGATTGATCACTTTGATTGCATAAGTTATAGTAAGGAAGAGAAGAGCATGGTAAAGGATGCATTAGTTTAACAAAACCTTACAAGCAACATTTCTCAATGGAAAGGGAGGCATGAATGGATGTAAGCACAATTTCATTGGCTCTTCTACCAGGACTGAAGCATGACATGTTGCTTGTCTCTCCAACCGGATTGAAGATCAACTTGGAAGCTACTTATATCTTGTTACTAATTATGTTTGAATAGAGAATTATATGTTTTGCAAACAAAGATAAAATTAGTGCGATTCAATTAGAGAGCACAGGCAATGAGATCAAAGAAAATAAATTCATAATGTTGTTTACCTCCGATTATGTTATGGTATGTTTAAGATTCGATGTGCTCAGGTTTCTTGTTGAGAAAGTTTTGGAAATTTATCGGGATTGTGATTGCTTGGTCAAAAAGACGAGAAATTTGAAGACATTTTAAATTTATTTTTCTTACTCTAATGCGAGGTTTCTGTGTGGATTATAAATAGTCTTTGACTCAGGGTTTTGATGCACAGAAAAGAACAGGGTTGAGAAGGAATCTGTGGGCTGGGCGTTAGGGGTTTGAAGGAGGGTAATTTCAGAGAGCTATGTTAAGAATGGAGTAAAGCAAATGGAATCAGTTGGGAAAATCATGTTACTTGTAACAATACAGCTTCTAAAATTAAGTTCCTAGTAACATGTAGAAGATTCTTCTTTTCCTACTCGTAGTCAGTGGATCGATCAACCAGAAATACGTGTTACCAGCCATCTGTGGATCAAAAGAGTAATGTGTTGTGTAAATTGTTCGGGCCAGAAAGTTTAAATGAAAAAAAAAAAATCTGTCAATCAGTAATTTAAGTTTTAACCTATACGATGCAGGGATGAAGATGAAAGGGGAACAAAAGATTAGAGAGCTTTCCAATAAAGGTGGACACAGACCACCGTCTTAAACAATGGATCTTCCCATTTTTGGGGATGCCCAATAAATCATAACTGGATAAGTTCTATCAACAGAAAGTGCGGATCTGAAATCCGATGGTGAATCTTTACGTACAAACTAAAACAAATCAAATTTCCAAATTCAAATCCAACTACCATTTAAAAAGAATCAAATCATAAGAGTACTGGAAAGAAATAAAGGAATGAAAAACGTACCCCGCTGGCGATCACGACGCCACCGACAACCGGCACGAGAGCGGCATAAGTAACCCAAGCCTCTCTCTTGAAAGTCATCAAGTAAGCGAACAATGCGGTGAAAAAGGGGGTGGTGGCGCCGACAGCCTGATTGAAGGAGACGGGGAGGTACCTGAGAGAGATATTGCCGCCGACGACGGAGGCGCAGAAGACGACGCTGAGGGTGGCGATCTTGAGCAGCTGCGGCCGAGATTTGAGGGGCTGGAGCGGAACGACCTTAAGGAAGACAATGGAGAGGTAGCTGAGGAGGGCACAGGCCGTCATGTGGCACATTGTAAGGAAGATGGGGAACCGGAAGCCATAGTTGGAGAGCAAGAACTTGTTGAGGAGGAGGACGCCGATGTTGGAGGAATACCAGAGGACGATGAGAGACGCTATGAAGAAGGTTTGTTTCCGTGACGATTGAGGTGCTGCTGGGGACGACGACATTTCGCCTCTGCCTTGGCTGCCGGATCAAGGGTGGAAGATGAGACGAGGAAGAAGAAGCTCTCATTTGAGCTTCTACACGGCAGATTTCAATCTACTTTCGTTTTTGTCTCGTCTTATTTTATTCTCTTCCCTTTTGTTTATTCTCAGTACATCACTATTTATACACGAAATTTGAGTACTATATCTTATGTTTTTTATGGGTTGCAATTTTTTTTTTAGAAAAAAAAAAAAGAGACAAAATACTTGTCATAGTTGAGGACATAAGATTTAGAGATCTTGGTTGAAGTTTCATTAATGCATAAATGTCAATCTCACTATATTTAACTATAAGTGTTAATTTGTTTATTATTTACAAGTTTATTACGTGAATTGATTCAATAATAGAATAATATATTTTGAAATGTATTTACACTTTAAAAATGGATGTTTTATGAACCATGATAATTATAGTTTTGTCCAAACTTAAAGTTGACATGTGACCTATCTTATTAATTTTGAATCATGAGTTGTGATATTGATATTTGCTTTTCATTGTGTACCAAAAATTGCAGATCTGTCTTCTCAAATTTTTGGAAGTTTTCATTTTTTTCTAAAATGTAGAACATAAGTAATTTTGTAGAAAATTTTTTTTTTTTAGACTACTGCAATTGTAAAACTATCGGTATACAAAACTTCGGGCAGAATAGCATATCGCGTAAAGTTATTTTTTGAGTGCTGTATTATACAACATTTTCTTCAGGTATTTCATGCTAATGAATTAATTTTAGGTTGTACACTGTTTTGAGATTTTCTTTTACTTGTACGAGGCCAACCACCTCAAGGGCGGAGGCTTTAATGCTAATATAACTTGACCTATTTGTCTATAATACGAACTTACCTGAATTTCAGAGTTCAAACTTTATTGTATTAATCGAAATAATGATTTTTTTTATGCTACGAAGCATTTACAAGTTAGAGTATTCTGAAGTATTTGAAAAGTTATGGATTGAAGTAGCTGTTTTTTGAAACATGGTGGCATCAAATCACATTGGACACAAATATTTATCACTACAATGCAAACTTGGGCAAAGTTCTAAGCTCGAGCTGTTGCCCAGGCTGTGCGTCTTACGCACCATTTTGCCAGGTGCTTCGTACGAAATAATGCTTTTGAAATTTTATATATATATTTTTTTTCATAGAGTATCGTCTTTTGAAGGTTAGCTATAATTTATCCTCTAAAATTTAGATGAAATTACACTTTACCCCTCCTATTTTAGAAATATACATTTTACTAATGTCTTTTTAATACAATCTGACAATAATTTTTAAAATTTTAATTTAAACATTATGATAGTCATTTTCTGGTAATTTTAATGTGTGTGATTTTTTTTTCGCTGTTAATAAATATTTTATATTATCAGTTTTTTTTATAAATAAAAAATAATATTTTTTAAATATCAATTAACTGTAAGAAAAATATATGCAGATTGAAATTATTTAAAAATGAATATCATATAGTTTAAATTAAGATTTAATAAATTACTTTGAAATTATATTAAAAAGACAGAGAATAAAGTATATATTTTTAAAATAAAATAGGTAAAGTGTAATTTTACGGATAAATTATAATTATCCCTCTTTTGAAAATGCAAAGACTAGTAGCATTGAGGTAAAACATATTCCAAGCGAGTCTTTTTGCTTTTTGGTCACTTAGACCTGCACCTTTGTTTTAGTAACGAATAACGGTAAGACAACCAAAACAGAGCCAGTAGTAGTGGAGTTAAGACTTGAAAATGCGTAAAAAAAACTTAATAATTGTTTTTTTTTTTTTTGAGTTTACATGAGAGAATCTAAAGAAGATTGAAGATATAAGGTTTGAACTGTTGTTTAAGTTGAGTACAGAAAAAAATCATAAAAATTTAATTACTTTAAAAATATTTTTATTCAAATAATTATCATGTAAATAAAAATGTGAGTTTCTAAAAGACATTGATTCCAGACAAAAAATTATTAAAATTAAAAAATAATAAATTTTTTAAATGAGTTTGAATTAAAAAGGACTATAGCCTTAAAAGTCCTAGTAGTGACAACCAATTTTAACTGTTAAGCTGAAACTTTCATTGCTTTAGTTTAGGTTTAATTTGAAAATGATAAAATTGCCCCTATGCGCAATTCATGCCATTGAACTGTAGCGTAATTTCATTTTAATGATCGTCTATTATCATTTTTTGTGGTTGATTTTTCTGTAAAAGTTGTTATGATGTTAAACTTATTTTCTGCTTTTAAATATTACAAGTGTTGACGTTTCTCGAATGGAACTTACAATAAATCATTTTAAAAATAATAGCAATAACTTACAAGGTTTGTTGTGATTAAGGGCTTCATTTTTAAGAAGTGATTCTACTTGGTAAATCTTTTGTTGATGACACACAAATATCTAAGTTCATATAAATAATGTTAGATTATGAATTAAAATTTCTAAATATTATTTTAAAATTTTTTAACAAACAATTTTCATTTATATGAGAAATATAGAATCGAGTTTTAATTCTACAAAATAAAAAGGATGGATGCTTAAGCTTTTCATGTTTGAATTTCAAATGAAATATAATGTTCCACTTTTTAAAAGGTGACAAGAAATGTTTTCATGTAAAAATAAATGAACATAAAAATAATTACTATTATTGGCATTGTACAAAACCCACAAATTATAAACTCTACTTACATTTTCTTTCAGGCGTAAAAGACACGAAAGAACACTACGTTTACGGGACACGTGTAGAGGATGCTAGAGGGCTGGCGCAATAGTTGGAGAAATTTCCCGACAATTAAGGCATATCCACCCGTCCGATGGAATAAGGACCTCCGCTGTGCAGTAGTCAGCAAAGAGGCAAAGTGGCAAAATGTTCGAACATGCCCGGCCGCCCGGCTGAAAATGGGCTGGGCCGAGCCCGAGCTCATCAGGCTCAAGCTCAGCCCTATCACAATTCGGCACTACTCGAGCTCGAGCTCGAGTTGCTCGAGCCCCTTTTTTTGGGTTCGAGCTCCGCTCGAAAATGCTCGAAGCTCGAATACAAATATGAATTAAAAAAAAATCTGAAATATATCCTAAATTTTGATTAAAAAAAATCTGAAATATATCCTCAATTTTGACAAAAAATAATAAACCAAATCCAAATATCAAATTTTATAACTAAATAAAAACATTACAGGAAAGCAAGAAACAAATTAAGAACAAAAAATTTAGATAGGAAAATCCTAAATAAAAATTAAATACCAGGTGCGACGAGCCGGAGCGTCGGTGTGAAGTGGTGAAGCGTGGTGCTGTGCGTGGTGCTAATTCTGAAGCCGTGAAGCGTCGGCGTCGCAAAGTGGAAGCGTCGGTCCATCAGAGGCGAGAGGGAATTGGAGTAGCAGGGAATCGGCGTCGCAAACAGGAATTACCAAGGCCAAGCTCGCCTAAAGGAGTAACCGACGGCCCGACGCCGAGTAAGTGACTAGGTGCCGGTGGGAAGTCAGGGCAGCAGGGGAAAGCCAGGACGGGGTCACGGGAGTCGGGACTCGGGACTCAGGTCGTGGAGTCGGGAGTCAGGAGGGAGGGACTCGGGACTCGGGAGACCGGAGACTGCCGACGGGGAAAGTGATGGAGTCTAATTCTAATCGGAGTCGGGAGAAAGGCGCTGATCGGAAATTCTGACAGAGAGACTGAGAGAGACTGAAAGAGTCGAGACTGGTCTGGAGGGAGAGGCCAAGAGGGACTGAGCGGTGAGCGCGTAGGGAGGCCCTCTGGGGACTAAGGGGAAAGGGCCAAAGAGGAGTGGGCTGGGACTAAGGGGAAGACCCAATAAGGCAACAAGGTAAATATCAAGCCTGTTAAGCTCGAGGGCCTAAAGGGCCGAATATGTGTGGGCTCGAGCTCAGCTCGAAAATAATTCGAGCCCAATTTTCGGCTCGAGCTCGAGCTAGAGCTCGAAAATACCCGACTCGAAAATCTCTTACTTGAGCTCAAGCTCGAGCTACCCGAATAAAGCCCGGCCCATTTTCAGCCCTACCGCCCACCAGGTTGACTCGCACTGAAAGCGTATTTAGCAGTCAAAATGCTTTTTTTTTTTTATAATAAAAAATAGTGATACAAAAGTTAATGTAACATATGAGAAGCAATATTATGAGCGAGAGAAACTCGAATCTAATTCTTCTGTCCCAAATTTCTCTGTCCTCTATTGTAGTTTTATGTCATGTGTACATACTTAAATTAGTGTAAACGGAAAAAAACAAACATTAAGCAACAAGTAGAGAGGGTGAAAATAGGGATGGCTTCTCAGGCAATACTTGTGAATTTGTCTCTCTTTTATTTTACGCTCCTTCATTTCCTATCTCTCTTGTCCCATCTCGCCAGATCACCATAATAAAGCAGCTACAATTCAAGAACCTTTCAATCCTACAATTGCAAAAACTAGATGCTCGGAGTCAGCTCGCATCGTAGTGGTAAATGACTCATGAGTCACAGCTAGGAGGAGGCGATTCCAAATCAAAGGAGGGACGACGGGCGAAAGGAGGCAATCATTGGCATTGAGTTCCAAATTCAGAGCATCGAGATCGACGGCAAGGAAGTCAAGGCCCAAATTTGGGACACTGCCGGTCAGGCGAGGTTCTGTGCCATCATTTCTGCTTACTACAGAGGTGCTACCAGTGCTCTCCTCCTCTACGACATCACTAGCCAGACCATTTTCGACAGTGTCAGTAGATGACTCGACGAACTCAAAAGTAACTTCCTCCTCCTTTTGAACTACCCATTTCTTGATTGGCTTTTTTCTACCATTTTCCTTCCAGGTTTTCTTTAGTTTAATCTTGTTGTTCTTCTAGTAGTAGCCTCACGGAATCAAAAGCTAGTTTGCCGACAATGACCTCCTTTTTTGTTAATTTGGATCCAAATCCTTTATGAGGTGTTCGTTTTTCAATCTAGATTTGATTGAGGAACGAAAAGATGTGCCTTACAGCACCATTTGCTCTATTGCTGTTCAGTTATTTACCTAACTGGTTTCTACCCTGTTTCTGCCTTCTCTTCTTGTTGCTTAACGTTTGTTCTTTCCATTTGCACTAAGTTAAGTATGTACATGTGGCATAAAACTAAAATAGGGGATAGAGAAATTTGAGACAGAAGAATTGGATTCAAGAAACTCTGAATTTTGGAACCATAATTACCAAATATCCTTATATAGAATTCATCAAATTCACTATGTTGTGTATAGAGACAGATAATATAGCATTAATGGGAAAAGTACTAGATAATGCTTGTGATGCATGTGACCTAAAGTTTTTCAAGTTTCAATAAATATACAGATTTTCCTCAATTTTTTCTAGATATTTTTTTAACCTCTTAAATATATACCTTGTAATGCTATTGAGTACAAAAAAACTGCAATTTTTTAATTTTACAATTAATAAAAAATAATTATGTTTTTTAATTTGTAAGGATATCTTTGTGAAAAAAATAATCTCTTAATATTTTTAAATTTTTCCTTTTATTGTAATACAAATCATTTAGGATTTATTTACCATGTTCAACATGAAATGATTCCTAGTTTGATCATCTTCGCTTTGAACTTAGAAATTTCTTAAATATATTAATTTCAAAAATAGACACCATTTCCTAATCTTCAAATAGAAACCCTAATTTTCTAATATTAAATACTAAATCTAACATTAATCAACGCTACATTTATTATTATTAGACACCATATTTACCAATTTCACACATCATAACTACTAATATTAGACATCAAATTCTTATTTCATATAACGCACTTAAATAGCACATATTTAACACCACTTTAGACAAATGTAGATATTAATCATCCAGATTTAGACATCTAAAGCGAAGCTCCACAATAATTCTATTTTATACTAGACATGAACTAAGAAACAGACTTAATAAACCAGAACCATGAACAGACGCAATAAGTTAGAACAAGACATTTATAGATTATAAATAGTCACTTGTACCCAAAAGTAGACACCTACTTACTAGAAGTAGATATCGTCATTGATCTACTAAACATTTATAGACTATAAGTAGATGCTTACCAAATAGAAATAAAGACATACATATATTGAAGAAGACACCAGTTCTGAAATTTATTAGTTATCGATTACTCCTTTTGTCCCAGAAGTTTTAATACATTCTTTTTGTTATATTTTAACTTAATTTTATTCATATTAATATTTATTAGAAAAAAATAAAAATATATATATTTAAAAGCTACATATCTTGAGTTATCATTCATATACAAATTTTTTTTATTTATATATTAAAATATTAAAAATAAAAAATCATAAATTAATTGTTAAAAACAAATTGAGTAAAACTTTTGGAACGAAGAGAGTATAACATAACAATAATAGAAAATAGTGATTTGAATAATACAAGATCAAAAAAGAAGAATTACAATTAATGTTATTTCAAGCTTCTGATATAAGTTTGTAATGTCCAGTTCTAAGTTTGTAGTATCCAATTCTACATATAAGATGCCTTTTTATATGCAAAGTATCTAATATCCATTTTCATATATAAGATGTCTAGTTTCATGTGTAAGATGTCCAATTATATCTACATGACGTCTTGTTAATATAGAATCTTTTTAGGTCAAATATGGTACAAGAAATGCTAAATGATTTGGATTCTAAAAAAATGGAAAGCCATAAAAATATTATCCAAATTTCCACGTAAATATCTTAGAAAATGACATAATGATCTCATAAATAAATGTAAATTTTGAGTAGAAAAAACTATATTATCCACACCACTTTTAAATGATATACAAAAATTCAAACATTGGAAGTGAATACTCAAACACCAGAAGCATGCAATCTTAATCAAATATAAAAACATTTTAAAGCATACACTTTTAATCCAATGTCACACACCCTACAGCCAATGACATTATAATCCTATCTGGTGTGCATTTGCTACTGGCAAACATTATACTATCTTGATAAAATATGATAAAGGTAATTGGCTCGATTAGATGATCGATCTGCCCATTAAATTCTTTGATATATTATGGCTAAACTAAACATTTAACCCTGAAAATAAATGAGTTGGTTGCTCACAACTCAATACTTAATAAATATT
Source organism: Aquilaria sinensis (assembly GCA_005392925.1). Lineage (NCBI taxonomy): Eukaryota > Viridiplantae > Streptophyta > Magnoliopsida > Malvales > Thymelaeaceae > Aquilaria > Aquilaria sinensis. Next base: position 192,353 of record SMDT01001994.1, on the reverse strand, counting down.
GGCTCACGAACTTTGAAAAATTATGCAAGTTAGTCTAAAAGCTCTACCCAATCCAACTTGTTGACGAATCTTGAGAAGGAGGACTCATCAAAACAAGTCACTCTTGTAGGTGAAGATTTCATTTCCAAGTTCGAGGAAGTGCATGGCTAAGGCACAGTGCATCCAATTAAAGAGGAGAATCTGGAGGGAAATATGATAGTGGCAATTGCAATTTGAAATGTGAATCTAAAAGAGGAGATGGGTTGTTACTTATTGGGTGGTAGGTTCGATTCCATCAAAACGCTCTTCAAGGTAGAGAGAATCCTCAATGGTCACATTTTTGCTTGCTTTGATTCCATCAAAGATTCTTGTCTCACCAATATTTCCAAAGAATTGAAGACACATTACTCGTATTCAAGTTTCCAAAGCTAGTGACTTAAATAAAGAAGAAACCACTACTGGAGAAGATATTCATAATGCTCAACATGTTGTATGCCACTGAGCTGAGATCGAGAAGAAATTGCTACCTCCACATCAACTAGCCATAGGCCAATAGCTACCTTAACATTAGTTCTAACACCGTCAATTATCTACAATGACCATTGGACAAGCTTGCAAAGTTTTTCAAAGTTCAAGAACTATATTTATCAAGCAGTGAGTTGCGCCCCAACACGCTCGAATAAGATAAGTTCATATGCTAAATGTATATTTTGGATGTGTATTATCAATCACTGATACTTAATTAATAAGACATGGTTTAGAGTGCAAATTCCAACTACACACGTTAAAACTTGTTTGGAAGAAGTCAATCTCAGATAAGTCGAACCCAGATGCCTTATAGGCAAGGACGGGGCTAAGAAATTAGCTTAGTGATAGCAATTTATACTAATTTCATATATTTTGTAATGGGTAAGGTTATCATCTAAAATTTTATGGGGTCGTAATGAATATTTTTAAAAAATACATATATTGATCACATAGTTTTTTCAAAATTCAGTGAATCCTGCCACACTGAGTTGTGCATGGCTTGCTTCCGAGTGAAAGAATACTCCACCTGCATCATAATACGTGGAATGGAACATTTTCTCATAACACAGTAAACTACCACATTATATGGCATTGTTCGGTAACACACATTACAGCATCCGTATAGTGAAATTTACAGGGTGAACTCCAGCACCGAGAATTATCTACTAACAAAGTGATATCTGATCAGCTCATGTACAATGCAAGCAAATGATGACTTCACGACCATTGCCAATAATCCTGGTCCAAAGCTAATTTCCCTTCTCGATTCACTCCCTCAGAACTTTTCTATTAACTGCGCTTAATTTGCCCAACTGATGAGAAATTAAAATTAAGCAGTCGATGAAATCTTTTCCGCAAAAATATGTGACGAAAGTCTGAGCAAGGACATGTAATCCACCCTCAGCACTGTCCGCATTGCACCATCAATGGTTAGGCCATCAGGACTCACGGATACCCACGACTATCTCCGTCGAATGATGTTTCTTAGAAGTTAAGAGTTATCGTTACAAACGTTTACGGAGAAGTTCTATTCCATCTTCAAATATTCCAGTTGGGTAGAAAAATGAAACTCAGGGGCAAAGATAAGTCTCAACAATTAAAGATGAGCGATTGTTAACAATTAGGGGAGTTTACGTTGTGCTTCACAGCCGGCTCAAGAAAAGTCTCAGCAATGAAGGATAAGGCGATCGTTAACAAGATTGTTTCATGAATGTTTGGAGGTACGCATTCTACCCACAACAATTCCTCATTACAATAAAAATATATTGCAACTCCTGGAACACTTGTGCCACCGCAAAAGAGAAGCCGAAGCACAGCCAACTGCAGTTTTTATTCAAAAAGACGGACGAGTGAGCTGGACACGAGAGAGCATCCGTCTCTTCTCGCCCGAACAACGGAGACACAACTAAGTGTGCAAACACGACAACCATAAACAAGGCCTATGCAGCAAAGGAGGCGAGAAACAACGAGAATAGCAGCATTCTATTCGAGGCCATGTACCTTCTTCTTGTGCAGAACGAATCCGTAGACCTTCTCGTGGTCGGGGAGGGACTTGGACACGCTCTCCCTCTCCATGCACCTCTTGGCCCATGCCACAATCTTGGGGCACTCAGCTTCGATGCTGAAGTTGCCGCATTTCTCGTAGGAATAGAACCAGCTGTATAAGGGAATCAGGGACACATCCACGTAGCCAAAGGTGTCCCCTCCGAAGTAAGGCTTATCACCCAGCTGTGTCTCAAGCACTTTGAAGCAGGCGATGAGCTCCTTCTTTGCTGCCTCCTGCTCCTCTCCTTTTGTCGTCCACACTTTCCTGCTGGCGTCATAGATCTGCCCCAGCGTAGAGAAATCAGAAACCATATATGGGCGCAACATGAAGCAACGTTCACATGAGCATCACACACAGTATATATCCGTATCCATAGGACATCTTACTTATTTTGCTACCAAAATAGGAGATATACATATCATCAGCTACAGCCTTCCTTGAAGAAGAAAAAGGAACAAGAAAAACAATTAATTCTTCCAAGTTGACGAGATAATCTACGCCAAGCAAAACCATCACAAACTAATTACTTGACCTTATTGCATAAGGGCAAAACTATCCAAGGCCAAACTGGCCAAAGGAGAGGGCAATTTGACTTTGGATTTTGAAGTGATAGATTAAACCTCCCAGTAATAATTTGGACAAATGAACCAATAAGATTTAATTAGCTAGTTGCAATTTTGAATGGAAGAAAGTTGAAACGGCATTGCCTGTAATCCCAAATAGAAGTACTAGTAAGTTACTCGTTTGAAGTTGAGGTCGAGAATAAAGACAAAGCTTGATAGCCTTCTAGTCAAAATTTTACTCAAATACGTAGTACTTATAGCCATCTAAGGAAAATCTATAAAGTAAATAGAAAGAAAAAGAATTGGAAATGAAATCCACCACAAGAAGCGAACAGAGGATTTTAAACCGGACATGCGAGAGTACTCAAAACTCAAAAGCGTAGACACATAGGTCAAATCGTACTCAAAAGCGAAGAAGAGTAGAAGACCAAAGAAGCAAAGTCGACGAGAATATATACCTGGAATTTGACCAAAACCATGGAAACCAGATCCGAGCAAAAAACACCAGTCAATCGAATAATCACTAACCAATCAATCTATATAATTAATTAACAACCAACCATAGAAAAAAATAAAAAGCAACCCCACAGGAGCGGAGAGCCAACAAACATGGATGGAGTCCATCGTATAATGACGGTACTGCACTGTGTACCTTCTTGTCCACATAGTCGGCCCAGAACCTGGCTTGGGCTCGGAGGTAGGGATCAGAAGGAAGGAGAGGGGCCTTGTCGTGCCAGACCTCGTCGATGTACTGGACCTGGACGAGGGACTCGCAGATAGGCTTGCCGCCATGGATGAGGACAGGGATCTTCTTGTGGACAGGGTTCATCTGAAGAAGCAGGGCGCTCTTGTTCCTCAAGTCCTCCTCCTTGTACTCGTACTTGATTCCCTTCTCCGCCAGCGCCACTCTCGTCCTCATCCCGAACGGACTCGGCCAGAAGCCCAGAAGAATCAACTCCTCTGCCATTGCCGTTCACAGCAGAACAGATCCAAAAGCGAATGCTCAAGATGGAAGAGAGAACAGACTTGTCGTGTTGCTGCGAAATGGCAAGGGTTTTGGGTGTTCGAATATATAGAAAAAGGATTGGGCCAAATGTATGCTCCACTAGGTAGCACTAGCACCTACCCCGTGGTCCTCGATCATTCTACGAATCCTTTTGTTTTTCCCGGGCCTTTCGTTCTAGTTCTAGCTTCTGGGGCCCTCATGCGAGCCATATGCCATCGCTTACGTCAGGACTTTGCTTCCACCCTGGGACTAAATAAAATAAAATAAAAATAATAGTAATAATTTAAATAACAATACAGTAAAATTATTTGTTAAATATTAAAAAAATAATAAATATTGTAAAAAAATGCGGGATGTCGAAATAAAATATTTCTTTGTCAAATGCTTTGATGTCAAACATTGTAAATGTAGCCGTCTCTATACCTAACATATCATAGGCTTTACTTTACCATTTAATAGGGAGCGAAAGCTAATATAATGATTTAGTTAAGTTTGTGTTGCATCGGTGGCCTAACTTATTATTATTATTATATTTTGAATTCTAAAAAATTTTTAATTTCAATTTAATGTTTCATTTTAAACATTTAGATGACGGAAAAAGTTAAAATTGATAGAAATGTCATGTGGCATGCCACCATGGGCGATTGGCTAATGTGGCACAATAAATAATAAATACACCTACACATGTGTCAACTGTTATAATAATGTGAAAAAAAAGAGAATAAATTTAAAGAAAAAAACAAAAACAAAACTAGCAATCTCATCTACTGTCTACTATTAAATTTCGTAATCTCCTTTGCCAAATTTCGCAATTGCCTCCATCATTCTCAATACCCACCTTCCTTCCTAGCCAGCCAATCCCCTCCCCCTAGTCCGTTCATGCCCTTCCACTACCTCACACTAATCCCTTTGTTCGATTGGCCAACATAAGAACCGCCTTCATATGATTCACCTTCGTAAGAAAATGCCAATCCCTTCGCTTCTATTTTTATTTTGCCTTCAATTTTGTTGGAATCTTTGATTTTGTCTTATATTTCCCTTACTTTGGGTCGACTTCAGAGCAGATTTCGGCACCTTAGGCCAAATCTGCCAGTGCTCCAATGCTCCTTCAACAACCCGCCTACATTGACCTAGGCAATTGAATCAACCCAGGTAATCAAATTGACCCTGGCAATCAAAATGTCTAGACTTTGTCGAAGAGCTTCACAAGATTTGCATTCACATTTTTTTTCCCATTTTTCCTTTTTTTTTCCTCAACATCATCATTTTTTACCTTTCTAATCCATATCATCATACCAGTTTATTTATTTATTTTTTTCTTTTCCACATCCTCTATAATTGGTGATTTATTATGCTACTATGACAAATCATTCACACTGGCATGTCACATGGCCAATTTTGTCTATTTTATTGTTTTTCGTCCTCCAAAAGTTTAAAATGGAACAATAAATTGAAGTTGATGACTTCCTATACAAGGTTTTGCAATTAGGGTCCAAACTAAGACAATAAAGCCACAAACGCAATTAACCTATGGTTATACCAAAGCAAACTTTGCAAAGGCATAAAGGCAGATTTGGCTATTGAACTCGGGTGACTAGGTCAGATTGCCTCCTAAACATGGGCTCGGCTAAACTCGTCTCCTGAACTTAAAAAAATGGTGTAGTTCACCCATTTTTGGCTATGTGTGCATCACGTGGCTATCACAAACTTGACACCGCCTCTCTCTGTTTAAATGGTGCATTGTTGAAGGCAGGAGATATAAAACAAAAAGGCACCAAAGCACATGGGCAGGTGGGAAGATTTAGTAATTGGGATTCTACAGAAACTGGTGCTATGCTAATTTTGGGGGGAAACCCATCTGAGTTTTGCTAATTTCAGCAAGAAATTGTGCTTCGATCTCATCTCATTACTCCTCAATGTCATCAGAGGCAAGGATAGTTGAATTGGAAGTTTCCAATTACAATCATGGTATTCAAGCAAGCTAGGGAACAACAAGACACGGAGAAGGAAATTTCATGTGAACATACTACCGATACCGTTATTATGGAATGAGTAGAGTAAGCATTTGCAATTGTTTGATACATGTGAAACAATGGTGCTCCATTTGGTTGGATAGAGTAGAGTAAGTATTTGCATTCTAGTTTTATTATTTATAGGATTTGATATTATGCTCAGCTTCCCCTAAATTTATGATTTTAAGAGTTTTGGAAAGAACCCACATGTTTTCTGCCATTTTCTTTGTGCCTTGTATTTCTATTTCTTTTCTTGCCATTGAATTTATCCTGATTGATGCTGTTGTGATGCTGTTGTATTGCTGTTTTTATATTATTTTATGTGTCTTTTCAGAGGTCCAAATTGATTCCATGCAATCTCTCTCATACTTTGCTCTGCACTTTAGAGCTTAAATTTAGTAATGCTAATTATCATTCAATATTAGCATGATGTGCTTACATTAGAATATCAATCTTTGGAAATTAAACAAATCATAAAAAAAGATTACATAACTGGTTTGTGATATGTATGTGGTGTGAACTACATAAGTTTCTTTAAATATAATAGACTTATTGCTATTTTGACAACTGCATTTTATTGACTAGTTGTTGAAAAACTTGAATCATATTATCTACTCCTGAGATTAGGAGACAATTTGTTTTCCTTTAATCTAATTACTATGGGCTCAGTTTTTGTGAGTCAAAAATGAGTTGGTAGCGGGTTAGAAGGACCCGCGAGATTTATTACTAAAATGGATCTTATTTTAGTGTTATTTACGCTCTTATGCCATATGTATTACACTCTTATGCCATATGTACAGTTTATCTCTTCTCTCAGCATTGGCGAGAAGCACAGCAGAGAAATCCAACAGGCAACTTGAAAATCTGAGGGCCTTACCTGCCGTTGAAGCTTCAAATACTAATGGAAGATCCAATTCGACACGGCAGAATAGCTTGGGAGCGTGGATTGAACGTGGCAGACCGCAAACTCAACCTAGGAGCGTGGATCAGAGTTCAACGAATGGTGATGAAATGATTGCATGGGTTGCGCTGCCGGTGAAGTGAATCCACCTCTCAATTTGTTGGTCAACTGCTGGATCACACGATTCTAAGCACGGTTGCCAACACCCCGCTGTTTCTCACACACGCCACCCGCACTTGCCAACACCCCACCTCCACCCCAAGCTTCTCAAACTCCGGCCGTCCTCCCCATGCTCGGATTCGTTGGTCAACTACCGGATCGCACGATTCTAAGCACAATTATTGTCCCGTGCACCAGTCATCACGGGATCAAGAGCGGCATTTTCAGGGCTGCCGGTGGTCCCGATTGGCGTTTCCAAGGATGCCTCAGCAAGTCATTTCAATCAGGTGGCATTGGTTGTAATACCAAAAACAGAATGGTGACTTGAGATGCTCTTTGGACAGGTTCTTTTAACCCGCGAAAATGTAACCCCAACCTGGTAAAAATGGGATCCCATTAATCCCATTAATCTTAAACGATCTGACACTAAATTTTCACAATACTTTGTTTTGTTTAAAGTTGAGAAAATATGATTCAACTTTTACCCCAGCATTTCTCAAATCAAAACCAACCAATGTAGCGGCCATTACACTAAACGTCTAAGAATAGGACATGCCATGACCAAAGAAAAGTAGAATATTCCCAGTGATATGAAGCAGAAAAGAGTAATTGCACATATTCTTCTGTTGGGGTCCGAAAGTAAGGCGGCCAATTGTCTTCAGGATTGGATCTTTTTGCGTTTTTGGTTGGTATTCGTGGTTTTAAAGTTTTTTGTCTGCATTCCCGGCAAAAGCAAGGATTTGATTCCACGTTTGTCGCCCGTGTCTTCTTCCCAATACCTTCTGGCGTAAACGCTTGTCTGGGAACCCCCACAAAGGACCGTGATTGTGCACCAGACCCTAACCCCTTTGCTCGTAGCAAGCAATCAAAGTAACAAATCAATCCAGTTACTGTTACAAGCAGAAATACAAAGTCACAGATCTACGAACTGAATCATTCATCTGCAATCAGAGTCAATTTTATTCTCAACCACATTGCCATGTTTAACTGTTGCAACAATTTGGGTCTTCAATTTTAATTACCACACCCCAAGATTCCTACAAAATCAATTCACTTTCCTGATTAGGAGAGAAAAAATGCCAGCTTGAATCATGGAAAGCTGCAAAATAATCATCCGAGTCAGTCTTGATTCTGAACTCCTTTGTGTAATTTCGAACAGTTAATAGGTTCAAAACAGAAGCGGTGATGGACGAACCCTTCAATCCAGCTATGTGTTCGTAAGTCTCAAAGCTATTCCCAAACAAAATTATACGATTCAGCGCCTCTACATTCCAGTTTGCCTGTAAGAGATTATTGTACAACTCTGCCTCGCAGTGTGGCATGAAGAAAAGTGTTGGCTTCTCGACTTTGCGCCGACCTTCCTCATTGACTGACAGAATGGAACAGCCTAGTGATTCTAGAACACGAGAGTCTGTGGTTGATAGAACTGGATCAAACACTTCTATGTTCCCAATCCAATCGAACCGCCTTTTCATCAGCACCGAAAGGCTCAGCTGAAATCTGGGGTTTTCATATGACTCTATGCTGCCTATACCGTATATCACCATCTGTACCTTTGATTCAGTTCCCAAAACCTTTTGGAAGCAACTCAAGACTTCGGGTGTTTGCATCTGTTCCAGGAAACTTGCAAAAAACTCCGACTTTTCAAGATTCTTCATGCAGATCTCCAGCTTCTGAAGCACCTTCAATTCCCTTTCAGCATCAGTTCCAGTATCAGCCAAAATCAACGGCTGTTTAACTGGTTTTTTCCCTGGCCATCTAGTTCTGCGACGGCCTTGGCAATGAGAAACAATAATCCAGTCCCCATTCTGACCATGGTTGTCAAGGCTAGGAACCTTAGCAGAAGATGCCATTGTGAATTAAAAGATAATTGCCTGCTTTTACAAGCCAACACTGATTGTTGTTACTTTTTTAGCAGGTTCCCTTCCCCTAGCTCTTCAAGAATATTAACCCAATTGGAGCAATGCTGGTTCAAACCTACCATGACAAAGGATAGAATTTGATGAACTATGCTGAAACCCGCTTTTCAACTTGAAAGAGGGCACAACTAAATCAAAGCGCATACGGATGTCATTTTTAAGGGTATGAGATTCCGCACAAAGTTCTTGAAGCATGCAGTAAAGTAACATGATCTCGATAATTTAAAGATCCTCCCGAAAAATGTATAAAGCTCATGAATTGATCAAAAATTTTACTTGTTTGATCCAAACATGCTGCAAGTCAACAAGTTCGATTAAAGAAGGGGGAAAAAACAAGCAAATTTTACAAACATACCATAAAGGTTCTAATTTTCTGCAAGGCTTTCCAGAACCACTAGCTTTATCTTAGATTAGGCTAGAAATCTAACAGAACTAAGTATGCATCACTTACAAATTCACTTGATGAAACAAGCATTCAACACCATAAACTAAATTTAATGTCTTCTGATTCTGTTTAAGACACTACATTTCACGCTATATCCAGCCTAACCAAAGACATAATCACAACCACCAAACCAATAGACACCTCAGAAGCAGTTTATTCTCCCCTCTCATAGCAACCAGCAACAATAGCTTGGAGCATTTTAACAATCATATCTGCCTCAGTTCCAACTAGTTAGAGGCAATCGAAGTTTATAGGCTTCCCCAAGGAGAAAGCAACTACAAAATGGGCAATGCGATTCAATCCATTGCTGCCCATAATTTTCCCATACTAAGATAGCAAGAGACATTACAGAACCTAAGTATAAAACAATGAAACGATAGCTGTAGTTACTGTTAGGACAGAATCAAAGTTCAGAGTCGTACAACTAGAATTCCCTATCAATGGCAGCTGAAACACATGGATCAAGTAATTTCTAGCTGCTATACATACCAGTTCACGTATAGTAAGATGAAACACTAACCATGTTTACTAGACATGGAGGTCACCTCCAAACGGATGTAACCCTGAACCCATCCCGAACACAAATGACAGCAATTAACGAAAGAGAGCAGACGGACATTAGAAAATTGGAGAAGGAGAAACAGGGCTGGTCAGTACCGGATTTATAAACTTCCCACAGAATGTTCGGCGGAGCGTGCGCCGGAGGGGACGATATCGGTTGTGTCGAAGTTGCGAGAGAACTCGAAGTGTATATTTGGACCTCTCAAGGCTCCTCTGTGGGAGGGCAAGGAACTGACAAGCGAATGCCGTCGTAATTCTGAATCGGCGACATAAACAGGAGCTTTGCAGATGTTAGATCTGAGGAGGAGATACCTCTATTGTTTGGTTTGTTCAGAGCTTCAAAAGGCGACGGCTGCGCGTGTCGGGGAGAAGAGTACTGGTGGTAGCGAGTAAACATTTCTCACACATTTACAGTTGGCAAATATGACAATCACACCAGCAATGTTTTCGTCTCGGTCCAAATAGACCACTGCTGTCTTTTCAGCGCAAATATACCATTTATATTTTAAAATGGCCAAATTGGCCACTCTCTGTTAAGGGTGTAAGCCTTTAATCCGAACCCAAACCCGACCCTAATTTTCAGATTCAGGTCGGGTTACATAGTTGAGAAACTTAAATTCGGACTAACCCAATCCAAAATGGGTTGGGTCGGGTTAACCCGAAATAACCCGATTTTGTATATGCTTAGGGATTATTTTCCATACTCAGCCCAACCTACTACCCCACAACCCATCCTATCTAACCTCTAGCCCATTACATAACAATAACATAACCCAGCCCAATCTTCTCCTAGACTATCCCAACCCACTTAGTTATTTCACACTTCAAACCCTAAGAGTTTTGTTTATTGTTGGCTAAAGCTTCTATTTGTTCAGCCATGCCTGCGGCCCGCGCTGCCTACCTCTCTTGATCATCTTTGTCTGTTCATCATTCTCTACTCTAGCCTCCCTCTCTCACCTCCCTCTTTTTCCTGAGTCACTTCGTGGCCTCGCCTCCCTACTTCTCTCGCCTTAGGTCTCTTCCTTCTCTTAGCTGCCTATCTCTCTTGCCCCATCTCCCTTTCTTGGCCTTCACTCGCTCACGTCCTCCTTTGCCCATTACCCTGATTCTCTCAACCATCATTTTTTCTCCTCCCTCATTGGTTGTTACTCTCATCAAAGTGATTATTACGGTGAAGATAAAGCAACGTGACGAACAAGCTTAGAGATGAAGGGATCCGACCTTGGGTATGGTGCGTGAGGAGGGAGTAGCGATGAAGAAGGGGAGCACCAGGGGGTGCGGGAAAAAATCCAAAGGAATTCCCAAACCCGCTCAAACGCAACCCTAACCAAAAAACTGTCGGGTTAGGATCGGTTCGATTTATCAATACAATTAGGGTTGGTTCGAGTCTGAAATTTTTGGGTTAAAAATGAGTTGTAAAAATCGGATTTCAACCTGAACCCGACATGTTGACCCACTTTCACCCCTATGCTCTATATAATTGTGTAGTTAATTCAACTTTAAGTTGTTGCTTTTAATGTGTGACATTAGTGAACCACTTCTTATACACACACACACACACACACACACACACACACACACACACACACACACACACACACACAAATATATATATATTTGTATGCTAATTTTATAGTATTATCTAGTTTCTACTTAGACCCTAACATATTCAATAAGTTGTAAATCCTTAGTTTTTCCCTAAATTGTAACAAAACACACTAAGGACCTTTTATAAAAAAAACACTCATTTCATACAAAAATATTTTCATGATTTAATAAAGAATGGCCAATTTGGCCCATTTAGGGATAAGAGTGATATATTTGAGCTGAAAAAAAATAGTAGCAGATTTGGGCTAAAACACAAATAATAGTTTTATTTTATGATTTTTTGGCTTTACTGTTTTATCCCTTTATTATTGTCTTTTGGATCAGCTACAATTTCTCCCTAAGGTTTGATAGTATTTACATTCTTACCCAATAGTGAATGGTTTACCTCTAGTGGACAGATAATGTTTGGATATGGATCATGCGTGCAGGAGCTAGTCCACTCTACCAACTACCTACACAGTTATTGTTTGCTTTCTTGATAAAGTAAAAAATAATAATCTTTCAATATATCTAACATTGCTATACTATATAATACATGTTAATATCTTAACGGAAAATAAAATCAATTATTCCTAAATTATGTGTATTATTCAGCAACGTAAACAATATGACCCCAATCAGATTAGGTAATGGTCATTTTCCAAATAACAAATACTAAAAAGTACTTTTTTTGCAGAAGCAGGAATGTGGCCTGGGCTCTACTTCATTCGACCCTGAGCATTGCCCAACAAATTTTCACGACTAGGAAAGAAGATAGGTTAGGCACGAGGTTGGAAATGAGGCTCTTGGTCATTCTGATTCTAAAATACTCCCCCATCTTCTCTTATTTATTGAAAAAAAGCACCCTCCGTTTATGATATGAAGGTTAGGCTAGTCATCGTGTCATTGCCGTGATCACATTAGTCATTTCTCTACCGACGGATACAAAAATGGTCAAAGAGTTTTGTGTTTCTTCATTCCTAAGGCCAAAATGGTCAATGAAACTACTGGTACTATTAATCCATATATGGATTTCCAATTTTACCCTCCATTCTACTTCAATTTGTAAGTCAGCCCCTTAGCCCCTCTCTCTCCTTACACATAAAAAAGGCCAAAATATAAGGAATGCCCTTAAACTCGGTTGACTAGGAGAGTTAACCCCCCGAGCTTCAACTCATGGCAACTCAACCCCCTAACTTGAAAAAGGGGGTCAGTTAACCCTTTTAACATGTTTTGCACATCACATGATACATTTAATGGGACAACATCAGTTGCCAGTTAATGAAGCAGCCTTTCCCTGTTCTCTTCCAAAATATGAATATCCACCTAAATTTTTCTGAAAACACTTGAACTACTGAAATTCACCTCTGATGACAGCGCTCTCGCTATTGGAATGATGATGGGGCATGACACTAAGGGAAACTAGTGTGGAATCTAAACCAAATGTTGATACAAGTGTCTATATTTTGAATCGACTTGAATGTTCCCATATTTTGAGTATCTCTATTGCGAATCGGCCTAGATGCCTTTTAGAGGTTGAATTCCATAAAGTTTTTACTGGCAAGCTTTGACATTGAAATCGCGACCATTATGACATTCAAGGTTCTTTTGAGACAAAGACAGAGAAGCAGCAAATTTATATCAAAAGCAAGACCTTTTTCTTCATCCAGATCTTCCATCTTCGAAGATGGTGATGACCGGCTTGTTGCCGCCCTCAACCACACATTTGACGTAGGCAAAATTGGAAAGCAACCTGGAACTTAGAATGGCCATCAAGCCTCACTACATCGAGCAAGCATTCATCAGGATAATTGATGATCCTATGTTGGCTCTTTATTTTTTCAATTTCCAGCATGTTTAGTGGAAAGAGTTGATTGGCCACCGGACAAGCAATATTCGCATTTCATATTTATAATGTGTTTGTACATAAGTCATACACGGTTACAACAACTCTTAAGATAAACTCTACCACTACCAGTATAGTGCTAAACATTTATATCAAGCTAACTATTCTTAACACACCCCTTTAATCTTAATAGTTTTAAGACAACAATGAGATTATTTCTGAATAGCTCATGAAGATGAGTTTAGAGGGGCTTGGTAAGAACATCTGCAATTTGATCTTTGGTAGAGATAAAACGAACATCAAGATCTTGCTGAGCTACCTGCTCTCTAATAAAGTGAAAATCAACATCAATGTGCTTTGTGCACGCATGAAACATAGGATTCACGATTAAGTAAGTAGCCCCTCAGTTATCACACCATAAGATAGGTGGTCGACTAAGATAAATGCCAAGTTTTGAAAGTAATGACTGAATCCATATGAGTTTAGCTGTTGCATTGGCAAGTGAACAGTACTCTGCTTCCATGCTTGACCTAGAAACCATAGCTTATTTGCGAGAGCTCCAGAAGATGATGTTTAAACCGAGGACGATTGTATATTCATTGGTGGACCACCGATCATCTAGACAACCTGCCCAATCAATGTTGGAAAAGGCACTAAGTTCAACAAATGAATACTTATGCAAGTACAGCCCTATTGAAATCATATTTTTAAGATATCGTAAAATTCGTTTAATAACAGACCAATGTTTTAATGTTGGAGCTTGTAAGAAATGACACACCTTATTCACTACAAAAGAAATATTAGGTCATTTAATTGTGACATACTGCAATACACCCACAATGCTTCTACAAATGCTTACCAATGATGTTCCTTAGTCCTTTGATAACTTTTTGATGCTGTAGAGAGGAGCGGCAGCTAGTTTTGTAGCCATCATGTAGGTTTTTCTAAGGATTGCAAGTTTATATTTTTACTAAGAAAAAATGTACCCATGAGAGGTATGTACAGCTTTGATTCCTAGAAAATAATATAGCTATCCAAGATCATTAACCATAATGTCAAATTTCAAATATTGAAGTTGACTTGCAATGGCTATTTGAGAACTCCTTATGATAAAAATGCCATCAACATAGATGGGGATAAAAATAGTGATACATTCTCGATTAAAGATAAACAAAGAAGCATTTACTTTAGAAGCTGTGATGCCTAGTACTAGCAACCAAGAGTAGAGGTATAAGTACCAAGCACGAGGCACTTGCTTAAGCCCATAAAGTGCCTTGTTTAACTTGCATACATGTAGAGGAAATCGTTTGTGTATGAAGCTTGGCAATTGAGACATTACGGGTGTTCATCAAACCCGCTCAACTCCTGAAACTGCATAGACCGAACCAAATTAACCCGTTAGCTATGTGAGTTTATGCGGGTTATGGTGCGGTTTGTGTTTTCAAAATTAAAAATCGATGTATATGTGGTGCGGTTCAGGTTTAATTTTGAAACCCTGTAAACCCGAATCAAACTACATATTTAATAACCTCATAGAAATTTCTGTTTGAGGTTGAGGAAAAAATTGATGAGCTTGAACAAATTGAATTAGGTAAAATAGTTCTTTTGTATTAGTTGTTAGTATATTGTATAATATACACATAATGATATATCTAATTTGTAATTTATTATTTTATAACTTTACAAAATTTTTCTGGATAACTCAGACATCACTTGTTGTTGATGTTGATTGATGACCACTCATTCAATGCATATTTTTTTCTATGTAATCATGTTATCATATTTAGGAATTTATTGTTCATAATTTTAATTCATTTTGAATGTTTTGTAACTCACATTTAGTAGCTTTATACATATGAAGTTCAGATCATTACATATAAGAAGCTAAAATATTTTGAAGTAATTTTGTACTCTAATCAAGCATGAGCTTTAACAACCTTGTGTGGCAGCAGCTTTGGACTCCATGTATTATCTTTTTATTTTGTAACAAAAAATCCACTTTGTGCTTGTGATGTTCTAAAATAAAATTGTTGATATTTCATAAAACTATTTAGTTTTCAGAACAACATATTAATATTAAGATAAGTGTTTTGAAGTAGCTTAAATTATTTTACAGGATAGATAAGTTAAAACCGGTCAAACCGGACCACACCGAACTGTATTCTATGTGGTTTAAGTTTTAATCGAAGTTTATGATAAACGGTGCCATTTGGTTTTATATTATGTAACCTGATCACATATGCAGTGCAGTTTGGGTTTAGGGTGAACTCGGTCAAACCCGCATCATGAACACCCCTATGAGACATATATACCTCTTCATTAAACAAGTCAGGCAAAAATGCATTCTGGATATCCAATTGCCAAATTTCCTAACCTTTTGATACTGTTATAGATAGAACAAGTTTGATGGTCATTGGTTTAACAACAGGGCTATATGTAGCATGATAATCTATGCCATATTAATGCCAGAATCCCTTCACAATTAACCTGACTTTGTTTCTTTCAACTATACCATTGACTTTCCTTTTAAGCTTAAAAATCCACTTACAATCAATCACATTCATGCCCAGTCTTAGATGAACCAATGTCTAGGTTCCATTACATAGTAAAGCTTCAAACTCAATATTCATTGTTTTTTTCCACTTCAGGTTCAATAGTGTTTCTTCTAGATTTATAGGTTTTTCCCCACCATTACTAAAAAATGCAAGCAACACCTTAAAAATGGGATATTGCACAATTCTTTCCGTGAACCTCTTAGGTTTGATAATATTGTTATAAAGTCAGGTATGCATTGGATGGCAACTAGAAGTAGGTAGTGGAGTTGGTGGCGCTAACTCAGATGAAGTACCATTATCTAAAGGATTGGTTGTTGAGGAAGATGAGTTACCTGGAGAAAAAGAATGATCATTGAGGGAAAGCTGAGTTGTAGGTTGTGGCTCAAATGCCTTGGGGTTGACAGGAGGAATAGGTAGTGGAAGTTGAGCTACTGGAGATAAACTACCTTTTTTTTTCTTGCAGCAGAAGTCATACGAACAAAGGGAAAAGATTCTCATCAAAGATAGCATTTGTGGAGACATATACTCAACTAGTGGGCACATGAAGACATTTGCAACCTTTATGAAGAGAGCTATAACCAATAAACACACATTCATTAGATTGAAAATCAAACTTTTGTGATGTATATGCTTAGAGATGTGGCCAGCATGCACAACAAAAAAAATTTAATAAGTAATCTATTTTTTTTTGGAAGAGACATTTTATAGGTGAAACATTACCCATGATAGAGCTAGGCATGTGATTAATAAGATAGGTAGCAGATAAAAAGGTGTCATCCCATAATTTTAAGGGCATGTAACATGAGTTAAAAGAGATTTTCCTGCTTGGACTATGTGTCAATGTTTTTGCTCTACTGACCTATTTTGCTAATGAGTGTAAGGACATGACATTCGATGTTCAATGCCTATATGGGCAATAAACTCATGAAGTTTTTTGTATTCACTTCCCTAGTCCGAGTGAAGGACCTTAATTTTTGTATTTAAGAGGCGTTCAACTTGAGTCTAAAACTTGAGAAAAACACCATACACCTTAGTTTTACAAGTCAAAGAATATAACCAAACAAATTTTCTATAATCATCAATAAAAATAACATAACAAAGATATCCATTGATAGACTTAGGAGCAGGTCCCTACATATTAGAAAAGACAAATTCTAAAAGGGCTTTTAAAATAAAAGAAGAGGAATAAAAAGGTAACTGGTAACTCTTGGCTTGTTGACAAGCACCACAAACAGAATGAACATTATTTTGGGTAACAAAAATATTTTGTTGACACAGCACATGGCGAACCACTAGAATTGAAAGATGCCCGAGCCTCCTGTGCCACTGATTGAGACTAACATGTTCACCAACAAAGGCAGAATTTGTAGAAGACATGGCGTTGTTTGAGGGAAACTAGTAAAGTCCATTTCTACATGACCCTTGAAGTAGCTTTGTTTATGTTGATGACATGTTTGAGAACCTTTTAAGAAAGTGATGAGATTAGGGTGCTCAAGATCATCTGATATTGCTAAAACTAGCTTTGATATGCTGGATTAGGGGTTACACTGTTGTCTTTGGCTTGCGGATTCAGGATGAATTGGCTAAGGCACGCAGTGGTGCCATCGACATAACCCATAAGTCATTTCTCCTCTCAGATACAGAAGGAATTGTGTCTTCTACAGCATGTAGTTATCTTTAGTCAATCGAATATTAATTAGATGATCGAGATTAACAATGGGGCCTGGTAATAAACTAGGCGGGCCATTGGATGGAAGGGAAGGACTATATGGCGAAGAATGGGAAAAATAAAAAATTGGACCAATAGTAGAGCCTTCAGTTGCCATTGACATTGGTCGGATAACTTTGATACCATGAAATGAGTTGATTGGCTGTCCAACAAATAGTATTCATGTTTCATATTTATAAAGTGTTTGTACATGAGTCATACACGGGTACAACAACTTTCAAGATAAACTTTACCACCACTAGGATAATGATAAACACTATCATTTGCGTATCAAACTAACTATTTTTAACATTTAGGGCTAGCATGTTAGTTTCCTGGAGACAAAAAGCTTATATTTTCCAAATTTATTTCTTCCATAGAATTAAAAACCGCACTCGATTGTACATGAATAAGTGTTTGGATGAGGTACTGCATTGCACTATATGCAATTGCATGATTTTGGATGAGCATGGTGTGATCCTTCTTATTTCTCGTTATTTGTTTTTATAACCAAAACCTAATCGAGAATAACTAGATAATACAATTGTGTACCATGGATGTTTTTGTATAAACATTAAACAATTAAAATGAAATGGTCAAAGAGGTAGAACCTGTACTGCTCTTTGAACATGAGCAGCCCATGATAAAATAGTAGCAGACTTGGGTGTATATTGACAGTCCTTGACTGTGGAGTATTGAAAAACTTGGTAGGCAAATATTTCTACATGCTGTTGTAATGCAAATTTTAGGTTGTAATTCTCTTAAATTAGCTAAGAATGCCTCCTTTCTGACATGTTTAGAGCTGTAATACAAATTATAATACCTTGAAAAAAAATTAGGGACCATAGTTACGTTAACAGGAGCATCAAGGGTAGTCACAGCAACCTGAGGGGAGCCTAAAAAGACAACGGGCTTTTTCTATTCCTATTGCTGTGAAGCTGTTACTTTAGAGGTTGTTTGGCCGTAGAAAAAATGACATAATGTCAACGAAGCTTTCATTATCATTCTCTTGTCACTTGTGGCTTCTTAGTTCTGATGCTGCTGTTCATTTCTTGTTACTTGTACAATTGCTTACATTGTGAAATATGAACAAAAATAGCTATCACTTTTTGAGTTGATCGAACCGGAAATTCAAATAGAGTGTTTGAGTTGTTGAAATTGGAAAGCCATGGTGAGGAAAAGCTAGATTAAACATGAAGAGAGAAAATTAGCAGCTAATAGGGGAAAGAGATGTCGTGTTTGGTGATGCCGTCTTCATTAAGTGTATCATGTGATGCGCACATGTCGGCAAATGGGGTTGACTTCAAGTTTGGGGGCTGAGTTGCCTGAGTTGAAGTTCAAGGGGTTAACTCTCCTGGTCAACCGAGCTCAAGGACTTCAATTGTATTTTGGCCAACAAGAAACACTCTGCTCGACCCCGTTCAGTCCCAGCGTTGTAGTCTCTCTAAAAAGATCTTTTTCATTTTGTTCCCTCTCTCTAGTCTATAAGCCCTCAAGAAATGTTGTTGGCTAATCCGAAGGAGCTCAGTTTCTGTTCCTTCTACAATTGATTGCTTCGCCGAAATTCCAGGTACCTTCTTCAATTTCTCTCCCATTTTCTTCTGTTTGTTTCCCTGAGAAACTCACCATTTCCGTCATGTGTCGCTTCTTGCGGAGAATGAGTCCGCTAGGAAGCCACCAGTTCGTTAATATATGTGCCCTAGTCCCTGCATTCGTTTGTTCTGATGATTGAATCACCTGAATTCTTTTTCTTGGGTTCTGATTCTGTTTTTGATTGCCTCTTATTATGTTTTCTCAAATCCGCGAGTGTTCGAGTCCTCCCCCAGTTTTACGGCTCTTTGTTCAGGCTTTTGAGGCGTGGTGAAGCCTTGTTTCTTCTTGCTTGCTCAGTTGTTGTGCCAGTCTCCTTATGTTGAACCGTGAAAATGCATTATTAATCCTAAGTTGTTTTTCTACATTTCTTGTGTCTGAAAAGGCATGTAATTGTCCCTAGTCCCACAGTTGCAGAGTCATGAGTCAAAACTTCGTAGCTGATGATCTCTGGGTTCCATGTAATCAAGGTATCGTTATGTTTCAAGCTATTATTTATTGATGTTACTTGATCATGGGTTTTGCTTCTTTTACTGAAACAAAGTTGCCTCCGATATACAGAAGAAAGTGTCTGCGATTTGAAAGCTGAATGGCTGTGCGACTTTTGCTTTCATCCTGGGCTTGGTATGGTCACTTACTGACAGGAATTTGGTTCATGCAATTTGTACAACTCCCCTCTTCTTGATGAGCCAGTTTGGTGCTTAATAATGACTGTGTGTTTTGTTGGTCTGTTTTTTCCTTTATTTTTGTAGACATTATTGAAGAGAATGCTTTAAATGAGAGGTCTTGTGTGCAAGTCCTGAGGATATTGATTGCAGCGGCAGATATTGAGATTGAGGAACTTGAAAAAGAATTAGTGTCCCTTCAGACTGAATTAGCGTGGGCTGAGTATGAGGAGTGGTCTGACATATGCTGTAGTGTTTTGAGGGAAAAGGTTAAGTGCCTTGATGCTTCATTAAGGAATATGAAGAACCAGGATGAGGACAGCATAGAGTTTTACTTGTTGATGCACACAGAACCTGTCAGCAAATTACAGGACTTACTAAAAGCTCTTCTTGAGAGTTTCTGGCAGAAGAGAGATAAGGTTTGATATTCAAAATTTTCTGTTTTTGCAAATTGGCAATTCAGCTTGAACTTAAATTTGCATTTTCAACAATGGCAGAGTTCTCAATTAGCTTTTCTTGAACCAGCTTTTATTGCTATGTTGCAATTTCAAATCTGATTGTTGATTTTTTTTTCTTTAGTGTGTTTACCCACTATGTTATTTGCATCTGATGCTTGTAGCAGTGTCTCCCTCCGAGTCATGTACTTGGGCATTTTCACTTGTTCGGGTTAGGTTAGCAAAGCAATTATTATCTTGGACCCAGACGCTATACTAGAAATTTAATCACTTCCTTTCATTTTCTATGTCACACGCACTTTCTTTTATTATAATTGGAAACTACCATGCTAACATTAAGCTAAGTCAGTAGTTTGTTATTGCTAATTAGCTAATCTAAAATGTAAATTCACTGCCTTGTTAGTCAGATTATACTAATGAAAATGGTGTTTGTTGATTAGAATAGCTGTTTTCACAGTTTCTTATGGCGCACATTATGTTATGTGTGATTGCTTCCTGTATGACCACAGGATGTTATCTTTTCACACACAAGTTCTGATTCTCCAGCACATAAAGCTGAGGTCTTACACAGAAACCAAAATTTGGGAATTCCAGAAACAAATTCTAGTATTCTAGAGGAGGAAACTGAAGGACCAAGTTACTCTCTGAAGCAAAACTATGCCTTTTCAAATACATTCAATGAGCTTCAAGTGAAAAAAACAAATGGCTCTAGAACAGTTAAGATCTGCTTTCTAGAATTCTTATTTTTATGTACTTAACCTATCTTGTTACATGCTTCTCTGCAAAATTGGGATCAAATTAGTGCAAGCTATTCATCCCTTCTGTAAGTTTGAAAAGTGATGGTGGTGATGATACTGGTGGTAGCGAGTCTGCATTAATTCAATAAGGTCTTTTAGTTAGTAAATCTTACAAAAGATCTAGATTAGTAGTTACTACTAAGACTTCTCAAATAGAGGAAAAGATCTAAAAGTAGTAATCCGCTACCCTTCGAAGGCAAATGAATAGTTTGCCTATCTTTAGTTTCTGTTTCTTCTGTTTGTAGTTTTCTGTCTTAATGTATATCCTGCTTTATCTTTCAGGTTGCAAGAGTCAAATGAAAATTCAATGTTTTCTGTATGATTTTCTTGGCATCTTTTTGCTGTCATTTAAACCTTTTTTTCCCCTAGTGACTTAGTCTAAACTTGATAATTTTTGTGTGGCAGTGAAGACAGAAAAGAGTCAAGCATATGACAATTAGATATTCAGTTTTTCACTAGATTGGCAAAGTTCCTTAGTTTCCTAAAATGTTTATTTGTCAGTTTGCATTAAGAATCATTTGTGGGCTCATCATTTATGCTACCATAATTATAAACAGCCAGTAAGTTCTGATGCGAAAGAGTTGAATCCGAGTGATCTTGAGCTGGCAGCGTGTAATCATGATTCAGAAGCAATCACTGATCAACAGAGCCGTTGTAGTGAAGGAGCTAAAGACAAGACGGTTACTTTTGTTGGAAAGGAAGTGGTTCAACATATATTCTCAAAGTCTGCACCAAAGAGAATACATGATCAAGAAAAGGTAATGGTAGCATCTCCTCCTCCTATCCAAAATTTTTTATTACTTGAATGCGCTTAAGAATCTCTGATTGAAAGCTACTTATATAAATTATTTTTCATTCATGTAGCTATACATCATCCTGCTGCTAAGATATTAATGCATTTGATTCTTTAATAAGTGGATTCTATCCATCATGCTATGTGAACCTTAGATGGGACGATAAAATATTGTATGAATGCAATGTTAGAGAATGAGCATTGTATGGGTTTAAGTAATGGTATATGATCATGATTGCGCAAGCTACTTGCTTGGGTTAATAAGACTTAAATGCAAAAAGATAGAACAGTTGGAAAGTTTAGCGCTGACCTCCCCCCACAAGACAACCATACAAGTTCAAATGAATAATGTGCAGGGAGTGATAATTATTTTCTTTGCTTTATGTTTCATTATAGTCTTTTAACTTCACTGAAAATGAGATGGGAAAACAAATTAGTTTTACTGTCTCATTCATCCCAACTTATGCAATCAGTCCTTCTTGAACAAATCAATGATCTGTAGCATCAGTTATTTGTATGAGAAATATGATTGTGTGTCTCTTTCTTTCCTCTAGCATGAACAGAATACAAAACTGGGTATGGATCGCTTGGATGAAGACAAGTTGGTCTGTCAGCTGAACAAGAAGAGAAGGTTAGGTGCTTATGATTTGACAATCGTAAAGAAAGAAAAGGAAGACATTGCTGAGGTTAATTTGGAGGATGTTATAACATTGAAGCCACTGCCAAAATTGGAAAATATGGTGCCCTTATGTAATGACACCAAGGTATCAATAGTTCTTTCATGCATTTATTCAACCACAGTGAAAATTGACTGATTCCATCCCAATTATTGGACCCCTAGCAATGGTGATGCCTGCTTTCTGGTGCTAACTTAAGTTTTTGTATGCTTCCTTTGCAATCAACAGATTCAAAACAGGATCCATGGCCTAGAGTCCATCCCAAGTACTCATAATTATACAGCTAATCACTCTACAGAAAGACAACAGCTAAGCAAGCCTGAGCTTGAAGGCCAAACACGTACTACTGCTGCCAGTGGTGAAAATAGAAAAGATTTATCTGCTGTTCACAAAAGTAAAATTTCAAAGTCATCTTCAGCTGCTGAGTACAAAAAGATTTTTCTGAAGGATGATAAGGTATTGTTAGCTCTAACCTGCTGGGCTTCTTTTGTGTATAATTGAAGGCAACAAAAAATTATGTTGCTTTGACACCTTGTTCTGTGTACTTTTTAAACCCTAAATTGAGTTTGCATCAGATAATTATGTATTAATCTATTCCTGGACTGTTTTTTCATGCAGCCTGCAAATCATACTGTTGTCAACAGTGATAGTTTTGATACTTCAAGAAATGGGGCTGGACTTGGAGGGAGTAGAAACGATCATGATCTCAACAGAGAAGAGGCTCATCTTGACTATGATATGGACAAAAAACTATCTGATTTTGTCTCAGAAAGTACAAACAAAAAACTATCAAAGAATGGAGTTATCAGTAAGTGTTTTTCAAATCCATTTTTGAAGGAAGGAGGAAAGATGAAAGAGGCTCATGGCACAGAAGGTTCATTAGCGAATGCAGAGCAATCTGCATTAAGTTCACTCTTACCAAAGCAGGAAGCAAAAGAGACAGATAGCACCACCCAACTGCTGGAGGAAGGAAGGCCAAATGTGGCTGAAATTCAACTTGATGAAACTATAGCTACTTGTACCAATCATGGTATGGACTCGCAGACAGGGAAACAAACAGAAAAGGAAAAGATGAATGCTGGTTCAAACTTGATAACTGCTAGAGAATCTACTGGGCGTATTCTGAATCCATCATCTGTTTCAGTTTTGGTGAAATATTCAAATGATCTTAATCCCGTTTCTTCTTTGAGTGAGAAGAAGATGACAAGTGCTGCAGTGGATGGCCAGACTTCAACTTCAGGCCCGCGAAAGGCAAGTAAAAAGTGTTTAAGTTCACCAATTTTCTTCAAGGTCAAAGGTTCGACTTTTCTCTCGGAGCTGTTTAAATCATGGGGAAGCCCAGTGGATATAACTGGCAAGGCTGCCTTTTCACTTTCAAAATTTCATTCCAATGAATCCTCTATGGAGCACACGAGACCAGTGCCTGCAAGAAACTTGAAGGATATGAAAATGTGTGATCTCAGGACCATTGCTAAAGAACTGAATTTGGCTGGATATTCTAAGCTGAAAAAGATCGATCTGATTGAACTGATAATGAGTCGACTTAGTTGTCAAGTTCCATAGTACAGGTGTCTGTTCGGTGTGTTACTTTGTGCTAGGCTGTGGTTGCCCGAGCTTCTTGGTTTAGGATAGACTCTGATGTCCTTGAAGGATATGAACTGCAATATTTCACTCTACATGCTGTACAGAAGCGCCCCATTGTATATTTCAGGTTGAGGGGTGTGCAAGACCTGATGACCATATAACAGAAACACAAGGAAAAGGAAAGAAAATTTTAGTGATAGATTGACATAGCTCTGTTGATCATGTTCATTGGCATGTGTCATGGCATAATGATGACCATTCTGTTTGTTTCAGCCAAAATTGGTAGTTTTGTTGCACAGAAGGTGTCTAGCTAATGGCTGTTCATGGCTGATGCTGACCCCGGATTAAAAGAGGTTTGCTTCACTAGTCATCTTGCAAGTGTAAGTTTGATCATATGAATCCTAATAACCACTACAACTTTTGTACCTGTTTCTCAGTTTTGGGACGGTGTGACACAGATTTTAAGATTTGTTTTAGGTGGTGAACTGCAATCTCTGAACCCAAAATTCTGCTAATGGCACTCTCATCTAAAATAGAATAAAGTTTCCATTAATATGTAGCGGCACAATTCATCACAAAAATATGATTTCTGTTCAAAACATATAGCCGTTTGTTTAATTATGATAAACTATTGCCTTGTGTATACACCGCAACCCAGTCAAGGCTGGCCAAGCAATGAAGGCCTGTAGAAAGCATGGCTCTGTGCAATCTCAATTCGTTCTCGGGGATCATTCATTGTCTCATCACGTAGTGCTTCAAGAATTGCATGTGATGATTCCTCCCTGAGAACAGAATCAAGAAGTTTAACATTTGGATCATACAAATGAATCGACATTGTACTAGAGACCTATGAAAATCTCTTAAATCTCGGAATTCACTGCACTACAAACCATTCTCTCTTTTCTTCTTGATGTAGACATGTATATTGATCATCAGCAATTAAGTTGGATGCCGAACTTAATGGTTCTAATTTTCCTTCATGGGGCAAACTAGACTGGGTCAAGAACTCACCTCGTTATAAGTATTTTGTACAGTGTTTTCAAGATGGGGCACAGCTCAGCTGGAGCTACTGGCTTCTTTTCTTCAGGATGCAACACACTTAAGCTCGACTGACTTAGGAGTTCATAGAATGCTCCAACAGCAGAAACCCCCTAGACAAGAGGTTATTTCTATGAGTAAGGACGGGCATCATATTTGAATGCAAGTTGAAACCGTATTTAACTTAGGATTTGCATACTTGGGAAATAAACTAGACCAAGAAAGTATTCAGAAACAGATCTAGAAGTACGCATTTTGATTCCTTTTCTAAAGCCTGCAGAGAATTGGATTATCAAATTACCTGAATCATTCCTTTACCGCTGATGCTATCACCCATATCTCGGCTTAGTTCGCCTTTGGCTAACATTTGGCCATACCACGCATTACGACCTTTTAACAAGGTCACGTAAGTATCAGCTAGCAAAGGTCCAGCGAGCTTCTCAGGTTCTTCAGCCAACAAATGAGTAATAAAAATCATTTCCGATGTACAGTGTGCAAAATATACTGACTTGCTGGTAGCACTCTCATTCGTTAGGGCAGCAACCATTCCTGGGGAAAAAGGAAAAAGGAAAAAGAGCAAGAAAAAACACTCAGAATAAGAAGCTACCATATATTTCAGTCTCACTTGATACGTTGTTGTAGAAACTAATGAACTGTAATCAGCCACAATGGAGGTGATGCTTACCAGCACCAATGGCATAGACGTTTTTCAGGCCGCCCATGACTTCATGAGTAACAAGGTCGCTATTGTCCCATACAATGAAATGAGGCTGCCTTAAGAACTTAGCGAGTGGCTTCCTCCACTTTTGTGCTCCACATATCCGGGCATTGGCGTATTCTTTGTTGTAGATCTCGGAGGCAATGTTCGGTCCTCCAAGATAGAGTATGTTCTCAATAGGTACTCCAGCTGCAAGGCACAGATACAACAGCTCAGGAAAGTGATGGCAAATTGCGAGTGAGATCAGTTCCCTAATTCCAAAATTAACTTCAGGAGAGTAATGAAATCATGATTAACAAATTCATTTGCATCTAGAAGTCTGAAATTGTTGCGGAGAAACCTTCAACAGACAAGTCTAAACAAATGCTTACTTGCTCTATTAATCATCTGTGTTGGAGTTATTATATGGGGTTCAGGTTTCAGTGCAGCCTCTATACCCTTTGACAGAGAGATGATGATCGGCATAGTGATTCTCTCCTTCCAATATCGACTAATCTCTTCAAACACTTCACGCGTTTCAGTTGAAGGCAATCCATTCACCACAACATCTGCATCCCACACAGCCTCCTGCAAATTAGTCACAACCTTCAAAGGGCAAAGAGGTGTATCAATCATGTTCAAGCAAAACCCATCTTTCAAGATCTCATCTGCCAAGAGCGTCCGATCACCTAGCCTTGCCTCAACATACTTCAAATAGGCACAGCGTCTGATCAACCTCCTCAAAACATCCTCCCTAGAATTGATCACCTCAAAGAGATGTTCTGCAGTGGCTCTGTCCACAGCTCTCCCGGGCCTTCTCCAGATCCTGATTTGAACCTTCTCCCTAAACTGACCATAGCTATCTTGCAGCAATGCTGCAAAAACACTGCCCCAAGCACCCGCCCCAACGCTAACAATCCTCAGTGGATCACCATCAGCCTTACCAAAGTGGTGTCTAAGCTCATCAAGTTTCTCTTCCAACCCATTACAGTTAGGAAGAGACCCATTTGAGAATGAATTCTGGGGTAAGCTCTCAACACTAGCCACCATCTTCTTGCGAACAAGGCTAAGCAAGGAACACACTGATCAACCAATCAACAACAGAGGACAAAACCAAGTGACTGTAGTAATAATGTAATTTATGTAATCAATACAGGCTTGCGGTAAAAGATTATGATGAGAACTTTCTCAACTACTCCTGTTTCAGAAAACGCCCACCTCCGATTTATAAGATTTTTTGCTCCCAGCAAAGAATAACAAGTAAATCTACTTACTTGGAACTAGAATGTTCAAATTGTCAAGTTGCAGGGAGCTCCAAAACAAGAAAATCTTATTGGTGGATTATTTTACCAAAATCAGAGCTAATTCTTCATCTTTTCACACAAATTTCTTACCAACCAATGAAGCCTTTGTTATCCTCAAGCCGGATTTATTGAAGCAGTCCCCAAATATATATACAAAAGGATTATGGGAAGCTAAAGAAAAAAAAAAAAAAAAGATACGAAAGCCTGCCAAATAAGACAATTCCAGAAAATTCAAAAGATAGAACTTTGCTTTCTCCGCCTGAGTTCGTTCATCTACCCAACTATAATCCTTCAAAAGAAAACCTATTCAAAAAACAAAGTCAAAAGCAATACCGACCTTTGTTGTGTCGATAGCCACAAAATCTTTGCTGAAACAACCAGCCCCTGTACGAAGCCAAACTTCATAAATGGGTGTGAAGCGTTTTCAGTTGCATTATTTGGAGGGAATGTATTATTAAAATACAGTACAAGCACATCAAAATAATAATAATAATAATAATAAGACTTCTACATAGAAAAACACGGGAAGAAAATGAAAAGGGAAATTGGGGAGGAAAATTGTTAGCTGGACCTGGAAAATGATACAAGCAGAGGCATATGGACATTGATTGTGGAGTGTGGAGGAATTAAAAGCATTTGGAGGCTGCCAACTTCCCCAACGGTCATTAATATTGGATGACTTCGGTGATCGGCCACTCCCCACACGTGCCCCCACTCCAGTCCCCATTACTACTTCTACCTGTGCTTAGGCCAGGCTACTACTATTACTATTACTATTACTAGCTTTTCCTTTCGCATCCTTCGAAACTTTCGTTCAACGGGTAAATTGCACAGTTTCTCCCCAACCTTTAATTATTGTTCCAGTTTTAGCACCAACCTCCAATTTGCTCGTTTAGACTCCCTAACCTCGTTAAAACGTTTCATTTTAAACCTTTGGGTGACGGAAGTCATTAATTCTGACGGAAAATGGCACATCAGTGTAGTATTCTAGGGAAAAATACTAAGTTTAGCCCTGAAAACTTTTCTCTTTAATAAAAAATCCTGAAAACATTGAAATCTAACAACAAAGTCCCCTCATCATCTCAACCTCCCTCTCCGGCCTTCCTCTCTCCGTCTTCCCTCTCCGGCTTTTCTCCCCTGCCGCCTCACTCTCCCTTCCCTCCCTTTCGGCCTCCTTTCCTCTCCCTGCCGCAGTCACCCTTCCCTCCCTCTCAGCCTCACTCGATTCGTTCATCACCTACCTCATCGTTGAGTTTCCCTCATGCAATTCTCGTTGCAATTTCCAGATCTCCGCTGATTCACTCATCACCTCCCCCATCGTCATGTTTCCCTCATGCGATTCTCATCACAATTTCCAGGCCTTCCTTCCTCTCCCCGCCGCGCTTACCCTTCCCTCCCTCTCGACCTCACCCGATTCGCTCATCACCTCCCGCATCGAGTTCATGTGGAGGTCGACAGCATGATGGTGGTGGCATTGATAAGGTAGGTGATGGGGGTGTTGGTGGTGACCGTTGAGGAGGAGGCAGAGCGAAGGTGGGAGAGGAAGGGAGGCCGAGACGAAGGGAAGGGAGAGAGTCGTCGGCAGGGAGAGGAAGGAAGGCCGAGACAGAGGGAAGGGAGAGAGTCGTCGGCAGGGAGAAGCAGGGAGGTCGAGACGGAGGGAAGGCAAAGAGTCGTCGGCAGGGAGAGGAAGGGAGGCCGAAACGGAGGGAAAGGAGAACGAGGGCAGCAGGGGAGGAAGGTCAGAGAGGGATGGTGGGGAGAGGAATGCCGGAGAGTGAGATTGAGATGAGGTAGGAACTTTCTTGTTCGATTTCAATGTTTTGGGATTTTTTTATTAAAGAGAAAAGTTTTCAGGGCTAAACTTAGTATTTTTCCCTAGAATACTACGCTGATGTGGCATTTTCCGTCAGAATTAACGACTTCCGTCACTCAAAGGTTCAAAATGAAACGTTTTAACGAGGTTAGGGAGTCTAAACGAGCAAATTGGAGGTTGGGGTTAAAACTGAAACAATAATTAAAGGTTGGGAGAAACTGTGCAATTTACCCTTCGTTCAACACACCTCTCCCTCCGACTCTATCTATCTACTCCTTTAGTTTAACAAACTTAATGATGTGTTTTGAGTAAAATGTTACAATTAAAACCTTGTGATTTGGAGAGTTCTAACACTTTTCTAAAACTTAAAATATTTAACACATTATAATTGTGAGTCAATGGTATGGGTGCTTTTATTGAGTGTAGAAATTTCTACAGTCTTTCATTTTAATCTTTTTATATTAACAATGATCAAATTCTTTTGATGCAATTCATAAATTACTATTTCAGTTACCACATCATTACCATGAGAATAGTAATTCTACTTATAGCATTTTCGTTTGGACTGCCATAAAAAAATGTACAAGTGAAACATTCTTCTTTATGTTGTAATTAATGATGTTCGAGTCTTGATAAATGACGGATGTTGGAACAGTATTTGGCTTGGATCATACCCTCTCAGGCTCCGATTAGCAGTGCGGGATAATTAAACTGTGCTTACAAGTTACAACAGATGTTTTTATGCTCCTATTTAAGCAGATTTCAAGAAATTGTTATAACAATTTGGGTCTCACCCTAAAGTATTTAGGTTTTGTCCCCCTCATAAACGTATAGATGAACTAGTAAGTGACCCGCCTTCCGTTGCGGGTCACTTAACGAAGAAACAAAATTTTCATACGATTATATTTATATAGAAAAAAAAGATGTTAATAGAGTTATGAATTCAAAACTAAGTCCCGATCAATCAAAGATTTTGAAAAAATTGAAATGTTTTAAAGTGATTGGTAACCAATTTGGTTTGAGATTTTTAAGCACAAACTAGGGTCTTGACCGCAACTTATGCAAGTTTAGGGAGTTGAAATGCAAAAATTAAAAGTTCAAGATATCATTTGTGTTTATTGAAATGGAGTGGCAAAAATGTCTAATTATAAAATATGAGCAAAATATAACAATATACACAAACAGAGGTGTGTAAGTGTAACTAGACATCTTCTAGCACTAGAACGTCAAGCTGGGCATCAACCAAGAAAGTGGCATCGTAGCAAGAGTGAGTACTTGAGTTGCAAAAAAGCTTGAATCTAAAATTTCAGCATAAAAAGATATCATCTAAAACAACAAATGGCTTATTAAATATTAAATAATTTGATCATTTTTTTTGTTCTAGAGTCCTGGACGTACTCTTGCCCGAATAGACAAGTCAACTTAAGCCCAAGAAAAAGCATCTAGCAGGGGGTAGAAGTGAAAACGAGGCGAATTCCTTATTAAATAATTTGAACTTGAGCTTATTTTTTGTTATTAAATCAATCATAATAAGTCTCAAGCTCAAACTCAAGTTGCATTTAAGATTTGAATGTTTAATGGGCTGAACTTCAAGTATGATAATGTTTAGTTCGAATCTTTATTGAACCAATGAGCTTAATACAAAAAATAATATAATATTATAATATAATTATAATAAAATTATAAAAAAAAAATAATCTTATCCTAAAAATCTTAATATATCCTTTGAGTTCGAAGCTCGAAGTAAGTGCAAATCTCAAATTGAGTTTCGAGCCTACTTTGAGGACTAAAAGATATCATTTGAGACAATAAAGGATGCATTTCATCATTTGACCAATTTTCTGCTTCTGGACATCCTCAGGCTCTGGCTCGAGAAGAGAAGCCGGCTCCCCCCCCCCCCCCCCCCCCCCCCCCCCCCCCAAAAAAAAAAAGGGGCGACCGTAGCAGCAGCGTGACATGCTTCATAAGCACAGTAGCATGCTTAATGTTTTAGTATATATAATATAATGTACAAAAAGCGTTAAACTAATCTGCCATATGATGCTCCATTCCAATTTAATTGAATCACTTATTCCTTTCGCAAAATCCAAGATTTGAATATAGAAAGTCACATGATTTGGCGATATGCACTGAGCGTAGTTCAAAACACTAGTAATTACGATTGGTATGTAAATGATAAACTCAGTCAAATATATCCATGTAAGGTGACGTGAGTGAAAATCAACACACTATTCCAGTATTTTACAGGTGGAAAACAGCACGCGTTAATTATACATCAAACATAAAAATGAATTGGTTAGATCATTTTTCAATGCAATTTGATTTGTGAGCTTTCTTAACAGTTGTTAAATTTTAAAAACTGTTCCATGTGACATTCATTATATTTTGGGAGCCCTCTCTACAACTTCCTGTTAGTAATTTATGCTTACTTCCTTGTGTGCTTCTCTGATTGTGGCCCCTTAGTTGTTTGTTAGTCTTGAAAATTAATGTGAAATTTTGATAAATAAGAGAGGTTGACAGTCTTTCAACACCTAATTCCTATAAATTAAAAAACTCTTGCATTAATTTTAATTCATTATTATGAATTATTCTATAAAATTTGCATTAATGTTAATTCAACATCTAATCTTTTCTATAAAATTTTGCATTAATGTTTCATTATTCTGAATTATTCTTATATAGGATGATCATTTACCAAAATCATCTATTTATTGAAACCATACATTTTAAGTTTAGTTGTACAATATTTTCTATGGAAGGAAATATCTTTTAATTACTTTCTTTTTTTAGTTTGGTCAAACTAAAAAATTAATGAAAAAAATATTCCGTTCTCAGAAAAAAAAAAAAAAGAAACTTAAGGTTTCTTTTTACACTTCTTAAAGTAAAGGATTTCAACAAATTCACAATTTTGTACATATAATCACTTTATATTACAAATAATGATAATAATGCATCAAAACTTGTTTAAAACAAATTCACCTATAATCTACTAGATGCAAGTACATAATATACTTATCACCACTTGTTCTGAAATTTAACGGATTTAACAGGCGAAGTAGACATCCAATGGCCGTATTTAACAATTCATTTTGTTATTCGCCTTTCTTTTTTTTCATTTTT
This sequence comes from Aquilaria sinensis, assembly GCA_005392925.1. NCBI lineage: Eukaryota > Viridiplantae > Streptophyta > Magnoliopsida > Malvales > Thymelaeaceae > Aquilaria > Aquilaria sinensis. The sequence continues at coordinate 160,502 of SMDT01001994.1, read as the reverse complement.
AGGGCGCTGAAAGCTACATGCTCATACCTTTTTTTGTTTTATATTTTTTTCCCCCTATTTTAGTTCTTTCCCAAAACACCCAAAAAAAAAAAAAAAAAAAAAAGGCTACTGCTACGCATATTTGCCTGCGACTCGTTATTCAGAAAGCTCTGATCGCTACCTATGAATTATGATATGTACTCATATAACCATACATTCGCACTCATTATCTAATGATGCATTATATACAAGCTACCATACTGCTCAGTCAGATATTTTGCTTCCTGGCTGTGCTCCAAGACCTGATCTCCCTCCATTGAAGGTACAAAAACGAAACGAGATCCAGCATCCACCCATTCATCCATACTCGCAGCTTCTTCGGTATGATCTGAATGGAGCTTCAATGCAAAAATCACCCACCACAGGTAGCACAGCAGGTCAACTTTTTTTACTGTGTTGTGCTTTGAGCAGCGCCAGGGCCAAGTTCATGTACCGGCATTTGTGGGGTATGCTCCAAAACTGCAGCAGTAAATGCTGGTTCAAGGTTTTCGTTTACACTCTTCTTTGGCCTCTTTGGCCTCTTGGGTTTTTGTGAATGAAAGTCATCATCTTGAAGGACATCATCAAACTCATAATCCAGAGAGTCGGTTTCACTTGATTTCTGATTCCTAGTCCTTCCAGCAGTCTGCTTATCAGAAGCACCTTTCCTCTGCACACACATTTTGGGCAAATTAACAGACAGGAAAACCTTATCTCAAGGAGATTCACTTCCTGCTACCTGGAATATAAACTTAAAACATAGAGCAGACCAGATGAACATTGCATGCGTATGAGGGTCCCAGGCAATTGCTCAATGGGAATTCATCGAGCAAAAAACATTCAAAAGTTGCAGTTTTCTCGAGAAACCAATGTCACTTAACATTTTAGGCCATAAGTGAAGGATGATATGGATGCGAGACTTCACATAAACTGTAATACATACTAACATTAATAGCTGTACCTTCTTATTACTGGATTTGCTTTTATCTAGATCAGGAGAAGGCCCGGGACCTGCTTCCTGTGCAGCAGAGTTAGTCAGATCTTCTAAAGTTGCATCACCTTCTGCATCTAGCCGAATACCTTTCGTTGGTTGTTTCTTCTTGATTCTATCTTTTATCTGTATGCCAAATGAAATAATGGTGACGTGAGAGAACCATGAAGCAAAGGCCTCTCTTTCTAATGGGTTCAGAAGAAAGAACTCTTTGTTATGTTCTCGAATCATGTCAAAGATAATTAATCTAAACAACACCTGCAGAGGAATTTCCTTCAACTTTTGCTCCAACTGTGCATCATCTAGAAGCAGAGACACAACATCTTCAGGAGCCAAGATATCTCCCTGAACATGACCGCCTGTCATGACAAGTTGCTGGACAGTATTTTTCTGACTCGCCCTCAGCAGAATTTTCTCTTCAACAGTCTCTTTACAAATGAGTCGGTAGACAGTAACCTACAACACATAACAGTACCAGGTCAAAAAAGATTAAAAAATGATCTCCTGTAACCTACATCATGAAAACATTCAGTTTTTTTCCTCTTCCTCTTTACACTTTGGCAATCAAGAGAGAGAGAGAGTGCGGGCAGGGAGTTGGGTGGGTGAATAGGCAAACTGTTTAATGAAGGTTTCACATAGTAAACCTAAAAAAATGGTCTTTTTTATTCCAAGAGCAACCCCAGACCCAAATGCTGAGAAGACACAGAAACTTACATCTTTGGTCTGACCCAACCTATGTGCTCTATCCATTGCTTGCAGATCCAGGGTTGGGTTCCAATCACTTTCATAAAAAATTACAGTGTCAGCCGCAGTCAAGTTAATACCCAGACCACCAGCTCTTGTGCTCAACAAGAAGACAAAAATATCAGATCTGCAACCATAAGCAGCAAAATTCTAGTTAATTTAATTAGATTATCATGTGCAAATGCAACTATATCTAAGAAAAGGGAATATAATATCAGAACTCTTCAAAAAGAGTTCTGACAGATAATTGAGATCCATAACCTACTTGGTCTGAAAATCTCTGACCATGTCCCGTCGATCCATGATAGTGGATGATCCATCAAGTCTGAGGTACTTATATTTTCTATAATTCATGTAATCCTGCAAACGTGCCCAAACAAATAGGAACAAGAACAAAAAGCATTAGTCAAAACATTAAAGAGTTAATTTTTCCCCCTTGTTACAGGGTGACACCAAGCAATCAGGATAAGATCTAAATTTTCAATTTTGTAGTTATACTAATCAAGCATTACTACTTAAACATATTTTGTACTGATGCAAAGTGTAGATTGTCCTAATCAATGGCAATAATCAAAGCATCAGATAGTGACTTGGAGTACAAACTAAAAGAGTGCAGTCAGTAGGCAAATGATATATGTTGATGAGAAATCAAATACCTCAAGAATGTTCAGCATTTTTGTCATTTGCGCAAACAAGAGAACACGGTGATTTTCTGCTCGGAGGCGTTTCAACAAAATGTCTAGTGTTTGAAGCTTTCCAGAGTCCTGAGAAATGAAAGGGATTCAAAGAAAGTCAGCTTCAAAAATAACTTACAGACCTAATAGGAAGGATACATTAAAGTCACATTCATGTCCCTACTGTAAGCAACTTCGCTGGGTCGAAACTCTGCATAGGTGGACAGGACCCAAATATTTGATGAGTTAACTGAAGAGCAGGCTGTGCGACTGGGAGTTCAGAATCAATTTCTTGAATTAAAGGATGAGGGGCATCTGGTTTTCTTGGCCCATTGAATTCAGATGTTCGTACAAACCCAAGCAGGAGCCTCTTCACCCATGGGTGATTCAACTCTTCTGTCATTCTATAAGCAAAGTTCCGATCTGAGCATTGAACATTTATCTATCAAGAAGAAAAAAGAGTTTCCATTAACTCGGTATGATTCCTGATACAACAAACCAAAACAAGCAAAGAAACAAAGGGGTAAAAAACATACTGGAGGAGCTCTAGTTCGTGGAATAAAGGTATATGTTGAACGAAGAAGTTTGACATTGGACAAAAGCAAATCCTGATGAGATGCAGTTAAAGCCTCAAATGGAGCATGGCCAAGACGTTTCGTGAATCCATCCCTGAGCAAAATAACCTCAGCTTTTGACGGTATCAACAACATTCTTGTTATGGTTCTAACTGTTCTCTTCTGGATAAAGTTGCAGCCAATGTCATCATATATTGCGTCAGTCAGTCCACCTAAAATTTCATCCATCTCTTGTCTATCCCAGCTCAACATAGAAAATAAAATTCTCTCCATAAAAGAAGCAGTTGCCAGAAATGCAACCTCTGCAGGTGACAAATCCATTAGACGGGCAAATCCAAAAGCGCCACTTTGGATGGACAATGCATCAGACCCATTCTTTTGTGGAAATACAGACTTATAAATGTTTTCTGGCGAGAAAATGTTAAAATGCTTTTGAAAAAACTCCTCATAAACTCCCTGTGCAACTGATCTGCAGAGTGTTTTAGAACTCTGGAGAACCTCTCGCTGGATAAGTTTAGGTACCTGAGAAAATGGGGGTAAGAGAAGTGGTTTATTATGGTCTGAAACAGGCGGCATGAAGGCTTCACAATCAAACGTATCAGAAAAACCAATTCGAGTACCTTATATGTTATGGGATTCTGACCTCCTGAATAATGTATATCTTCCAACTCCCCAAAAGGAGGTGGCAAAAGAGAATTTGGGACCTCTCCAAAATAAAGGTACGTGCTTCCTTCATTTCTTTCAAATAACTCAGGGTGGTTGCAGACCTGCAATTCAATGAACAGCAAGCTTCTTCACATAAGATTCATAGAACCTAGATGTTTATCGCCTGAATACGTTTTGTTTTATAATAGTGATTCAAGAATTCTACAATCAGTTACTCTCAAGGTACATAGAAAACAATTTCATTTCTATAAGACAACAAAAACAACACACTTTATTTTATAATTATACAAATAAAAAACTACTTCATAAATGAATAGACAACTTACCTTCCTGAGCTGAATAACAATATTCATTAAATTTAGGATCTTTTTTTCATTAAGGTGCCCTCGACTGTTATCAAACAGCTCAGCCAGAGATATCTTATTCTTTATAGCTTGGTAAAAAGCCTGCTGCCGAGAACTCAGCTTGCAGTGTACTGTAATCTCCGTTTTCTTTGTCAGCTCAGAAATCACATCCTTTTTAACCCGTCGAAGCATAAAAGGCTTCAAAATGGCATGCTGACAAAGAAAACATGATATCTATAAGAAACTCTCATTTTACAAAACAAAGGGAGCACAACCAAAGGTAAAGGTGAGATTCAAACATAGGCCAGCTATGCAAGGAGTGAGAAATATAGTGATCTTAGGAGTGCCCCTCAAGATACAATTCTAGACAGTTAATGGAACTACATTACTAAAGCAAACCTTTCAGAGGCTACATTGACCACAATCTCGAGTCCATGATAAACCAGAGCACCATGAACAATCAGTTTTAAGTTCGAACAACCATTCAAAACTTATACTTAATTCTAACTCTGTGGGAAGAAGGAAGTGATCAAACATTAACTGTTCATAGAAGATTAAAAGTTGATGGCAATGAAATTATGTTATTTAAATAGAGCATTAGCAAGGAAATGGAGTCCAAATAGAGCAAGAGAATGAGAAATATTGAAGTTTCATGGATTATCCCTGGAAAAATCCAGGGACTTATTTAACACTTAAAGCAATATATTTCACAAATATGAATTATTAAAATGACATTCAACATTCTTGCCGTCCTATCATAGAATACAGGTGTTAGGAGCAGCATTGCATCATATTGTAAAAAATTATCAGCTATTCAAGCCATTGCTACAGTGTTTTCCTGGCGCAGAGTATCTAGGTCTAGGCTTAAGAGAACATGGGAGATAAGACCATGACATGTAATTTGGCTTCATCTGCAAGACAAGTCCCTCCGACAAGAAGCAGGTGTGGCTTGAATGATAGTTTCTAAAGAGAGCAAGGAATCTACATCCTCTAAAGAGAGCAAGGATCACATCCCACCAAATGAGGAATGAATAACCAACTAAAGTGAAGGAAACCCACCAATCTGTTAAGCTGGTGCTCATTCAGTGTTCCTCCATGTTCAGCATGGTTCTCAATCCTGTTGATTAAAAAATGAAACTTAGCAACAAGACAAGAATTTCTGTTCCTTTCTTTTTTTGTCAAACTAGTCCATATGCATGATTAAGGTACACATACCCTTTAGAAAACCACTCACTAAATTGCTCATGGCTGTCGAATAATGTTGGCATGATAAAATGCAGAAGCGCCCATAATTCTGTCATGTTATTCTGAATAGGGGTACCAGTTAGAAGTAAACGGTTTCGACAATTGAAACTGAGCAGAGTCTTCCATCTTATACTGCAATAAACAACATGTAATGTTAGAAGAGAGCAAATGGGAATAGAAGTTAAAACAACTGAAACAACTTTAAGAATCGACGTTTACACAGATAACATTTTCACCATATCACAGTAAGAACAACTGCTCCAAATTAAAGTTCTTGTCAAAACACATACACACTGAGAAATTGATATAGGTTATACTAATACATCTTCAAATAATGAAGGAATTAACTGCGAATGCTCCAAAATATGGATCCTCATATCTTTTCTCAATATGGTCAACATCATCCACCAAGGGCCATCATTCGCTACTATTATTTCGCTGTACCCACTCCATTCAAACTAAAAGAAAAGCAGCAAGCAAAGCAGTTCATGTATGTTAAGCAACAAAATCCACATGGTTAAGTCAAGGAGTAAGTGAAGGCTTTATATTATGATGAGGACTCTCCAGTCATTGCCAATTGGTTTTACTTTGGATGCCTTAACAATGTATTAGAGCCCAAGGTTTATCATTGCCTCTGTCATGGCCCACATGACAGGCCCATTTTCATTTGTCTCACTAGCTTGCATCTGAGGGGTGTGTTAGGTGGTAAAATCCCACATAGTTAAGTCAGGGGGTCAGCCAAGGCTTTATATTATAGTGAGGACCCTCCCTTCATTGCCAACTGATTTTGGGATTGATGCTTTAACAACATACACTACATGGTAATTTGAGAATACAAGAAGAATTCAACTTCCCAGAGAATTAAGAATGTCTGCTTTCCTTCTTTTTTTTTTAATTCCCACAAGGTATGTTCAACCATTTTGGTCGGAACTATTCCCCACTTTGCAGAACTGAGTTTGTCAACGGCCAGGGATATTTGAACTCAAGACCTGTCCGAAGATCTGGTGGACAAGCCTCTGACCCAACCCATTTGGTTTCAAACTAAAAATGGTATATGTGTATGACGCCACATGCATGTGTGAAACCAATTGTGACACCCTCCTCTTTCCCCCCGCCCACCTGCACAGAGAGAGGGGGGGGGGGCTGTTGGGGAGGAAGAAAATCAAGGTTAGTTAGTACCTGGTTGAACTTTTAATTGCTTGAGCTTCATCCAATACCATGTATTGCCATTTCACACGCCGAAAGTATTTTTCATCTGACACAAGCAGTTGATAGCTGGTGATCAGGATATGAAATCCAGCCTCTCTGTTAAGAAAGAATAAACCAGTTATAAAGGTACATCATTAGAGAGAGAGAGAGAGAGATTTAAATCATGAATATGCTCAAAAAAAGAAAAAAACTTGTAAAATGCGTCATCTACAGAAAACTAGTTGGCCTTGACCTTCAAAAATTTAAAGGGTAACAGCAGAAGTACCAACCAATCCTATAAGCATGCAGAAAGATCGAATGGGTCATGTCTATTACTCTAAGAGTGAAAATGATGTGATCTATAACAGTTCAGCAAATAGAGAGAGAGAGAGAGAGAGAGAGAGAGAGAGAGAGAGAGAGAGAGAGAGAGAGAGAGAGAGAGAACATGACATAGAGACTACAAGAATTGGCAATAGGACTGCATCACTGTCCAATTTGTGACAAAAATATTTTTTTTATTTTATCAGCTGAAATGCCTATAATAAACACAATACCTTCGATAAAGACGTTTTGGATTGATGTTCTTCCGAAGAACTGTTCTCTCTTGAATTCCACCCCAATATGGAAGGGTTTTTAGGTCAGGGCAGAATCGACCAATTTCATCTGACCAATTATTCAAAACAGAAGCAGGTGCAACAACTAAAAAAGGTCCCCATATATTTTTCTCCTGTATAAATAAGTCAACTAATATAAGCTCTTATTCAAAAGCTGTGCAGATAAATAACCAAAAAGGTAATTACCTCAGCCAAATGGGCTAAGAATGCCATTGCTTGAATGGTCTTCCCAAGCCCCATCTCATCAGCGAGAATACCATTTAGACCCTGAAAGCCAACAAAGGGACCTTCCATTTGTCAAAATGGCAAAATATTGATGTAAGAAAACACCACATATCACTATTATATTTACATTTCCATGAAAGTGCGAAAAGAAACATCAAGGACCAACATACAACCTGCTCATAGCAATTAACAAGCCACTGGAGGCCCTTTAACTGGTATTCTTTAAGAGAACCTTTAAACATCTCTGGTGTCCGAACAGTTGAAGTGGCAGGCATAGTGGAGCTGCATTCAAGTAGCAAGAGCTCATAATGACTAACAAGTCTTCTTTTCCCCATTTTGCATTGGAAAAAAAAAAGAAGGAAAAAGGAAAACCCTAGAACTTGAGGATGCTTTCTTTATTACGAGAAATCAGAACAGTAAAGAAAATCTCACGGATTATCTAGGTCTATGTTACTAGATCCCGCCACAGAAATATCATGAGAGGTCTCAATATCAGCAGCCTGTCGCAGCTTCAAACATTCAGTGTCAAAAGCAGTTGTCAACTTCTTCTGCTTAGACACAGCAGCTTGAGCAGCTCTAAGTGCCTCTTTTTTCAATTCGGCTTCCTCAGGATCTTCTTCTTCAACAAATCCAGCATCCAAAGCAACCCAAGGCTTTTCTGCATTAGCTGTTTCATCATTTCCCACAGGCAAGGATTCAGATGGCAGGGCAGCCTTGTTCTGCATAAAATGGCTGTAAATTTCTGTTTGTTTTATAAGATAATTCAGCTGTCGCTCCTTCCTCTTTTCTTCTCGAAGCTCCTGTTCACGTTTTAAAGCTTCTGCAGCCTCTTTCTCCTCCCTTTTCCTCACTTCTGCCTGCAAAAACAATAATCTTACAGTATATTAATTTTTTCCCAGTTGACACCTGATCCTTAAGAGTGTGATAAGTGGGAAAAACAACTAGCTCCAAATCAGGAGGTGAAACATCATATAACTACTGCCTGATATCTTCATGAATGCCAAAGAACCAAACACAAGCTATAGGTAGGAAGACTCTGAGACAAAGAGAGGCAAGTAGAACTGGTTGCTAATGAGCTAATATCACATTAAGCAGCAAACAATGAACATAGAAAGACAAGTACACATAAAAACAAACAGACAAAATGCCTTTGACTAAACAAATGCCAAGGAACCCAATTACAATAATCAAACTACACCTTAATCCCAACTATGGTAGGGATCAGTCGTGAAATTGATCTAACAATTAACTACTTGAGGGATATTGACACTTGCAAATCCATGCCAAAAGAAAACTGTGTCGGTGATGTTATGACAGATGCCTTTCTAATGCAACCCTCTCCCATGGAAATCATGAGATGAAATATCAAACAATGTTACTATTCCAACATGAAAAGTAATGTGACATCATGTTTAATCCAATGCATTAGCTATAAGGAGGTTTTCTCATAAATAAACACACAGAAACAAAGGAAGGTGGAACAAGACTATTAGATACACAATTGGATATCACCTTACGAGTTCTAAACATGGTTTTTAATACCACAATATATCACAGTACATTGAGCGGTATACCACTTACCTGCAATACAAATATTTTCATATTTTATCATTTTTTAGTGTGAAATACTACAGTATATGGTGATATTTCGTGATATTTTGCATACCAAATCTCTTTTTATGTACATTTGTCAAAATACCATCGTGTACTGCAAATGCCGCGAAGTACATACCGCGGCATCTTGTTTTTTGCGGGGCATGTGAGATATTTTTTTGTCATCTACATCAAAATATCATACATAAATATGTAAAATAGTAAAATATAATTAATGTCATCATCTTTCACTGAATGTTCATCATCATCAGCTCCAATCTTTTCCAACAATCTATTTGGTGACAATCATCATTTTTTTTCAGCCACAATATAGTGTTGATCAACATCCCTTAATTAGATTTATGGTGCATGCTACCCCAACAGAATATTACTCTCCTTTGCAAAATTTCTTGACTGAAAACCAAAATTCCATGACATGGGATGAATATATTGCTTTTGCAGAACAAGATAGGACAGAAGCGTTATACTTTGAACCACCTAGGAACTCAATGTGGTACTAAAAAATGTATTGTTGTTATTGGAGTATTGTTTCTTTTCTTTTTCTCATGTATCAATAAATTAGCTTTTTTTTGCTGAGAAATATATATTCTGCTCTATATATTACATTTCTTTTATGTTTTTTTGCGTGAAAAAATATCATTTTCATATATATTTTATTTATATTTGACAAATAACGATAAAAAAAACTAGAATACATATAAAAAGGTGCAAAAAATTTTTATTGAATTTATTTAATCTTAAAATAATATTCTAACATATTTTTGGCAAAAAGGCCAATGGTAGCTATGCGGTATATCCTAGAATTACAGGGTGTGTTATACCTAGCATTAATGGTATTTAATACCTTGCTTTTAAAGAAGATTGCATCGGACACATAATTTGATAAAATTAAGCAAGAAAGAAGCAAGATACCATCTCTTTATCAGCTCGTTTCCAATAGAGCAGCATATCCCTAGCCAATTTCCTAGTGCGTGTAGCAGCACCTCTCATCAATCTGAGCGATCTACTCATTTTCATTTTCACCTGGTACAGAAATGCAACCATCACTAAAGCTAGAGAGCTGTAAATACCATAAATTGTTGTGAGATTATCAGGAGGTGTGAGGTGAAGAACTTTCGGAAAACATTATGATTTACCTCTCTTTGACAATTCTCAGCAAACCTCTTGGCATCAATTAGTTGCTTCCGATGAAACGCAGAAAAGATACGATGATGCTTGGGAATGTCTCTTCTAGCAATATTAATCCAAACTTTTCCGATTTTCTCCATCTCCTCCTTTTCGATGACCGAAGGGTCTTTCTTCACTTTCAGTTTTTTGGGTAGGCTTCTCTCAATGATCTTAAACCATTCACAAACAATCACCAAAATTAAATACAACTAAAATGAAGCATAAAAAACAACATCAAGATCCTAGATACACTTACCTCATATGTGTCTCCTTTCTCCAAAACCTTCACATAGTAGACCTGCAAAACACCACCGTCTGACAAAATTTGTCGGGGTATGCTTCCAGCAGCCCCTTCAGGAATTGATGAACTTAATGCACTTTCAGAAACCTTGAGACTGAATGCCTGAGTTGGGTTAGAAGAGAGCAAAGAACTTAATCTTGCTTGAAGCGACTCATATTGTGGTTGTGACTCTCCTATCCCAGCTCGGTTTCTAGAACCAAACCTTTTATCATTAGCCATCATTGCCACTAAAGACCCCAAATCTAAGGTTCCCTTCAAGTAAAATTCCTCAACCCAGATATCTGAGAAGCTTGGCAACTTCAACGATGCTGCGAGCTTATCGTAAGTTGGAGGGATTTTATAAGTGATACCCTCCCCAATATCCAGATAAGCAGGCTCATATGTTGTTCTGCAACCAACCATTTAAAAGAAAAGAACTTATGATCTGCAGAAACTACAACTCAAATGCTAATGACAGCAAAAGTAACATAGTACCTTCAAAACCAACAAAGCCAAATACAAAAACTTACCTAGGCAAAGAATCTGCCTCAACGTAATGTGCAAGCCCCTGTGGACTAACATCATTTGCCCACAGAGATGAGGTTTCCAAGTCGTAGAATCCTCCTGGATGCTCATTTCCAGATTTCCTACTTTTTGAGCTACTCAAATTATTCTTTGGAATTTGAGTTACCGGTCGAGGAGGAGCTGGACTCACTGAGGAATCCTTAAACCTCCTCCTGTATTTTTTAATATGTTCCCCCAGCATTGACCGATATCGCTCCTCTGTAATCCTTGTCCTGGGAAACTCCTCATCCTCCTCACTATTGTAAGACCTCCTCTTTCTCTTACCCAGAGTTAAGTCCCTCCCAGACATGGTCCCATTGCCATAGTTTGCCCTCGGCCTACCTGTCCAAATGTAATAGATAACCAAAGTCAATGAAGGATAGCTACATACATACACTTACAGGAGATAAAACATACATTTGGCGGAAGAATGATGCATAGGTGAACATATATATGACGTAATACCACACAAGTTTGAAATATTAATATAAGAAGGTTCAAATCATCCTACCTTGGCTACTTCTGCTCTCATCCTGACTACTATTCCCATAATAATCAAAATCATCATCTGGTTGTGGAACTTTGAAGTTCATCAGGGACTACAATAGAAACTCAAAAACAAATGAACAGATAAATAATTCATAGACAATAATTGCTATATTCGACGGAAAAAATAGAAAGTAATGTAACGAGTCGCAGAAATTTGCTTCCCCAATTTAACTGAGTGGAACACGAGAATGACAAATAGAGGAGTGCCGAAGTAACAAAAGTATCTTATCGATATCGACATTAATTCAACAACAAATGCAGAACGAATAACAGAAAATTTAACCAAAAAAATTGGAAATTCCATGACACAAACCTCGAGATTGAAGAGACTGGAGTAAGAAAGCGAGTCCTTAGAATGCCTCCTCGAGTCCATCAAGCGAGCGAGAATAGAAGCAAAACCCTAGGTACGAACGAGACGCATGGAAGTGTCGAGGTCTACTGAACCAAAACCTAGACCACAGCCACAAAAAGCGAGCTAGGACGGAGAAGAAGCGGAGGGTGCGCAGGATAAGTTCGGGTACAAACAAAGAGAACCACAGGAAGAATTGGTCATTGCTAAAATGCGCTGCCTAAGTTAAACATTTCCAGACCAGCATTGTTTTCTTTGATTATTCGCACTAGCCCAGAAAATTATACTATATACTAAAACCCGTGTTCGGGAACTGTTCAAATAAACAGTAAAATCAGTGTCTTTACCGTTTTGTCCCTTATAAGTTTTTTTTTTCCGTTTGTCATTTTTTTTTTATTTTTCCGGATATAATTTGCTTTTTTTAGAGTTTGATCCTCTTTTTGTAAGGTGCTGAATTTTCTGAGAATCTGTATTGCAATTTTACGCTTTCAATCTATTTCATGTGTTGTTTCGGTGAAAATATGGTTTCAGTCCCTAACTTTCTAATGCTTCCATTTTAGGCCCGAATACATCAGTGTTATATTTTGGTCCCAAATTTTATAACTATTAATCTACCTCTTCTATTTGCTCTCTTTATCCCAAGCTTTTTTTTGTTATTGTTTTATATACTATTTTCTAAAGAAAAACACTGGTGAGCATAATTTGTTCTCTTTATCTCTAATTTTTTTGTTATTTTTTTATTTATTGTCTTCTAAAGCAAAATCTTGGTAATCATGGTTTATTTCTTTAGCTTGAAGAAATAACTTTTGACATTAAGGTTTTAACAATTGACTTAATAAAAGTTAAAAAAAGATAAATAAATTGAAGATAGATTTTTCTAAATAAATTTATAAAGAATATTAAAAATTGAAATTTCAGTTAATAGGAGATAAAATTTTTTAGTGAATTAATTTTTAATGAAAAATTTTATCCATCATTTCAAAACATGTACAATGTTATGTTTCATATTCATTTTCAATTTTAACAAGTATGGATCGATAAATCAAATTACTTTATTAAACTCTAAAGCTTTTGAGTGAATTTTACTAAATAAATTTCTTATCGATATTAAAAATTGAAATTTAAATTAATAAGGGATGAAAATTTTTAGTAAATTATTTTTTATGACAAAAAATATTTATCATTTCGAAGCACATGTAGTGTTATGTTTTATAGAATTATGTTTTAATCACAATTAATCATTTTAATAATAAGAACATAACATAAAGAAAACCCAACCCAAAATTAAAATGAAGCGAAATTTAATTGATTAACATCCATTTATGAATGAGAATTTTTTAATTATTTATTATTGCCATTTGTTCTAATGTCAAAATTTATTAAAAAAAATTGTTTGCTACAAAGTGCGCCTAAAAAAGCTCTCTATATTCAAACCACCGTTTTATCTACAGTAAATTATAGTTTCTTTTTGCTTTTACCGTTTGGTATTAGGCTGGGTTATGACCCGCTCTATTGCCTGTCCTTTCCTTTTTTTTCTTTTTTTATGTTGGGTTGTGTTGCTTCTTTTGGAAGGTTGATTAAATTTTTGAATGAAAATATCTTTTCGATGGTAGATTTCGCTATTCTCCTACTTTCACTTTTCTTTTTTGTAAAATACATTTCCAGTCTCTATATTATTTCCGTTTTTAATATTAGACCCTGAATTTAATAAATTATAGTGATTTTGTTTAATCTCTTGGTTTTTTTTATTTTTTATTTTCTAAATTAAAATATTGGTCACCATGGTTTATTTATTTTTTTAGTGAAATAAGACTTTTTTTTTCTTAATTTTTCCTAAGTCAATTGTTAAACTTTTAATATCTAAAGTTTTTACATTTTCTTTTTTGGTCCCCAAATTATTTTTATTTTTTTTTCATTATTATTTTATTTAATATTATGACATTATATGATCGCCGCAACGCGCAGGTCTTCTATACCTTGTAGTACCTAATGCTTAACCCAAGTTACCCAACATGTTAGTCCAACACATGAATAAGATCTCCTTCATGGTATCTATACCATTTAAAATTGGTCAAATTAAAACTAGGGTCCTTTAAAATTTCATATAACAGACACACACACACCTGTATTGTAAAGAAGATTTTTTAGATAACTGAATATCACAGTGTAATAAATTGCATATTCATCCTCCAATTCTGTGTGTGTTATATAAAGCCCTCAAACATTTAAATGGTGCGTTAAGGCCATTAAGTTTACAAGATCAAGGAAAAATCTGAACTTTTATTTGCTTTTTCACTTATAATCCTTAGATAATCAAAATACGTCTAGGTCACTATTTCTCCAATAATGCTTAATCTTCAATTTAATTAAAGTGATTTACTTTTGTAATGACTTAATATAGATGATGCATAGTGTAATCAATAAAAAATACTTAAATTCTTACTAGGGTTAATAAAAAAAAGCCTAAACTATCAACTGTCCAACAAAAAAAATATTTTTTCTCTTCATTTCACTTGTTACTAGTAAAAAGTGTTATATATTGTTATTTACCCTTTCCTCGATTTACTTGTTCAACATGTTTAGTATTTATCGGCCTAAAGCCCAATTTGTCCCCTGAACTTTGCCAACTCGTACTTTTTATCCCCTAAACTTTGACTCGATTCGACTTACCCCCAAACTTTGTAAATTGGGACCTTTTACCTCATCAGTCCAATTAAATGAAGAATGTGTATTAAAATGAAAATAAAAGAAAAATTGAAGGGCTAACTAAATCATTTTTCTAATGGTTGACTCTTGTAAGTAAACAATAAGAAACTTTAACACAAACTTATAGGTGAAGATAAGGGAAAGATAGATAATCCCAATATGAAACTGAAACATTTGTGCTTGTTGTTTGCTTACAAGAGTCAACCATTAAACAAATAATTTAGGCACAGTTTGTTTGGATTTAACTCAACTAAATTAATGTGTTTTCCCGTAAAGCTCTCAACCCACATGTTATCAAAACAACTATTGCCCCCAAAGTTTGTGGAAATTACAACATACCCAGTATGTTTTCCTTTACTTTTCACAGTTGTTCTCTATCGTCTCAAACTGTAGTGTTTCTTGGTTTCATGTCCAAAGTCGAGCCTAAAAATCTCCTTACCTTTTTTCTCCTCCCTTGACAATGCTTTCCATTTCAAAAATAACAAAATCTTCCCTACTTCTCACCTTGCACCCCAAACTAGATATTGTTCATACAATATTCAGTGAACCTTGTGTAAACCGCTCCAATGCTAACCATTGTATGAAGGCTTCAAAACCTCCTTTATTACCTGATTTGATGACATACCATTTTAGTCATTGGTCTTGGAGTGCAAGCCTAGCCACCCTGTTGCGAGACTAAAGCTCAGGGTGTGGGGTATTAAGGTGGGACTCATGGGGGCTACCCAACCAAATTTGCGCAATATGGCCTCTGACGACCTATGTGTGAGTTGATGCCAAACCGTGTTTAAGCTCGATTCAAGTAGGAAACAAGTTGATGAGTCCTGGTGTTGACTATCAAACCTTCAATTAGTTCATGTAAGGCCTTTCACAGGCAAATGGTGTGAATCTGGTTGGGCAAATGTGGGTGAGGAGTAAGGGTGGCAGACATAAAAAAGAATGGAGGTTTCTGTGGGTTTAAGGAAATTTAAAGTAGTGAAAATTTACCATTGAACTGGCTAATTCCTCACCAAACAAATGACGAACAAAAGACATTTTTTATCTATAAAATTAACTCCGGCCAATTGATTCCTCGTTAATGGGGTATGCAAGGGTCGCAAAACAGATGCCGGCTGAAAAAGGCAGCCCACAGAATGAGCCTTGCAGCTATCCAATTGAGAAGACAAATATAGTCTTGACCTAGAAATCAACGAGCAAGAACCCGTCTAGCCATCGGCGGAACTAGATAGAGGCAGCCTTTAGTTTCACCTCGCAGCTGGACTAGTTTGGTCTACATGGCTAGCTTACCGGTCAGAGTGATGGTAATTAATTGGAATAATGGAATTATAATGGCAGTAAAGGAAACAAAAAGGTAGACCCACTCTCTTAACAAAGGATTAACATAGAAAATGCTTTAACAGAGGCATATTAAACCATGCCGAACAAACTGTTAGTTAGCCCTTTAGTTCTCCTTTTATTTTTATTTTAGTACACATTATCCATTTAATCGGGATGAGGGGTAAAAGGTTCAAATTTACAAAGTTTGAAGGGCAAGTAGAACTAAGTCGAAGTCTAAGGTGTAAAAGGTTCGAGTTGGCAAAGTTCAGGGGGCAAAAGGGGCTTTAGGCCATTATTTATCATGCATGTTACTAATTCTATTTTTCTTTTATATTATATTTATATCATGGACAATATATGTATCGGGCTTATCTGGGCCGTCCTCATTATGAGTCCCATATAGGGCCCACGAGAACAAACAATCCAAGTGGTTTGTCGTGTCTAACGCAAATGTGAGGCGTTGGGTCGACCTGACCCAGGACTGGCCCAAACTGGCCAAGCCTGGGTCTAGGTTATAGAGGACCAGACACAAACCAACTTCAGGAAGTCTAGTCTTGAACTGAGTTTGCGGGTTTACGATTTTTTTTAAAAAAAATTAAAAAAAAATTGATTATATATGTAATAAATAATTTTAAAGAAAAACACCGCATCTGGTTCTAGAAAAAGAGTCTTTGCCTTCTCTCTAGGTCTAGGATTCTCGGCCTCTAGCCTCATCTGAATCCTTGGGGTGGGTATATAGGACGAAACCGGCGGCCTGATCGTGGAAAGGGTCGTGGGTCGCAAATAGTAGTGGAGAAATCTCCAGCTTCGTCATGAATGGACAACAAACCAGAATCATTGGAATCTAGAGATGAAAGACAACTGAAAAGTAACGGAGCGAAGGTGGGGCTGGCCGATTCGTTAGGCCACAAATCTAACAAGGCTTGGGCACAAGTCGTTGAGGAAGAATTGATTCAAAAGCCAGCCTATTTGAATGTGCGACAACCGGCAAACTTCAAACTCCAATTTTGTGAAGTCGATGCAGCCTCTGATGCTATTAACCTTTCTGATGAAGAAATTGAGCAGGGATGCAGTGAATGGAGAATTACATTGGTAGGAACGGTGATTGGAATGGAGGTATCGCCAGAAAATATGCGCAAATATGTCCGATCACAATTGAATACAGTGTTGACACCAGTGGTTACAAAAATCCAAATGGGTTTGTTCCTATTGTGTTTCCACTCGCATGATGATTTGTTGAAAATATTGGAAAGACCAATGAATTTTTTGTTTGGTAAACCACTGCTGCTGAGGAAGTGGGAGGCAAATTTGAAACTAGATTGAGACCTCTTTGATGTGCTTCCGATTTGGGTTCGTTTGCCTGATCTTAAATTGCAGTATTGGAATCCGAATATTCTCAGTCATATTATTAGTAAAATTGGGAAGCCTTTATTAGTAGACACAGCGACGGTTAACCGTATGCGTTTGTCATTCGCTCGTGTTTCTCGTTGATGTTATTAGAAAGAATGATGTAGTAGACAACGTTGTTCTACGAAAACCAAATAGAGATCATGAAACCCAGGCTATAGTTTATGAATGATGGCCTAACAAATATAGTAAATGTAAGAAATGGGGACATAAGGAGGACGAGTGTATTCCTGAACCACGGATAATTAGAAAACCAAAGCCGACTGATGGAATTGATGACAGGCCAAACAAGTGGTACCTAAATAGAATGAGGCTTCTAGCTTGAGAAGTGGTGATGGCAAATATGTGCGTGATAAACCAAGCTCACATACTACAGGGTTTCCTTCAATCCATCCTCAAAGGTATCTTAATCAAAAGAAATGAGGTAAAACTAATGGTAAGCAAAAAATATTATGTTAGCAAATTCTTTTGAAAATTTGCAATATGTTATGGCTTCTGATTTTATACAGTGCTCGGATATGGGTTTGCCTTTTATTCCTATTTAACCATGTGGTGCTGTTGGAATGTGAGGGGACTTAATATTAGTCTAAAGAAAAAAAAGGTAAAGAGAATTATAAAACATTTTAATATTAGTCTTTTTGCACTTTTGGAGACTAGAGTAAAGAGCAGGAAATTCTTTGCTATTAAAAATAATATTGTTTCCCATTGGAAGTTTTTGAATAATTATAGTTATGCTATAAATGGTAGAATTTGGGTTTTATGGGATGGTGATATTCTGGAAACTAGATATCTTGAAGCTTCTGACCAAGTTATTCATATACATGTTAGTCACAAAATTGAAGATTGACAGTATTATGTGTCTATTATTTATGCTTTAAATGATCCTCGAGAGAGACCTGTGCTCTAGTCTAATCTTATTAAACATGCTGCTAATATTGATGGCCTTTAGCCTGTATGTAGGGATTTTAATAAGATTATCTATTCTGGTGAGAAGTTTTCAGGTTCTGGTTAAGTTAATTGGCATGATACTGGTTTATCTGGATGTTATAATACTAATGGTTTGTCTAATTTTTATAGTATTGGCTTATTCTATACGTAGAGTAACCATCAAAAGAATAAGGACCGTATCCTTTGTATATTGGATCGAGTAATGGGGAATGCTTCTGTGTTGTCCCCCTCTATTTAGGTTGAGTTTAAACATAATTATTGCTCTGACCATGCTTTGGCTTTGATTAATCTTTCAAAAATGCCTATTTTTCATTGCTATTCTTTTAAGTATTTAAGAATATGGCAGAATCATCCTAAGTATAATGACATTGTAAGGTCTGTTTGGGGTGATCAGAAGCATAACTCTATAACTGATGCTTGGGGTTGGATCCTGGGTAAGTTGAATCGTTTGAAAAAGGCTTTGAAATGCCTTAATATGGATGAATTTTCTGATATTTCTGCTAGAGTTGTTGCAAAAGAAAAGGAATTAGATCAGTTTACTATTGATTTAAACCAAAATATAGGGGATAAGAATTTTTATATGCATTGGCAGAAATGTTACTTTGAGGTCCTTAGTTTGAAAAAAGCTGAAGAATATTTTTATACTAAAAAATCTTCTTGTGATTAGCTAAAACTTGGTGATGCCAACACAAATTTTTTCCATGTTAAAAATGAAAGAGAGGTCTTTAAAAGAATATATTTCCTGTTTTATTTATAGGGACGATTGTAAGCTTAATTCTCACGAGGAAATTAAAAATGAGTTCCTTTCTTACTTCCAAGGCATTTTTGGAGTTAGGTCTGATCTGTTATCTCCAGTAAATAACAATATCAGTTTGAATAGCAATAAACTTTCAGTTGTGCAGAAGAATTTGTTGGAGACCGAGATATATATAGAAGAAATTATTCAAGCAGTTAAAGGTACACATCCCTTCAAAGCCCCTGGCCCTGATGGATTTACTACTGGTTTTTACCATCATAATTGGGAAATAATTGGAATGGATGTCATTTTTGCAATTCAAAGATCTTTTGATACCGGTATGTTACCTTTCGCTTTATCTGCAACTGTCATTCATCTGATCCCAAAGCACTCTCATGCTTCTACAGCCTCAGACTATAGACCAATTTCTTGTTGTTTTGTTATCTATAAATTTATTTCTGAGATTTTGACAAATAAGTTACAGGGGATTCTTCCTAATCTTATAAATAAAAGTCAAATTGTGTTTATAAAAGGTAGATTGATGGTTGATAATGTTATGCTTTGTCAAGAAATAATCAGAGGTTATAATTGGAAAAACATAACTCCGAAGATGTGTCTTAAGATTGACCTTAGGAAAGCCTATGATCTACTAGACTGGAATTTCTTGGAGAAGTTCTTACTAAAGTTGGATTTTCCTTCTCGTTGGGTTCAATGGGTGATGATTTGTGTTCGCTCTCCTTACTATTCTGCTGTTTTGAATGGGTCTTTGTGTGGATTTTTTCATGAAAACAGGGGAATTAGACAAGAGGATCCTCTCTCTCCCCTCTTGTTTGTTATTGTCATGGACTATTTGTCTAGATCATTAGATAAGATGTTTAATGAGTGTTATATTGGGTTTCACCCTAAATGTAAGCATATTAAGCTTTCTCATGTTCTTTTTGCTGATAACATTATGATTTTTGCCAGGGGTGACCTTAGTTCTGCTAGAAATCTTTCTCATTGTTTGCAAGTTTTCTCCCAAACTACTGGGTTGCAAATTAATTTGGATAAAAGCCAGGTCTTTTTTTTGTGGTGTTTTTTTGGCAATTGAATCTGAAATTCTTTTTATTCTAAACATGCCAAAGGGCACTCTTTCTATTAAATATCTGGGAGCGCCTTTAGTTGACCAAGGGGCTTCAGATTCAACATTATAAGCCTTTGGTAGAGAAAATCCTTCATAACTTTCATGGTTGGTCTAGTAAGCTTCTTTCTTTATGTAAGAAGATTACAGCTCATTAAAACTGTCATTTTTAGTATCCAAGCATATTGGTCTAATATTTTTTCTATTCCTAAAGGGGTGCTTCTTTATTTGGAGAAATGTTGTAGAGCTTTTCTTTGGACAGGTTCAATTACTGGTAGAAAATTTTCTGTAGCTTGGACTAAGGTGTGTGTTCCTAAAAGCTAAGGTGGTTTAGGCATTTTCAATCTGATAGGCTGGAATATTGCTTCATATGGGAAAAAACTTTAGAGGCTAATGAATGATAAGGAAAGTCTTTGGGTCCAATGGATCCATGCTCATTATGTGCCTTTCATGTAATGTTTCTGTCTGTTGGAAGCATATTTTGAAGGTAAGAGAACATTTCTCTGATTATGTTCATGATCAAGTGTATGATTGTGTTAAGAATGGTAAGTTTGTCATGAAACTTGCTTATTTACATGTGGTGGAAATTTTGATAGAGTGAACTGGGAAATAATGGTTTGGAGATCTATCCCAAAGTTTTCGTTTGTTTGCTGGCGGGCTATGCTAAATAGACTGCCTACTTTTGATAGATTAAGTAAGTACATGGATGTGAGATCCTCTTTATGCCTTCTTTGTCTTCGATTTAATGAATCCAGGGATTGTCTTTTTTTCGAATGTTCTTTTTCCCTTTCTCTTTGGCGTGAAGTAATGTGCAAACTCATATTGAGGGATGCTCCCAACAAATTAAACAAGTTTTGTGACTGGTTTGTTTGTGTGGTGAAAGGTAAGTCAATAAAGTCTACAATGCGAAGAGCCTATGTAGCTGCTTTGGTTTATGTTATTTGGCAGAAACGAAATAAGAGAATTGATCACCATAGGTGTAAATCAATGGTGGACCTTTTGAGGATTATGGATTTTAATATCTCTATTAGGTTTGGATATTCGTTTGATAATATTCTCTAGATTGTATTACCTTATTTTGCTATAAAGCACAGGTTTAGGCTCTTTTTTTTTATTATCCTTTTTTAGGGCAAGCTTTGCTTTTTTCTTCTTGTAGGCCCCTATCATTCTCTTGTAAGTGCCGTTGGGATTTTCTTGATGAAATGAATATGAGCACCCTCCGAGGTGTTTTATAAAAAAAAAAAGTCAAATAGAACTTACAAATAATCGTAACGGACTTTACATTTTCAAATGGCAAAAACTTTTCAAAAATAATAAAAAATAAAAACTTATGATCTATGTTTAACAGTATAGTCAAATTTAATACAAACTATATGTAAGAGGGAAAAAAAATTCAAGTTTATTCATCAGATATTACTTCATCATATGAACTCTTTTAGTCTTGCTTTCGGAGTGTTGCAAGGCCCCAATATTGGTTGCACACGTATACTTCCACCGCCTCAATCGTCAATCTTGATTATTTCTTCGATATCACCCATTTTCCTATATTAAATGTTGTCTCAGATGCTATGATGGAAACTGAAGCGGAAAAAATCTCTTGTGCGATTATCGACAAGATCAAAACCTTGGTCTCTTTTATTTTCACTATTCCAATATATCAACGTCGCTTAACTCGAACAATGTGTTAAAATAATCATCAACCTCAGCTAAACCTGGTGTCGTCGGTCGATGATGCTTTAGCATTTAAAGGGCCAAATTTAATCTTGATGAGATTGATCTCCTTGTAAACTTGGTTTGAAAAGCTTCGAATCTTACCTTATTCAAATGCTGCTCACAATATAACTTGTACAAAGAATATAAGTACTCAAAAGCAATAGCAGACATAACCAAAACATTTATATAAGATATTTTTAAACAAGTAAGATAAATGCCTTCAAGCAATATGGTTATGCCCATTAATTTGACATATGGGTCAAGCAAAGAAGCAACTAAAAAGATAGGTGAAATGTTTTCAAAATACTGAAGCCATTCAATAATTTATTATCTTTAAACTGATGTAAAGCATATGTAATGTTCACTAAATGAAACAAAACTTGATGAATGGTTGGGTAGTAAATATTTGAGAAATATTCAGTAGCTTTGTAAAAAGACTTAAGCAATTCACCGGTTTTAAAACATTTTTCTTATACTTCAGTTGTAAGAAATTCACAACCCATCTTTAAGTTCATGAAATGTGTCAACAAATTTGCATACAAGTATGTATCTTACAACATCAAACATGTGGAGTTCCAGTGGATTGAACAATCCAATTTAAACCGTTTCTAATAAAATGATTTTTTATTTTTAAAATAAAATCATTTAAATTCATGAAACACAGTGGGTCTTGATTTTAAAAATGTTAATGAGTTCTGAATAGGCTTGCCTTTTTCTCATGAAGCCATGACTTATGAAGTAATAATAGTGATTAATGTAAAATTAGGAAGAGATTAGTAGAAAATTTGGAAGAAATTAGCAAAAAAGCTCAAATGCTTGAGAGAATATAGTAGAGGAAGAAGGGAGATTAAATTTGGTGTAAGGGTAGAGTGGAAATGATATTGTTATTTATAGGAGATGGGCAAAAATTGTTTGAACAAAAAAGTAATTCAATTTTAATTGTTGGGGGATAGGGTGAAAATGAAATTTTGAGGGTCAAATTGTAGCAAAAAACTGTTGGGGGACTGACTTTGTAATTAACCATTTTTTTATTTTTTTTAGTGCAGGAGTCATTAGAAAGTAGCCCAACGTTAGGCCCGGACTGAATTGGCCGATCTTGGGTTGGGCCAATATATTTTGCATCCTTCTCTCCCTCCAACCCAAATTTGGCCCACTTATTTGTAGGCTTCTCATGGTCCATGATGGGTGTGGGTTTAACGTCGGGTCCGTCCCAGTTTGGGCCGGGTTGGACCGGCCCATGTCCCATCTCTAGTCTAACGTCTATGATAATGTATATTCCTTTCCTTTTGATTTCTCTTTCCTATTATTTGCACTCTGCATCTTTGCCTAATTTGTTTTACATGCAGGCCATCTGTTTTTATGATGCATGTTGCTATTTATTTATATTTCACATATTGTTCATTTTTGTTATGCATATTGATATTGCTTAATCACGCTTTGCATCTTTACCCCTTGCATGACACTTAATTATATACATTTAATTACATTTTCCCATAAAACTTAAGTACTTAGCTCATGATTACAGATACTGCTCAAGGTTCAAACTCTATATTTAGCCCATAATCCTAATAAGTCCATCAAATTAAGCTCCAAGCTTATATTTAAGGGTTCGTCAAGCTCAATTCCACCTCATTTCTTATCAGGCTGAGCTCAAACTAGGCTTGACTTGACTCATCTTCAACCCTAATTGCAAGGTAAGGTTTCCATTTTACCCAAGATAGTAACTGTACTAAATTGATAATTGATATTTATAATACATTGGGATAACTGAGAGTGATATCCACACCGACTAGTTCAATTAGAGCTAAGGGTTGACATTGCCTAATTTGAGGCCTTGGTTCGAGCTTTACCATTCGTTTTATTGCTTGATACCCTTGAAGTTTCAAGAAACTTGTAATTCACCCCCTTTAGTTTTTAAATTTTGATAGATATCATTATTTGTACATGATATATATATATATATATAATTTCAATAATGCGAACATTTCACTCTTTAATAATGGGATGGGAAATATTTTTCCTAAAGGGATTCAACACAACCCAATCCCAATTAGTGGAGACATAATATGGCCACCGCATACCCAATCTTGCCAAAAGAGCAAGTAATAACAATAACGTGGTGGCATTTCTATGGGAGCCTGTACTTCAATTGCTCATTCTGGTGTAAAAAGACAATAATTTGAATGCAGAATGTAAAAAATAAAAATACAAGATTTAAAATTAAATCTTCTTTATTCTGGAATTATTATCATGTTGCTTTTATGGCAACTAAATCACATAACTTAATAAAGTACACTAACATAACATGGAAATTTCCTATAAAATAGGATAGATGAAATCAATACTATGCTGTACATATCTCATGCAAGAATCAAGTTAGAAAATAACAAAACTTACCAAGTTAACTGTATACTTCTGTAATGCATGGTCACTAAAAAAAAAGAGGCAAAACAGTCATCTCGCCCCTTAAATTGAGCTATTTTCCTTTGCACAACTGGCCCTTACTCTGTTCAGATATGCCCAACTAGTGTGCTCAATTGAATAATTTTAGGGTTAATTACAATTAGTCCCCTAAATTTTAGAGAAAATTACACTTTGCCCCTTCTATTTAAAAAATATACACCATACCTCCTACATTTTTAATACAATTCAACAGCAACTTTTAAAATCTTAATTTATGCTGTACATTTGTCATCTTTAAACAATTTTAATTTATATAGTATTGTTTTAATAATTAACTGGCATTTAAAAAAATAATATTTTAAAAACTGAAATAAATACAAAAAGAAAAAACTAATAACTTAAAATTTTCATTAACTGTAAAAAAATATCATATAGATTAAAATTACTAGAAAGTGGTTATCGTAAAGTCTAAATTAAGATTTCAGAAATTATTGTCGGACTGTATTAAAAAGTTGAGAGCAAAGTGTATATTTCTGAAACAGGAGCTAACAAAGTGTAATTTTACCTAAATCTCAAATGACAAATTATAATTATCCCATAATTTTAATGAGCAAAGTGAAAATTTTCAATTTCCCTTCTCTTTATCATAGCCATAAATGGGTTGAGCTGAACTCGAGCCCAGTCTTTCAGTATTGTTTATCTTTATTAAGATTGTAAATTGGTTAGTCAAAACTTGAGCTCACCAGGCTCATGCTGGGTAGTGTACAATAACTTATTCATACAACTTGAAAATCTAGCTTAAATTTGTTCAACTTGCACAATCGATATTTGAACTTAGCTTGAGGGAAGTTTGATACACTCAATAGATTCAAGAGCTAAATATAACTTTTTAAAACTATTTAACATAAATCTCCTAGGATAGTACTAAATTGGAATTTTTTTTTAAATATTAATCATGTACTACTTTATTTATAAGTTTCCAATTAAATTTAAATTATTATAAAATAAATACAAACTAGAAAAACGTAAAACTAGTTCATCAAATTTGAACACAATTCATATTCATAGCAACAGTTTTCATACTATAAGAATTAGGGTCAAATACATGACATCTACTAAGCACCCGTCAAGTATAAGATTCTTGTATTTATAGCCTACACACACTTAAGACAATTGAGTTAGGTAAAACCTTTTTACCCATATAGTTTAATTAGACAAATGAAAGACAAATGTACACTATTGGGAATGCAACCACATGTAAAGTACAAGACATTCTTTGCTAAAGTGACGGAGCGATGCAAAATCTGGGGTAGCTTTCAGTATCTGGTTAACTGCAGGGTAGCTTAGAATTGAGATTGCATAAGAGAGGCTAATATGATGAGCCAATTAAATACATGCCATTAAACATATACATACACGGATTGTATGTGGATATGAAGATTCTCAAAGAAAATTCTCTTGTTAGGCTATATATAAGCAGATCTTGAACTAAATATTAATTGACATCCCTATCACAAATGCTTGACTTCTCAATCCCCATTTGCAAGAAACTTAAGTCAACAGTGACAAGAAGAGTCACTGTGTTGGTTGAGATCAAAGGTAGATGTATGAATAATGATTGAATGAAAAATGATGGTTAAAAGACTTTAACAGAAAAAATTGAACGAATGAGACAAGCAGAAGTAGGAGTGATCAGTATTCAGTTCAAATCGAAGAAATTGAAAAACCAAAATAATTTGAAATTTTAGTTGGGTTAATTTGGTAATTCGGTTCAATTTGGGTTTTGGTTGAAACCGAATAACAAAAATTTCAGTTTGGTTCAATTTTAGTTTTGGATATCGGTTAATTCGGTAATTGAATCAACCAAAATTTTTTATATTAGATTTCTTTTTTTATTTTTCCATGAACAATAAAGCTACAAACTAATCTAAATTAGCTTGGATTCTTATTTTCTTTCTTTCTATGGACAATAAATCTTCTATATTGAATGTAATTTGGAAAGAAAAACAATGTCTCTATCTCATTTTCTCTCTTATAGAATCTCACTCCCATTTCTTTTTATTAATTCGGTTTGGACTGAACCGAACTGAAATATTTGAGTTTAGTTTTAATTATATTTTATAGGCTAATTCAGTTGCTTATCATCCAAAACCAAAAACTGAATAAACTGACTAATTTGGTTCAGTTTAAACCAAATAATCACCCCTATTACAAAAGGTATGAGATGACAATGAATTTTACACATGAAAATATAAATTGGTTTTAAATCCACCTTTTCGTCGCTTTCTTTAACTTTTAAGTTTCACAATAGGGCTTATTGGTATGTCCGGAAAAGGTCAGCGGCTATTTGGGCACAAAAGAAAGTTCAGGGGCCAACATATTTTTTTCCTGGGTCGAGTGGTTAGAAACGTAAAAGATCAGAGGCCAACAGGGGACTTCTGCCAAGAAGGGAAGAAAAGTCATAAAGGCAATAAATAATTCAAAATCCTGGATTTAGCTGTCCACTGTCAATATGCTATAAAAAACTGCCGAGGATCCACCTAATTCGCGTTTCAAACTTCAATTTTCGAACTTCGATACCATGAGTGGCGGATATCCTCAACCTCCCCCGGGCTATGGATACGGTCCGCCGTCGTCTCAGCCCTACGCTACCCCTCCATACGGCGGTGCTCCTCCATCTGCTCCATATGCCTCCGCCCCACCTGGGTCCTACGGCTCTTCTCCCTATGGAACTCCGTACGGCGGACCTTCCGCTCCCTATGCTCCTCCACCGGGTGAGAAGCCGCCCAAGGACAAGCCAGGTGTTGGTGGAGCTCCTCGTCCGGGCGGCAGCTACCCCCCGGCGTCTCCTTATGGGAGCCCTTTCGCCTCTCTTCTACCGTCCGTGTTTCCTCCCGGTACTGATCCGAGCATCGTAGCCTGCTTTCAGCTGGCGGATCGGGATGGGAGCGGATTTATCGATGATAAGGAGCTGCAAAGTGCGCTTTCTTCGTACAATCAAAGCTTCAGCCTCAGGACGGTTCATTTGCTCATGTATTCCTTTACCAATTCCAACGTTGGAAAGATTGGTGAGTTCCTGAGCTTGTCTGCTTTTAATATCTGTTTCAAATTCTTGAGATGAGAATCTCTACGGTTGACGGTTCAGTGGAGATAATTGTGAGCCATGATCTCTGATGTGCGCTGGGGTGGTGAATGGTCTGGGACTTTGAATACTGTTTTCGCCCTGAATTTTTCTTGGTTCGTTTGCTTAACTATTCAGATCGTTTAAGTCAAACTTTTAACTCAATATCCAGGCTCGTTGACTACAATTTACTTCCAGCGGGGGTTATGTAGGAGGCCCACTGGAAAAGGCATAAGGCGTATGAGCACTTTGTAGGAGTATTACTTTTATTGCGGACTGATTCTGTGTAAGGAGGGGTAGATGATCTCACTTCTCATAAGCATGTTCCTGGATGAGGAAGGTGTCCTTGGTACCCCTGTAGCCTGTATCCAACCTTGTGGGGCACCGAGGTCTCACACAGGGTACCAAAGCACAACCCAGTGGTGCACCTAGGTTTTACACCGGGTACAGAACTGTTACTTCGATATGGGACTGGTGTTTATATCTGGGCATCGTGTAACTGGATAACAAAGAGGCTCAGAAAATTCAGTAATAGTAGAAAGTTACTCAAGATGCTCTAGGCTTGGTTGATCTTTTCTCTCACCACCTAGGATCATGACTTATGTGAGATGTGTTCATGATATTGCCCCTCTATTTTGAGTGTTTTTCTTATGTCAATTTTACAATAGATCTGATTGCATTTCATAGAACTGTGGTACGTATAACATCCATTATACTTAAGGTTAAAATATGTTTGTAGCATACTAGTCTGTTGGAGATCTTGTTGATTTGTCACTACTCGTTCTGTTATTAGTCACTTTGTCTCATAATTCTAACTGTTTCCTTGGGAATTGGTGGGTTTTATTTGTTTCATTTCGTGAGTTTTATGGGTTGTTGTAGATAGTCTAATATGTATTAGGATAGTAACATAATGCATGTCGGAATGAAATTACCCCGTAACTTTGATGGTCTCCTTATTGGATGGAGCAGTTTTTATACATAAACCAGAGTTGATGTGTGTTGAAAATTGAAATATCAGGGTCCAAAATTTAAGATGCTAGAAGTTACACGAGTCACGCATAGTTTTGATGCGAAAGGCGATTCCAGTGATCCACTTATCTAGGGATGCTCTCATCTCCCAACATGTCCCAATTACATATGCATTTTACAGTTGTTGTGCCGATGAATGATCTTGTAGTAGGTTCTGCTATTTTTCTCTAAGTACTGAAGTAAATTTCTATATCACTCTGATATAAGATTTTGAATGAAATTTTATGTAGGACCAAAGGAGTTCACTTCTCTGTTTTACAGCCTTCAGAACTGGAGAGTAAGTCTGGTGTTTCTTGTAGATCATCTGCTGCTTCCCATTTTGTAAAGTCGCATTGATTTTGACTACGTGCAGGGAATTTTTGAGAGATTTGACCGGGATAGGAGTGGGAAAATTGACACGAATGAATTGCGAGAGGCACTCTTGAGTTTAGGATTTGCAGTTCCCCCGGTTGTGCTGGACTTACTGGTCACTAAGTTTGATAAAAGTGGAGGAAAAAACAGGGCTATAGAATATGATAACTTCATTGAGTATGTAATTCTTTTCACAGCATTTTCCGTTGGTGTTCTTTTTGCTGATGTACAATTTTTGACCATGTATTGCCCTTTTTGTTTTGTTTTGTTTTTTTCATTAATACAGGTGCTGCCTCACGGTTAAGGTAAGACGTACAACTATGAAATTTCAAGAATACCGTGCATTTTTTGCTAGGAAACTTATAAAAATGATACATATTTGCAGGGATTAACCGAGAAGTTCAAGGAGAAAGACACCTCTTACTCTGGCTCTGCAACTTTTACTTATGAAGCATTCATGCTGGCTGTTTTGCCCTTTGTCGTAGCCTAGTGTGTTACAAGGCTTCTGACAGTTTCTAGAGGTTTAATGCGTATAATCTAATTTTCCTAGTGTTATTCTACTAGCAACTGTTGGCAAGGGTGTGATGTAAACCATACTCCTGCAACAATTTCGACTCGCGGGTTTGCAAGTGTGTTTATGGGCGTGATTTTTCTTTATTTATACCGTATTGTACTTTGACCATATATCAAATTGATATGTTTTCGTTGGTAAATGCGTTGTGTTAAAAGAAAAAAATGTCAACTTTTTTCTTTGGACGTAGCTCTAGTGGTGCTTCAGTTTCGCCATTTCACATATGAAGCTTCAATTTAAATGCAACATTTTGGGTCGCCTTTATTAGTAAAAGATTGGAGACAGGTTGGAGGACTGCGAAAAGGAGTATAGGTGTTGCCGGGTTCCAAAAATGGCGTAGTGGACTGGATTGATCCAGTCCCGCGAAGAACATTGAGTCTACCAGATTCGGAGGCAAGAGAGAGGGATGTGGTTCAACTGAAATTGGTGTACGAAAATTGGTTTGCAGTTGATTCGATTGGTAGAGGGTGGGGGTGTGGTTGTTCTTTTGGGGTTCAGAATGGGAGAACAAGAAACACAATGAAGTATGTGTGTGTCAAGGGGGTATGGAGGAAGGGGATTTCGAAATTTGAATTTTCTTTAATATAACATTGTTAGCAAATAAGTAGGGGTTAGAGGTCACCATTCAGGGCACGAATTCTTTGGTTTGTTAGGTGATTCAAGGTAGGCATTAAAAGAATGTGAAATAAGTTCATACGTTTAGTAAAGCTTATTGGCTGGCTAACAAATTCTATGAGAAGGTGGTGCGTCGCACATTGGGAAATGGTAAGGAGGTTTCTATTTGGTTTGATAATTGGAGTTTTCCAGCTCTGTTACATCCAATTTGTTTTAACTTAAACGGCTGTTCGTTTCAAATTAAACCGCCCCGTTAACGTGTTTTGCATAGATTCACTTTCTAATGAGTTAGAAAACTCCCTAAAGTTGTAAGTAATTACAACCAACCCAGTCTTGTCTTCCGCCTGCTTTCTTCGTCCGCTTTCTTAGATACTTGCCATCCTTTGGTCATTTTCTCTGCTGCTCTTCACCCCTATTTTCCACATCTGTCCTTTTTCCTTTTTCATTTAATATCAATTTGTTATCAAAGAAGGTGGAGGTCGTGGTGACGATGATTCGCTTTTATTTTTTTTTTTTTGTGCTTTTTTTATTTTTTGAACTACTAAGCTAAATTTCTGTTTGATTTTTTGTTGGATCTATTTTTCCTTTCACCTTTCGATTTAACAAAATTCAATCACAACCAGAAAAGCCTGATTCTTGAATTCACCCATCTCTTTACTTTCTCCGTTTGTCATCGTTTTGCCCTCTTTTGTAATGGCCCACATATGGACCACTGCTTGATTGCTCTTTGGATATGGTGTGATTTTGGTTTTTTGAGCTACAAAGTGGAGTAATTAAATGTGATTATAAGGTAGTGAGAAGTATGGAGAAGGTTCCCTATCTACCGAAAGATTTGACTGGCTGGCGACAGAGCGGCTGTGGGGTGAAAGACTTGTCACGTTCTCGCATGATGGATAGTGAAATGGCAGATCGGTCGTCGCGAAAGTTATTGGAAACCAGGATGGGGATGGGTTTGGTTGTGTGGCAGCGGCTCACAAAAAAAAGGGGCAGTCATCGTGAGGCTGTAGAGATGGAGATGGTTTTTTTTTGCAAATTGGGCGAACTTCAAGGGCAATTATCAATTGGTTTCCATACCCATGCCCAATAACACGTTAATACGTTTGTGTTAACCCAAAACAAACCGGGTCAATTGATTTCAAAATAATTTATTTTTATTTTTACATCTTTTTTACTTAGAACTAATTTTAATTAAAATTCAATAATATTTAATTGCAGTAATCCATTGAAAATACAAGTTTTGTAATATTATTAAATTTTTATGAATTTCTCTAGTTTAAGACATTAAAAAAGAAAAATTCATAAAAATTTAACAATATCATAAAAATTTACTTTCAAATGGATTATTGCATTCACATAATATTGATTTTCAAATGAAATTGATTTTAGGCAAAAAAAGTGTAAAAATAAAATGAAGTCAGTTAACTTAAGTTAAAACGAATTGGCTCTTAATTTATTATGTGCTTAAGATTTTAGCAATAATTCTTGTCATACCTGGAAGAACCATTACCTGTATATAATGTTTTTCATCCTAGATGTGTTTGTTATTCTTCAAATTCCTCTTTGGTTTGGCAGATAGGTCAAATCGCTTTTATACGGGATAATGGGTATTATACGACTAAAAATGGGACTTTCATGGTTGCTTCAACTCAATTAACTACCATATAGACTTTCAACATAATGACTAAAATATTACTTTTCAAATTTAATGGTGTATTACTAAATTTTATAAAAGTATGTGCACTTCTTTAGGGTCTATTATGTTAATTTTTAAAAATTTTAGGACCAAATAAGTAATTTTTGGTACTATTTTTATAAATTTTGAAGTTTAGAGATTAAATTGATAACAATTTAAAAGTTTAGGGACTATCTTGTACTCTCCTTATCTTGCAAAGAATGACCCATTTGACTTTTCATGAAATTTAAGGAAGTTTTGTATTTAGTGAGTTTGTAGATAAGTCAAATTAGTAATGATAATATTTTTTTCTAAAAAGGGAGACATATAATTTAAGACTTAAAAAAGGGAATAAGGGCAGATACTATAAGACAGATGAAATAATTATTTAAAACATCTATGTTATTTTTTTAGTGGTATAGTTTGCCCTGTGGGTTAAAACTAGTCAAACCTCTCATCGAACAACTTGAGCTCGAGCTCGATTCTTTTTGTTATCGAGTTGAGTTTAACGAGCTTCAAGCTTCCTTTTAAGTTCAAACTCTTAATGAGCTGCGCTTCAAGTCTGGTACTATTCGCTTGAACTCTTATTAAGCCTAATGAGCCTAATATTTTTTAATATAAAAAATTAATTAATTTTATTTTTAATATACTTAATCCCTAAAATTTTAATTTTTATTCCTTAGATCAAGCTCGAACCTTGAATCGAGCTTTGAGCCTAGTGAGCCATTGAGTCAAGCCCAAAACTTTTTTAGCCGAGCTTCAAGCCTCGCTTTCCGAGCTCATTAAGCTCAAGCTTGAGCCCGAGTCCAAGCTGAGCCAATCCTTAACAAGCTCAATTTCAAGCTTAGAGTGTTCGAGCTCAGTTCAGTTCATTTCTCCTAATTTGCCCCCATCAAGTTTAGATAAAATTACAGTTTACATGTCATATTTTAGAAATATACACACTTTACACCCTTTTTTTTACACAGTTCAGTAGCAACTTTTGAAATCTTAATTTACACTATATGATAGCTATTTTCTAATAATTTTAAGCTATTAATGGAAATTTTAAGCTATTAATCATTTTATCTTTGAAAATGTAAAAATATATTTTTAAATGTCAATTTACTATGAAAATACATATATAAATTACTAAAAGATAGTTGTCATATAAGTTGAATTAAAATTTTAAAAGTCACTATCAGACATTATCAAAAGAATATGGTATAAAAATGTTTTTGAAATAAGGGAGGCCGAATTTTAATTTCACCTAAATAGAGGATAAATTGTAATTAGTTTTTTTTGTTAATATAGGGAGACAAAAAATAACATGAATCATGTTTTCAAATTTAAATGAATTTTTTTTCATATAAAATAGGAAAAGAAAACCTAGTAAACTAAAAAAAAAATGCAAAAAAAAATGTTAGCAAAATTTTAAAAAATTTTGAAATTAAATAGTCTGATAGTACTATTCACAAAATTGACATATGCCCACAATATCCACTGTATTCACTAAATTACCTTCATCCTAACAACCGCCACTATAATAAGACAAGACAATAAAAGAAAAAAAATGATTGAAGTGAAAAACACCGGACGTAACTAGCTGCGATCCCATTCAATGGGTTGATAAAAGGAAATGAAATTGAAGCTATCCATGGCAGCTGATAAGAATGACAGTGATGCAGACTAGGGTGATCCTACACACGACGACAAATGAAACCTAAAGAATGAAGATGATCAAAGATTTGAAGCGGAGGCAACTAGCAGAGTAGACAAGGATAGAATCAGTGTGAACAACGAAAAGGAGAATTATGAAGAAACAACATTGGGCGTGCTTTTAAATAAGGATGACAATGAGTGATTTGAGGAAAGGATTCTCAAAGAATTAGAGTCTATTCATTGGAGTGGAATGAGAGCTTGAAGAAATTGGAGATAAAGAAAACTTAGGGTTTGCAAGGATACTAGATTCAGCTTCCATCAACATTAATATCAAAGAGACGACCGGTAAAATGAAGGAAGAAAGAGAAGAGTAAGATGCAACACTTCTAAAGGTAAATGTTCTCTATAAGGTCGTTTAGTATTAGCATCAACAATTACTGTTAGAACATCAGCTAAACGAGTTAGATAGGGAATACTCCATTCCACACATCTAGTCAACCCAATTGACAGAGATACAGGATTATGAGCAATTAACTTTGTAGTTCTAGGTGGAGAAAAAAAAAGTTTACAGTTCTAGGAATATGAATAAAAGCACATGAAACAAATTCATAAAGAAGATCAATTATCTCATCAAGAACCACCCTGTATGCATAAAGAGACGACATAGTGTAATGCTGAAAAGAAGTCACTGTCTCCTGATAATCAGGTTGAATAATAATATTTTCCCATCTAAGCGCACGAGATTCAAGTAGTCATTTCCATATAGCCAAGGTCTACAAGTATGTTTTGTAGCATATTAGTTTGTAGGAGATTTTGTAACTTCATTTCATCACTTCTTACTTTGGTACTTTAGCTCAAATAATTTTATGTTGGCAAAAGTAACAAATAAACCACTAATATTTTGGGATCGACTCAAATCGGTTAGTAGTGCATTTTTTTTGTCTACATAAACCACTAATGTTATTTAAAATGGCTGAATAAACCACTAACATAATCAAAATAGCCTAATTCAGTTAGTCGACTTTGAAATATTACAAAACTCCATTATTTTTTGACAAAATAGATCCACTTGGTTTAAAATAATCAAAATAAGCTATTGTCGTCCAATCTTCACTGGATCTCATAACAGTTTCTCTTGCATTACCATTGTCCCAAATAGAGGAAGAGCTTGAGCTCGCAAGCCGCATCCTCCTTTGTCTCACCAATCTCATCGCCACCAGAAGTCCGTCACTACCGCTTATCACTACCCTCAGGGTCACTGTAGCAACCCAAACTGTAACGACCTGGGCGCTTACCAAGCCCTTTAGGCCGAACCCACCAGCATCGTTACAAGCTACCAGCCCAAGCGCGACCACTTAGCAAGCTGGCACTCGGTGGCCCAAGCGCTTGACTTAGCAAGCACACCGCAAATCCGTATTGTCCTCTTTGGTATGCGAGCCGACGAATCGAACCCGCAACCTCAAGGATTTACTCTCCCCGGGGGAAGACGCGTCTAACCATCAGGAGCTAAATGGTCGCGCTTGGGCTGGTAGCTTGTAACGATGCTGGTGGGTTCGGCCCAAAGGGCTTGGTAAGCACCCAGGTCGTTACACAAACCCTCATGAGTGCCGTATCACTGCCATTGCGGTGAATAAAAAAGAAAAATCAGAGATTGTGACTAGTGAATGATTATGAAGGTTATGATTATGGCAACAATGGCACTAAATATAAGCTTGTTGGCTTCGGCAAAGAGGTGTCGGGAGAATAAAGTGAAGACACTGGTTAAAATGTTAAATCCACAAACTTAAAGGTACGTGCTAGGAGTAGAAGGAGAAAATATAGAGACTAAACTTGACATTTTACATTGAGGTTTTGTTAGACTCAACGGTTAAAATTATAAGAATGGTCGATTTGAGACAACTCAGAAACGTTAGCAGTTTATTTAGCGACAAAAAAAAAATTAGTGGGTAAATCGGTTAACTAAAAAACATTAATAGCTTATTTGTTATTTTTGCCTTCTAATTTCTTCCTTTAGAATAGTGGGTTGGCTTTTTAAGTTTCATGGATTGCTTTGGATAAAATCGGCTGAAATCACAATTTATCTCCTATTGTTTTGAGATATATACTCTTTGCCCCTTGAAATAAGGGGAAAATTTATTATTTTATATTTTTTGTTTTACATTTATCTATATTGAAAATTAAAAATTGATTAAAAATGTTAACTAAGTTTCATTTTGTTTAGTAATAAGTCAAATTTATCCAAAATGACTTATATCTTTTATAGTTTTCTATCCAAAATCAATATCATTTGAAGCTAATACTATGTAGGTATAATAATTAATTGAATAATATTTTTTGTAATGTAATTAAATTTTTATGGATCATTTTACTTAGTCTACATAAAAAAAGTTAAATAAAAATTAGCTACACTATAAAAAAAATTCAATGAGTTTTTATACCTATATAATCTATATAACTTTCAAATAATATTATTTTTTGGTAAAAGACCAACAAATGAAAATAAGTCATTTTGAATGAATCCAACTTAATGCTAAACGAATTTGGCCTAGCTTTAAGACAACAATTACTTTAGATAATTTTAAATCATTTGGAGATATGTACTATTTTAGAATTTGAAAAGTTGATGTGGAAGATGAGAACAAGAAATGCTAACATCTGGGACATAGTGAAGATATTTGAATTTTGGGGGGGGGGGGGGGGGGGGCGGGGGGGGGGAGGGGGGGGGGGGGGGGGGGGGGGGGCGGGGAGGGGGGGGGGGGTTGGTGTTTTTCTTGTGATTTTTTTTTCTTTTGTTTTTTGCTTGCGGGGGGGGGGGGGGGGGGGGGGGGGGGGGGGGGGGGGGAGATTACCACATAATTTTGATGGTGGGTGCAACGAGCCCGCTTACTCAAACATGATATTCCCTCCAACAAGTCCCCAATTACATATGCATTTTCCTGTTGTTGGTGCCAATGAATGATTTCATAGACTTTATCTCTGATGGTAGGCTCTAATGAAAGGTTTTGTTGGTATCTTAAACTATTGAAGTAGATTTTAATATCACCATGATATAACATTTTTAACAAAATCTTAATGCAGGACCAAAAGAGTTCACTTCACCTTTTTCTAGCATTCAGAATTGAGAGTAAGTTATTGTTTTGTAGATCATCTGCTGTTTCAAAATTTGTAAAATCACATTGATTTTGATAACTTAAAGTGAATGTTTGAGAGATTTGACCAGGATAGGAATAACAAAATCGACACAAATGAGTTAAGAAAGTTACTGTTTAGTTTAGGATTTGCAGTTCCCCTGGTTGTGTTAGATTTGCTGGCGACTAAGTTTGATAAGAATGGGGGGAAAAACAAGGCCATAATATGATAACTTCATTAAGTATGTAAACCTTTCCTCTTCATTTTTTGTGCAGTGTTCCTTTTTGTTGATGTGCCATGTCTAACCAAGTGCGGCCCCTTGATTTTTATTAACATAGGTGTTGCATCTCGATTAAGATAAGAAATACAAATACAAAATTCAAATAACACACAAGAGTTTTTTTTAGGAAAACTTTTGAAATTCATACATATTTGCAGGGATTAATTGAGAAGTTCAAGAAGAAGGACATGTCTTATTCTAGATTTGTAATTTTTACTTACGAAGCATCCATGCTGCCTGTTTTGCCATTTCTTGTAGCGCAGAGTGGTTACATGGCTTCTGACACTTTGTGGGAGTTTATTGCTTATGATGTAACTTTTGTTTGTTTATTGCCGTAACATAAGAATAAAAGAAGACAGAAATGCTCGTATTGAAGAAAAGAATGTGCTGCGTTTTACAGGGAATTTATGAAGTTTAAGCCAAATATTATTTGTGGAGAGCTGTGCGTGTAATTAGGCCAAAAAGCCCAGCCTGTGCCTTGTATGATCCATACACAAATCTACCGAGGATCCTCCTCAAGGCTCAAATGTACGTTATTTTTGCTAAATAGTAATACATTGGTTATTTCTGGTTCCTACATCCATTCTTAGATTTGCAAGTCAAATTGAACACTGGCAAATTTGTAATTTGATTTCCAAAAATCTAGAAAAAAAATTGGAAAACAAAAATACATGATATACGAGCTTGTCCATACATAACTTTGTAGCACCCAAACAAATTACAATATACCTGAAAGAGATACTTTTATTCATTCGGAGAAAATGTTTGCCTTGTTTAAGAAGAAACATATGAAACTTAAGAACCAAGGCATTACAAAAGAAAGAATGGAGTGCATATATTGCAGGGCCACAGGTCCTAGCGGAATGCGGGAGTATGATGATCTGCAATCGCTTGGCCTACTGGGAAGACTCCTTCAGACACATGTACTATTGGTACATATACGATGCTCCATATTTGGTTCCCATTTTCAGGCTCTCGAGAGTCTGAGAAGCATTTCAAGTGGAACATAACACGGGAACATTTGTAATTCAATTTCTAAAGATCTTGAACCAAAAAATTTTAAAAAAAAAAACAGCAAGCAAGCCAGAAACAGGCGGGTTTGGTACTTAACTTCGCAGCTTAGGTTATGCAGAGCTACCATCCTTCGGGGTGTAAAAAGTAACCGATCTACCATTAAGTGCCTGAGTGGGCCTTGCATTTTCTTCAAAACCCTGAAATTTCTTCCAACCTCAGCCATCTAACTTGATTTATGAACACATGACATGTAAATGTGCGCATGGACGCATGAAGCTTGCAATGTTCCAAAACCGTGCCAAAAGGGGTAAATCAGGGGCATCAGAAATCACACAGACTTACATCGTGAACGGCATCCCTCAATGCTCTTACTTGCTCCCTGGAGACTGTCCTCACCTATTCAAGTTCATTCAGGATTTCTTAATGTCAGTACAGCTGCATTCCATTATGCAGGATGAATAAGAATCTAACATACTATGGTTGTTTGCTCATATGTTTCTAACAGATCCGGACCTTCTTTGATATTGTCCAGATGACTCCCTCGGTGCATGGAGGAACTGTGAGTGAACCAATGTATCTATAGTACTTTCTGCTTCCAAATTTAATGTCTCCTGGGTTAACGATTCCCAGCACCCTTTCTTCATTCCCAACTGTTTTTATATGGTGCAGCAGCTGCTAGAAAGATTTTAAAAACATTAATCCTGGTGTAAAGCTATCTCTGCATCACAAAGCAGCAATTGATGCGCACAAGAGCTGTATCCATGTAAGGAACGGCTGCTTGTCATGTTAACATGTTTTTACCAGAAACATTACAAGACAAAGAAGGTACCTTAACCATGAGTACCGATAGAAGGACATAAGTACCTTGGAGAGGAAGGGATCAGGGCGACCATATTTATATACAATTCCAACAACTGCCGTCTCCCCCTTAGCACTTGCATGAACCAGATGAACCTCCAGGTGGTACCTGTAAAAAAGGCTGCCGCCATCAACATGAGCTCGAGGGATTATTTCAATTGGAGTTGATGTAGATTGGACGACCAAGTTGGTGCGTGCCTGGATCTGTTGAACGTGTGCTCGGAGGGTGAATGCCAATGACATTGAACAAGATTGTAGTCAGTCCCATTTATGTCAAGATTTCCGGCATCACCGGTCCAATTCACCTGATTGAACAATAGAACTCATCATCAAAAACCACAAATTGTCTATAAGCAACCAATGATCAGACCTGTTCATTACATACTTAATGTGCATGAAATGGCAATAAGATTAAAAGCAAGAGATTATGGGATAAATTACCATAATGTCATGACCTCTATTCTTGAGAACAGCAGGAGCAGGTCTATAGTCCCTCTTCAGTTTCCCCAGGCTCGGAACAATTTGCACTCTTTCATCAAGAAGATCTATAGGAGATTGCAGTTTCCCAGAAGCACAAGTTTTCCAATGTGGGTTAAGTTGGCCCCATCTCTCTGGCCCGTTTCCTGTTCCTTCTTTGTATGTAAATGGAGTTTCATCCCCTGCTCAAACTCAGAACTTTCAGTTTTACTGCTTATAATGTGAGACTGACCACGATCTCTAAACCAAGAAGATTTTAACAGTAAATTAGGATTCCATAAAATGTCATAAAAATCCAAAGGAAAAAAAAAACAGAGAAAAATAACAGAAACATTACCCGCTTCGGATTCAGAAGCAGAGCCGGAATGGAGAAGAGAGGATGAAGAGAGGATGAAGAATGAGACAAAGATAAAAGTAAAGTCAGGACAAGTGAAGCGGTAGCTCTTCATGGTTGCTCCCAGAAGGGAAGGGAAGAGAAGGGAATGGGAAGGCTCTTGATTCTTAGTTTTCCTCCGAAGCACCAATTCACTTGCCTATTTATATGAGTGTATGGGACAAAGCGTAACAATCACCGCTTTCTCTTTTCAGAGCTACACTGCACCTGCACAGTAGGAAAGATGACAGTTTTCTTCGCTGGTTGTGCCTCCTAGATTCCTCGAACCAATCCACAAAATAAAGATAAAATTGAGAAACACATCTAGGCGAAAGTTACAGGTCATTTACTATATATATTTATGCTTCTCTACATTTAATTCTTTAAGTGGATCAATTAAGCTCGCAATTCATCAGTTAGTTTCACAACAGGAAAGAAAAGGAAACATTGTAACGGCAGTCGTGACCTCTTATGGCGAGTCATGGAGTTTCTTATTTCATTTTGTTTTCTCTCACCTTAAACTTTAATAAAAGTTTTGTTTGGGTTCAGTTAGTAAGGGAATGGAAGAGGAGCGGAGGGGAGTGGAGCGGAGGGAAGAGGAGGTAGCGGACCGTTTACTTCCTTTCACGCAATTGATGAAAGATGCATAAGCGGGGGTGATTAATGTCTATCTTTCGGTCTTTCCCCATCTATTTCCTTCTCCTCAAAGTCATATTAGTTATCTCTTCTCTTGACTCAAACATATCATGAAAGAATTCATTTATATATTTGACGAGTAAATTGCACAAATGGTCCCTGACCTTTTGTCATTATTTCCTTTTAGTCCCTAACCTATCGAATGTTTCGTTTTGGTCCTAAACCTATTAAAATTATTTCATTTTGGTCCCTTACTAGATGAAATTCATTAACTCAGAATAATTGTCTGATAGAAACTTTTGAAATCCTAATTTAAATATTCGGTAACTGTTTTCCAGTAAATTTAAACAGTTTAATATTTTTTAACAGTAAATAAACAATTTCAATTAATAGTTTTTTTTCTTCCTGAATGAAATAAGTTCAGTTTACAGAGAAGAAAAAAAGGTGACTTAAATTTTTTATTAATTATAAAAAATTATTTTACAGATTAAATTTATTGTATGACAGTTATCGGATAATTTAAATTATGATCTAAAACATTGTTATCAGATAAATACTTTGAGTTAATAAATTTTATTAAATTGGGACCAAAATGAAACGCTGTCAATAGATTTATGACTAAAACAAAACTTTTTAATAGGTTTAGGACTAAAACAGAATATTCAATAGGTCAGGGACTAAATGAAAATAATGACTAAAGGTTAGGGATCATTCACGAAATTTGCCCTATATTTGACTTAATCCGGAGAGGTTCTATTTTACGTACGATAGTACTTTAAAAAATTAGTTTTTTTATCAGTCAAAGTCAATAAACAAAAAAACATTGTATTTAAACCAAGCCAGAAAAAAAAAACCATGCTAGTCTAAATCAAGTTGTAGAAAAAGTTGAAACCATTGGATTAAATATCATGGTATATCACTTATCGCAGGTACGTGGTATAAATGTTTTCAGATTTTGTCATTTTATCATGCGGTACATCGCATACTGTGCACTTTTGTATGTATTTTGTCAAAAAATTGTGGTATACTGCAAATACCGCATGGCACGTAATGTAGTATTTAATTTTTCTCACATATTTTTTTTATTTTTTTTATTTTACATCAAAATATCATAAATATATAAAACATTAAAATAAAAATAATACACATATAATAAAATAAACATTTACTTTTAATTTTTTTATTACTTTTCTTAATTAATATAAAAAATTAATGGATATTATTATTTTCCTATTTATAGTATATCAATGAATTAGTTTTTTTTTATTATTATTTATTTTTCTCCATATATAACATTTTTTTAATGTTTTTTGTATTAAAAAATATCATTCTATCATATATATTTTATTTATATTTGACAAATTATGATGAGAAAAATTAGAATATATATAAAATATGTAAAAATAAATTATTAAACAAATTATGTCATTTTAAAATAATATTCTAGCATTTTTTTAAAATAGTAACGGTATATAACACGATATACCATGTGGTATACCTTAAAAATTCAAGATGCGGTATACCTAACAGTAACAGTATTTAACACCTTGGTTGAAACATATCCCTTCTTCAATTGAAAACAGTAATAAATAAATGAATTGTTTCGTGTTTTAACACAAAGGTGTTAAAGGTTCTACCTCAGTTGTAAATTTTCAAGTGCTTGGGACGTAAGCAAATCTGAGCTTTTGTGTTTTGGTAAAAGCATATTTAGCCGAGTGTCCCTCATCAAAACAATTTCTCTTTTCATTTATATGATTACTCTCTCTCTCTCTCTCTCTCTCTCTCTCTCTCTCTATATATATATATATATATATATATATATATAAACGAGAACCTAAACAACAAGTTGGAACCATTAATTATGGAGCTTCTTTGATCCTTTTAAAATTTTTTGACTTCCTTTTCAATGTCAAAATATTTTAGGGATCTTTTAACTAACACTCTATTATTTGAATTTTTATTCTATTGTCACCCTCATGAATCTTTGTTGAGTTATAATTTGGTCCTCATATTCTATTTATAACCATTTCCAACATAATTCTATCTATTAAAGTGTGCCCGTGGACTTGTAGCTAATCATTTACTCATATGATCTATTAATTTAATAATTGATATAATTGGATACTTTATGATTTTTTTTTCTAGAGTTACTGTTACAAATTAGGGTGTTATGTTAGACTGTTAGTAGTGCTATTAAAATTATTTATTATTTTATTGAATGTTTCAATTATTAACATCTATTAAGCAATAAGTTTGATGCACTAACTATGCCAAATTTTCACATTGATTTTGCAATTTAGTTCTGTAAACCAAAACTAACTACATGGTAATTAGAAAGAAAAGTATTAGTATAAATTAGCCTAACCTTGTTAGTTAGAGGAAGGAACAAAAAATTTTCAAGTATATATGATGCCAAAATAACAAGGCTTTAAATATATAACTTTAGATAATTCTAATTCTATCCATAATCATTTTAATAATTTATTTCTCTTATTTTATTTATTTAAACAAAAAAAATTCTCATACTATCTAATATTTCTAAAATTTATGCATTAATGTTGATGGGTTTGAGTTTTTTCTATATAATAGTTTCAACTGCTTCATAAATTTATTTGCGATATGGTTAGATATAATTAATTGTGTTATTTTTAATTTCACTAAACTAATATTTTCTCTTTTCTAGCTAAAAAATAAAATTAATCTATTTTTATAATTTCCATTTCCATTTCCATTTCCCTTCTATAACTTATCCAGTTACTCATAAATCATTGTCATGAATTACAACATGTGCTCCTGCAATCCCCTTATCTAAACGTCAAGTTCCGACATCCATCACCAAATCATAAACACATATACATGCCTCCACAAAAGCAATCGCTAACAAGAGAGAGTCATTTGCAATGATGATGGAGGTAACCATGGAGTGGCAGGTGGTCTTCCTTTTCACGGCAGACTAAATTCTACTTCGCCGAGTGTTTGAAAATGTTAACTTATAACAATTCAGACCTGTGTTGCAACCACAAGAACATGCCAAGGATTGCTATTGGGTTTAATCCAATAAATGAAAGTTTGATATCTTATTACCCCTACATTTTTTCCACCTTCTACATAAGACCACGCAAAATCTCAAAAAAAAAAAAAACCACACAATGGTGCGTGACCTACATTTGGCATAGACTCCCCTACATATACCATATCAAAGTCACCACCTGCAAAAGTAGGGAAAAATATCATAGAGCAAAGTTTCTTCATAGAGGCATAACTGAAACTTCTAGAAATCTAGGAACCTATATAACCTATAACAACATGTTGAGGATTGACACCTTGAATTAGAACACTGACTTTGAGACAGATTCCTAAATCTAAGTATGACGTAGCTGTCATACATAAAACTTCACTAGTTCAAGTGCAACAAGGTACACGTTTGAGGTCGAAAACTGGCATTACACAACAACTCTCTTCTACTTTTGTGTTTTATATAAATGTCGTTTGTAAATTTACTGAAAACAAAATAACATGCTGCAAATTTGGCCCATCCTAAAAATCTCTGGCTAAGAAGTTGTGAAAAAGAAAATTATGGATTTTTTTTAGATATATGATGACGAGGCTTAGGAAGGAGTGGAAAAAGAACATAAATAAAAAGAGCTCGTGGCAAGGAAAGGTTCATAGTATAAAACAGAAATTAGTTTCGATTAAAAATTATAAAATAAAAGTAAATAATTTTAAATTTGGTTCATAGTATAAAAAAGAAATTAGTTTCGATTAAAAATTATAAAATAAAATAAATAATTTTAAATTAAATTGATTTAAGTTAAAAATGTGTAAATTACAAAAGCCCCTTGTGGTTTAATCTAACATACACTTTGTCTCATCTATTTTCAAAAACCTATACTTCATCCCTTCCTTCTTTTATAGTGTCCGACAACAATTTCGAAAACCTTAAATTAAACTATCTGATAACCATGTTTTAATAATTTCAAAATTTTTGATATTTTTTTCATAGTTAACTAATCTTTAAAAAATACTAATATATATTTACAGAAAAAAATTGCATTTACAGAAAGGAAAAAATAATAATTTAAAATACTTATTAACTATAAAAAAATATTAGAGAGACTGAAATTACTATGAAATAACTATCGTATAGTTTAAATTATAGTTTCAGAAGTTGTTATTGGATAATATAAAAACCAAGGGGCAAAGTGTGGGTTTTCAAAAATAAAGGGGGCAAACTATAGGTTAGGGTAAACCTCGAGGGGCTAACTGTAAGTTTCCCTAAAAGCCTAAGTGCACCAACAGCCCTCCAACTTTGTTAATTCACACAAGTTAGTCTCTCAACTCAAATTCAGTATAATTAAGTCCTCAAACTTTGATAAATAGCATGAGTTAGTCTAGGGCAACTAATATGTTATTGGAAAAAATTCAAAATTGATCCTTAATGTCTCTTTTGTTCATGTTTATATAATTTTAGTTCATTTTAGACTGATCTAGTCCATAATAGGCAAAATTTATTCAAGCCCATATTATTTCTATTACTATTAAATAATCTTTATGTGAAACATTGATTAAAATTAGCTTATGATATA
The DNA here is from genome assembly GCA_005392925.1 of Aquilaria sinensis. Classification (NCBI taxonomy): domain Eukaryota; kingdom Viridiplantae; phylum Streptophyta; class Magnoliopsida; order Malvales; family Thymelaeaceae; genus Aquilaria; species Aquilaria sinensis. Next base: position 115,995 of record SMDT01001994.1, on the reverse strand, counting down.
CTTAATAGAGATTTTTAATACATGATTAAAATTTCTTATTTTTATGTATATTTATTTTCTAAAATTTTATCCAAATCAAAATTTGGTAAATTAAGGAACCTTAAAAGCACATTTAGAATACTGTTTTAATAATTTTTTTTATAGTTTATCTATGAGTATGTGTATGTATATTGTGCAGAAGTACTTTTTATCTGTTTTTAATAATTTTTTATAAATAAAAAAATTAATCATACTAATTTTAAGTGTCTTTATCTCCATTTTTTTTTCTTTGTATTATCAAGAGACGTTCTAATATAATAAACCAAATAATCTTTACTTGACATTGCATCATAATATGCAATTCATATAAAAAAATTCAATTTATTTTCTCTTATACAAAGAGTTTTATTGCCTATGCAATGGAAAGGGCTCATCTAATAATAAATGTCTCTCAAATAGCTTATATACTAATAAATGTTTGTCAAACTAAGTGACTATGCTGAAAAATCATTTTATATCTTTTGTGTCAATTTATAATAATTTATTTTAAAACTGATAACTCTTCACCATACAATTAGTCTTTAAATTTTTGTAAAATATTACCAATAATATAATAATTACTTAAACAAAAAACTTTATATGATAGTTATTATAAAAGCAACATAATGAGTATCAAAACTGATTAATTAACTAATTTTGTTTGGAAATCAATTGGTTTATTTTTTTTAATTGGGCAATTAACTATAACAATTTTTCTTAATTTATAACACTTTAGTTGTAATAAGTCTTTAAGTGTTTCTATAAAATACTACAAATTATATGATACTTTATTAATAACAAAAACACACATGAAAAATAAATTTAACCTAAACATGGACTAAAATAATAACAAAAATAAACTAACTATTTTTGGAGAAAATAGAGTATAAGGATTATGTGTGAATTTTGCTCCCAATACCATGAGGTGCCTTAGACTAACTTTTATTATTTCTCTAAATTTGAAGAGTTACATATATCGAGTTAGAGTTAAGGGATTAACTTGTGTGAGTTAGCCAAGTTAGAGAGCTGTTAGCGCACTTTGGCCATAAGGAAATGGCAATAGTAGTACCGTACAACCAGGGATACAGTAAGCATATGTCTAATTAAATATAGAAGGTGATTTTATAGATTTACCTCTTACCCTAAATTATGTGTCCCTCTTTAATGCTTTTGTTATGCGTTGTTTTTCTCTTATGTTAGCGTTAGGGAGATTGCCACTATGGCTACACCGCTTTCCTCAGAGTCGTCCTCTTGGTCCGGTCTTTTTACAATGGCTTTTCTTAGTCTGCTCAGATCCCTCCATCAACTACCTTTGGTAGCTTACTTTCAAGGCGTCTGTGTAGATATCAAAGTCGTCATTGATGGGATTCAAAGGTATGTCTCTCCCCTGTAGCAAACTCGTGTGACGTTGAGCGAAGGCCCCTTTCATGGAGCCAATTGAAGACATAAAAAATTCTCCAAGCCGAAGCCTCAACAACAACCTCAGTTGGCGATCGAAAGACAGCGATGGTAAGAAAAAAGAAAGATTGCTGAACTAAGGAAAGATGAATGGAGATCGATGTAGCCTCAGCAAAGTTGCTTGGCCATGAATCGAAGCTAGCAACAACGTAGGCAAGTTGAGAAAGTTTGAGTGGCAGATGTGCCAGAGGGATGAAAAATGTGGCAAACAAAAGAGGTGAAGATTACGATTTGTTTTCCCATAAAAAAATAAATGTTATTTATTAATTATTGTTAATACACTTTTTTATTTTCCTTTAGACAATTTTAGATATTTATTTATATACTTCTTTATTCATTAATTCATACATCTTTATTTATCTATATATTATTTTAGACACTTTAACATTTTTGTTTTAACACATTTACATATTTATTCAAACACTTTTTTTTTATTTCAAATAGTTATTTCTGAAGATAACAAATTGTTCATAAGTTGGTTTAGACATTTTTACATATTTCTTCAGACATTTTTCAATATTGAATCAGACATTTATTCTTATAATTTAGACAATTTTAATTTCTCATTATAATAAATTATTTTTATATTACCTTGCAAACACTTTCACATACTATATTAAACACATTTTATATTTTATTGTAGACATTTTTGTGCACTATGTTAGACATTTCTTCATATTTGTTTTTTATAGTTACGCAAATTATTTCTATGAATAGTATGGCGGGAAAGGCAAGGGAGAACCTGCCTAGCAGCAACTTTGGGCGCTGATGACTAATGCAATTTGGAAGCAACAAGAGACGCAACCTAGAGCCAATGATTTGTGTGATTCAGCAAATGACAATGCCAAGATCTGGACGCGAGCAACGATGCGAGATTTGGATGCAAGCAGCAATGCAATCCAGAGGCGAAGGATGGTGAGCAATAATGAGATTCAGATGCGAACAGCTGCGAGAGCTTAATGTGGATGATGATAGTGAGATCTAGAGGCGATGCCGGTTCATCAAAGGTGGTAGTGGTGACAAAGGTTGGGCTTTCAGGGGTGAGGGTAAGTTTTGATACAGGGATAAATTAGTCAATTTTTTTACTGAGTTATGAGTTATATATAAGAGAATTAGGGATAGATTAGTATATCTAATTATATATAGGTTTATACTATAACAATGAGATTTGAATGCAAATAGCCGTGAGATCTGAAGGTGGATGATGATAGCAAGATCCAGAGATGATGCCGATTTATCAAAGGTTGCAGCGGTGATAGAGGTAAGATTTTTAAGAGTGAGGGTAAGTTTTAGTACATGGTAAATACTATAACAATTACTACCGTACAGGCGTACAGCACCCTCTCTCACTAAACCCTAAATAGAGAAGCCGCAGCTTAGCTCTCTCTTGTTAATTCGGAGGGCGCAAGCATGGCAAACTACGATCTGACGCAGCGCATCGCTCCGAACCTCGACCGTCATCTGGTCTTCCCCTTGCTGGAGTTTCTTCAGGAGCGGCAGCTTTATCCCGATGATCAGATTCTCAAGTCCAAGATCGAGCTCCTCAACAAAACTAACATGGTCGACTACGCCATGGACATCCACAAGAGCCTCTACCACTCCGAAGACGTCCCCCAAGACATGATAGACCGCCGCGCCGAGGTCGTCGCCCGCCTCAAGGCCCTCGAGGAGGCCGCGGCCCCCTTGGTCGCCTTTCTTCAGAACCCCAACGCTTTGCAGGAACTGAGGGCCGACAAACATTACAATCTACAGATGCTCAGCGATCGCCACCAGGTTTCTTGATTTGGGTTTTCTTATTCGTTGGTTTAACTCTTGAAAGGGGCTTATCTGGATCTACATTGAATTCATTTTCGTTAATTAAAATTTTCCCATTATGCTGCTGCCAGATTGGTCCTGATCAAATCGAGGCTTTGTATCAATATGCAAAGGTCCAGTTTGAATGTGGGAATTACTCCGGTGCTGCTGACTACCTGCTCCAGTACCGGGGTTTATGCACAAACAGTGACAGGAATTTGAGTGCTCTCTGGGGGAAGCTGGCAGCCGAGATTTTGATGCAAAACTGGGATATTGCTCTCGAAGAACTTAATCGTTTGAAGGAAATAATTGATTCCAAGGTTTTTATCCTGTTCATGTTGTCTTTCGTGCTCCCGGTTAGTCAGGTTGTCGGTGCATAATTACTTTTTTTTTTTCTTGTTCCCAGAGCTTCTCATCGCCTTTGAACCAGATGCAGAGTAGGATATGGTTGATGCATTGGAGCCTGTTCATTTTTTTCAACCATGATAATGGAAGAACTCAGATTATCGACCTTTTTAATCAGGACAAGTAAGGATTTTACCAGCGAGTATCCTTTCAGCTCAGTTTTTTTTTTCGTTTGCACTCGTCCTTCAAGGCAATAATTCGATTTGGTTTGTTATTGGTGCTTCTTTTCAGTTGTTTTTTATATGTAGCTTATGGGTTGAGTGTTTTTTTACCTGACATACGTCAATGATTGGATTAGTCTTAACATTTAGGATTAGCAGTGTTCACTGGTATAGGATCATTATAGGCTTAACAAACATGTGTTTTCAGGCTTGGTAACTCAGATCAGTGACTCTATTATGCCTTACTGCTTCTTAGAAACTGATCCATGCTATTTTTAGGGATATTTGCTTAGATCTTGTTAAAGATACTCAGGTATGACTTTGTTTATTTACTGATTTCTTGCTTCATATCAGATATCTAAATGCCATTCAAACCAGTGCTCCCCATCTTTTACGCTACCTGGCCACTGCATTTGTTGTCAACAAAAGGAGGAGACCTCAGTTTAAGGATTTTATTAAGGTTATCCAGCAGGAACAATATGCTTACAAAGATCCCATCATTGAGTTTTTGGCATGTGTGTATGTCAACTATGACTTTGATGGAGCACAGAAGAAAATGAGTGAGTGTGTAGAGGTAAATTTTCTATTTCTTAAAGGTTATCTTGCTAACAGTTCCTTATGCTCTTTTGCACTAAATTCTTGAGGTAGTGTCATTTACGTTTGATGCTCTACAGAATCATATTATGTTTATTTTTGTTGTTCATTTTCTTTAAAGAAAATTCTGGGCAGCTGTTGTTTGTGTAATCTTTGGGATTTGAACTTTATTTAGTTATTACCTTGTTCTAGGCAATATTGAATGATCCCTTCCTCGGCAAGAGAGCTGAAGAAGGGAGCTTTACCACTGTTCCAATGAGAGATGAATTTCTTGAGAATGCCCGCTTATTTATCTTCGAGACTTATTGCAGAATTCATCAGCGCATTGACATGGGGTAAGGTCCTTTGTCCTCGTATACCTGCAACATGCATCAAAGTCGATGATAACAACTAACGTGACATGGAGTAATGCCTGCTTGGTTAGTTTGGAGTCTGATTCAAGCCAATTTTGTGGCAATAAATTTCCATTTTATATTCTCATGTTCCAAAATAGTGTCTAACTGTGTATATCAAGTGAGGGAAGAGTAGTTCAGATGAATCATGAAATACCATTGTTATGTGTATTTTGAGGGGAAGCATAATAACAGAGCATGTGGCCTGCCAAAGAAGTGCAATCTCATTTTGGCACTCGATTTTGAGTCAATAGCCATAAGGTGCTTTTAAAGCTAAAATGTGGTTCAGACCTACTGTTTCCAACTGAAGTAAGTTTTCAAACAGTTAACAGTGTGCTGTTTGGATTCCGTATTGCAGCAGACAGGTTTATGGAGTTTACCCCTGGTCATGCATTGTGTCAATTGATGCATGCAGTCACATTGAACGAGCAGTGTGGATGTGCATCTTACCTTAAACTGTCTGGTTTATCTCTTGTCCTATAATGATGATTAGGAAGTAGCGAATTTGTTCATTTGTCAGTATATTGCCGCTGGATAGTTGATTGTAAGTGGTCCACATGTGAAATTCTTCTAATCACACATGAAGATTCATGTTTGATGTTTCATTGCCAGAGATCAAGAGATTCGTTTTTAAATGTTATTAGAAACCCTTTCATTTAAAAGTTCAATCAGCATCTTATTGTAGTTTCCTGGAAATCTGATTGCTCGACTGTTTACTGCAGTGTGCTAGCAGAGAAACTGAATCTGAATTATGAAGAGGCTGAGAGATGGATTGTGAATCTTGTCCGCAGCTCAAAGCTTGATGCTAAGATTGATTCAAAAACAGGAACTGTGATTATGGAGGCCAACCATCCAAATGTGTAAGATTGCGTACTAAGCTTTCCATATAAAAAAGAGGTATCCAAGTTTTCTCACTGATTGAAAATTTCCTTCGCTTGTTTCAGTTATGAGCAGTTAATAGATCACACCAAGGCACTTCAGGGGCGTACTTACAAGCTGGTCAGCCAAATTCTTGAACATGCACAGGCACAGGCTGCTCGATAAGTTCATTGAACGCCCTTTGATGTCGTTTCCTTCGAGATCAATCAACCAAGGAAAGAGAACGTCATGTTTAATCGATGGCGTTATGAATGTGGGAGAATCAGATAATCTTTCTTGCTAATATTCGTGGGCTTTCTGCACGGCCTTAATTTCGAAGTTGTATTATTAGATTTGAGTATTATAAAGTATCGGCATCTTGTTTTTTTTTTTCTTTCTGAAGTAGGGGCAAGCATAGTAGAGTGAAATGCGTTAGAATTACATCCGGTGAAGGTGAAGGTGAAGGTGAAGGTTAACGTGTTATATCAGATGCATAATTTTATTATTTTTCTGAGTTGATTAAAATTAAAGAAAATTACCAAAACCTCTTGAGGTTTTCTCAAATGTACGGTTTTGTTCCTTGTTTTTAGATGCCTACACATATCTTTTAACATTAACAGGATTAATGGCATTTATTAAAAAAAAAACAAAGAAAAAATGTTTCACATTACCCTCAATGCTTTAAAACAGATCAAACACAAGCCCTAAACTTTTTCTTCTGCTTCTCCGCCTCAAGCCTCTATCTTCTTTCTTTCCGGAGTCGCCGGCGGTTGACGGAGCTTCACTGTCGGCCCCACATTCCTTCCGGATACCCTCCAGTTGTCTCCTTTCGGTTACCCTCTCTTTCCCGGCGCCCTTCTCAGATCCCTTCTCCCTCTTTTCTGCCTCCTTCCTCCCCCCACATCTCCATCTCCTCCCTCCTCCACCCTCTTCTCCGTCTCCTCCCTCCTCTACATCCTCTCTGCTTTCTTCGACTCTCCGGCTAAGTAGTCCTTCGTTTCAGTCGAGTGGGTCGCTGATTGACCATTAATGAAAGCTAGACCGGTCGTCGATTGACCATCGATGAAACCCAGATTGGTATCTTTCAACGCTCTTGATTCCGTTCGAGATTTCCCCTCAGATTCCTCCACAGTCCTCCCTCGCTCTCTCCGATTCCTCCTCCCATCCCTCTCCCTTTCTCTGATTCGATCCTCTCTCTCCGATTCCATCTCTTTGACGTTCCTGATTGGGGCAAGTAGATACTGTCAAATATTCTCAGATTACCCTTGTTCTTCGTTGATTCAAGCCTCCGCTGGTGATAATTACCAGGAACCTATCGGGTCCAATTTGGTTATGTCGGCCCTCCAAAGGAATGGATTTCTCAGATTACCGCTGTTGATGGATTTGTGAAGATGAAAGTCAGTTAGGTTTAGGAGTGGACCTTTTTCGGCTAGCTCGAGTTTAAGGCGAAAAACGGGCTCAAACTCATTTAGGGCTAAGCTCGATCCTCATGAAACTTGGCCCTATCAGCTCGAGGGCCTAATGGGCCTTATAATTTATCCTTTGGACTCTTTCCCACCAGGCCTTAAGTCTAACCCTTCCCTCACTCCCTTCGTCCATACCCAGACTCCCTCACTCTCTTCGGCCCTTCGTCCTATGCCCAGGTCCCAATCAGCCACCACCGATTGACGATGATCTCTGCCAGCTCGGAACCAGCATCGCTTACTCGACGGTAACGCCTCAGGCTACCCGATACCCCAAGGTTCTGTGCCAGCCCAAATCAAGATGCCCCAAGCTTCAAACGGCGGCCAACGGTTGACGCACCAAGCAGATGCCGGAGGCTCAGAACTTCTCCTGCCCGACGGGATCGACTGATCGCCTCCTACCCAACAAGATCGTTCGATTGCCGAAGACCCTAGACACCTGATTGCAAATTTGGATTTCGCACTCCTACTGATTTCGTGATTTATCTGGTTGTGTGCGAGTTGGATTGTGGTGGCCTAGAAATCGGCGCAGCAACCTATAGAGGACGGACTATGGTGGCTTTACAGCCAAAGTGAAGAAGATGATGGCTCAGTTGTGAGTTTCACAAAATTAGGGTAGAATAGTAAAGAATTGGAAAGTTTGGGATATGTTTTCTAATTTTCTCTTCTTTGGTTATATAAAAAATTACAAATTCAGTCCCCATATTTTATCTAAATTGTAATTATGGTACTAAATATTTATATGTGTCATTCAAGCCATACAAGCTTTCAAGGCGAGCTTAACCCTAAAAAATTGAGCTCGGGTAGTACTGAATAACAAAGGGGCTGAACTTGAGCTCAGTAGGCTCGGGTTTGGCCTGGCCCATTGGGGTAATTTGATGAATTGAGAATCAGGTCCGATTTGGTTCTTGTATTTTTTTTTTTTATGATTTGGTTTGGGATGAGAAAGATTTGGGATTAGGAATCAAATCTAACCTTAGATAGGGATAATTTGTTCGCCGTAGAAGTTGTTGGATGGGAAAAATTTACATACAAAAAAAGGTTAGAAGGGCAAAATCAAGTTTTTCCCTCTTTTTGTGTAACAGTGAATCACGTAGGTAAGTTTTCAAGGGATTTTTGGTAATTTTCCTTAAGGAATTTTTGGTAATTTTCCTTTTAAAATTGAGCTGCTTAATATTCTTGGAGCCCTACCGGGTTTTGGCCAACACAGCCATACTTGGTTCTTAACTAAAAAATTCAATGCAAAAGAAGGGGTTTGCATATCAATGCTAGGTTTTTTTTTAAAACCTACATTTTATCCTTTATCCTTTTTTACAGTGTTTGATAACAATTTCTAAAATTTTAATTTAAATTATTTGATAACTATATTTCAGTAATTTCAAAATTTTTAATATTTTTTCATAGTTAATCGATTTTTAAAAATATTTATATACATTTATAGGGAAGAAAAAAGATAATTTCAAGGAAATTCGAAAAAGTTGTTTGCCATCCGGTTCTAGAGCGAGAGCGTCTGCCTTCTCTCTAGAATAGGGTTCTTGGCCACTGGCCTCGCCGGAATCCTTGGGGTGGGGATATGGGCCGAAATCGAAGGTCGGTTCGGGGAAGAGGTCGCGGGAGAACAAAGCTTTCTCCGGCGCCGTCGCGATTGGAAAGTGAAACAGAATCAACAAATTCGGACAATGAAAGCCAAGCTGAAAGCATCAGAGGGAAGGCACCGCAAGCCGATTCGTCCGGCAGCCGCTCGACCAAGACTTGGGCACAGGTCGTTGAGGAGGAATTGAATAAAAAACCAGCCTATTTTAATGTGCGACAGCCGGCGAATTTTAATCTTCAATTCTGTGAGGCTGATGCGGAGTCAGAAACTATAGATTTGTCGGATGAAGAAGTTGAGCAGGGGTGCAGCGAATGGAGACTCACATTGGTGGGAACGGTGATTGGAACAGAGGTCTCGCCGGAGAATATGCGAAAATTTGTCCGATCACAATGGAAAACGGTGATGACGCCAGTGATAACCAAAATCCAAACGGGTTTGTTTCTTTTCCGTTTTTATTCGAATGAAGATTTGTTGAAAATATTAGAGGGACAAATGAATTTTGTATTTGGAAAACCTTTGCTGCTGAGGAAGTGGGAGCCGGATTTGAAATTGGATTGTGATCTTTTTGATGAGCTTCCGGTTTGGGTTCGTTTGCCTAACCTAAAGCTGCAGTATTGGAATCCAGCAATTATGAGTCGAATTATTAGTAAAATTGGAAAGCCTTTGTTAGCGGACACAGCTACGGTTAACCGTACTCATTTGTCTTTTGCCCGTGTGCTTGTGGATGTTAAGAGGAAAAGCAATGTGGTTGATAATGTTTTGCTTAGAAAACCAACTGGAGAACATGAAGCTCAGGTTGTCATTTATGAATGGTGGCCTGACCAATGTGGTAATTATAAGAAGTGGGGGCATAAGAAGGAGGAATGTAATCCGGAACCTCGGATAGTTAGAAAACCAAAGAGGACTGATGGGAATGAAGAACGTATAAATAAGGTGGAGCCTAAACAAAAGGAGGCTACAAAGCATACCGGTGGTGATGGAAAAGAGATGCGGGTTTCTTCTACAGGAAATCCTTCAATTCAAACTCAAAGGTATCCAAATCAGAAAAAAGACGGTAAGAATGATGGTAAGCACAAAGATATTTTGTTAGCAAATTCTTTTGAAAACTTGCAATATGCAATGACATCTGATAATATTCAGTGTGAGGATATGGGTTTACCTTTTATTCCTACTTAATCATGTGGTGTTGTTGGAATGTGAGGGGACTCAATACTAGGCTAAAGCAAAAAGAGGTAAAGCGTATTATAAAGCGTTGTAATATTAGTCTGTGTGCTCTTTTAGAGACTCGAGTTAAAAGTAGGAAGTTCTTTGCTATTAAAAATAACATTACTCCCCATTGGAAGTTCTTAAATAATTATAGTTATGCTACAAATGGTAGAATCTGGGTTTGATGGGATGGAAATATTCTGGAAACTAGTTATCTTGAAGCTTCTGACCAAGTCTTACATATTCATGTTGGAAGTGTCAAGTGTCTATTATTTATGCTTCTAATGATCCTAGGGAGAGACCTGTGCTTTGGTCTAATCTTATTAAGCATGCTGCTAGTATTGATGGGCCTTGGCTGGTTTGTGGAGATTTTAATGAAGTTATTTGTTCAGATGAAAAGTTTTCAGGGTCTGGTTTAGTCAATTGGCATGATACTGGATTATCTGATTGCTGTAATACTAGTGGCTTGTCTGATTTTCATAGTATTGGCTCGTTCTACACGTGGAGTAACCATAAAAAAGATGAGGACCGTATCCTTTGTAAATTGGATAGAGTTATGAGGAATGCTTCCTGTTCTGTTTTGTTTCTATCTATTCAAATTCAGTTTAAATATAATTGTTGCTCTGACCATGCTATGGCTTTGATTAATCTCTCAAACATGCCTAGTGTCCGTTGCTGCTCTTTCAAATATTTAAGAATGTGGCAAAATCATCCTAGGTATAATGATATTGTAATAAAGGCTTGGAGTGACCAGAATTGTAACACTATAAATGATGCTTGGGGAAGGGTATTAGGCAAGCTGAGTAGTTTAAAAAAGGCTTTGAAATGTCTCAATAGAGATGAGTTTTCTGATATTTCTGCTAGAGTCGCTGCAAAAGAAAAGGATTTGGATAAGATTACTATTGCTTTAAATCAGAATGTAGGAGATAAGAATCTTTATATGCTTTGGCAGAAGGCTAAATCTGATGTCCTTAGTTTGAAAAAAAAGCTGAGGAGGATTTTTATGCTAAAAAATCTTCTTGTGATTGGCTAAAACTTGGTGATGCTAACACAAAATTTTTCCATGCTAGAATGAAAGAGAGGTCTTTTAAAAGAAATATTTCTTGTCTTATTTCTAGGGATGGTCGTATACTTACTTCTCAAGAGGATATTAAAAACGAGTTCCTTTCTTACTTCCAGGGAATTTTTGGAGTTAGGTCTGATGTTTTATTTCCTATTAATAATAATATCTGTTTGAATGGAACTAAACTTTCAGTTTTGCAAAAGAATTTTTTGGAGACTAAGGTCTCTCTAGAAGAGATAATCCAAGCTGTTAAAGGTCTGCACCCCGACAAAGCTCCTGGACCTGATGGTTATACTGCTGGCTTTTACCAGTATAATTGGGAAATAATTGGTAAGGATGTCTCCTCTGCTATACAAAGTTCGTTTGATACTGGTAAGTTACCCCTTGCTTCTGCTGCTACTGCCATTCATTTGATTCCAAAACACTCTCATGCTTCTATGGCTTCAGATTATCGACCTATTTCGTGCTGTTCTGTTATTTATAAATTTATCTCTAAGATTTTGGCGAATAGATTGCAGGGAATTCTTCCTAATTTTATAAATAAGAGTCAAACTGCTTTTATTAAAGGTAGATTGATGGTTGATAATGTTATGCTTTGTCAAGAGATTATCAGGGGGTATAATCGAAAAAATATAACGCCTAGGATGTGTCTTAAGATTGACCTTAGGAAAGCCTATGATCTTTTAGACTGGAATTTCTTGGAGGATTTTTTACTGAATCTAGATTTTCCTATTTGTTGGGTTCAATGGGTGATGATGTGTGTTCGGTCTCCATATTATTCTGTTGTTTTGAATGGTTCTTTATGCGGTTTTTTTCGTGGGAACAGGGGTATAAGATAGGGGGATCCTCTATCTCCCCCTTTGTCTGTTATTGCAATGGATTATTTATCTAGAGCCTTGGATAAGATGTTTGATGAGTGTTATATAGAGTATCACCCTAAATGTAAGCGTATTAAGCTTTCTCATGTACTATTTGCGGATGAAATTATGCTTTTTTGCTAGAGGTGATCGTAGCTCTGCTAGAAATCTCTCATTGTCTGAAAGTTTTCTCCCAAACTACAGGTTTGCAGATTAATTTGGATAAAAGCTAGGTATTTTTTGGGGGGGTCTCTCCAGATATTGAGTCTGAAATTCTTTCTATCCTAAACATGCCGAAAGGCAACCTTCCTATTAAATACCTGGGAGTGCCTTTGGTTGATAAAGGTCTCCATTTTCAGCATTATAAGCCCTTGGTAGAGAAAATTTTTTCTAATTTTAATGGTTGGTCTACTAAGCTTCTCTCTTATGCAGGCAGATTGTAACTTATTAAAACTGTCATATTTAGTATCCAAGCTTATTGGTCAAATATTTTTTCTATTCCTAAAGGGGTGCTCCATTATTTGGAGAAATGTTGTAGATCTTTTCTTTGGACAGGTTCGACTACAGGTAGGAAATTCCTGGTTGCTTAGACTAAGGTCTGTGTTCCTAAAAGCCAAGGTGGCTTAGGTATTTTTAGCTTGATAGGCTGGAATATTGCTTCAAATGGAAAAAAAAAAAGCTTTGAAGACTGATGAATGATAAGGAAAGCCTTTGGGTCCAATGGATCCGCGCTTATTATGTGCGTGGTTCAAATCTTTGGGAAATTGTTGGTACAGGTGACGCCTCTGTATGTTGGAAGCATATTTTAAAGGTAAGGCCTCTTTTCTCTGACTTTGTGCATGGTAAGGTGTGGGATTGTGTTAAGAATGGTAAGTTTGTAATGAAAATTGTTTATTTGCATGTGGTGGAAAACTTTGATCAAGTGAACTGGGGCTCTTTAGTTTGGAGTTCTGTCCCAAAGTTTTCATTTGTTTCCTGGAGGGCTATGTTAGATAGACTTCCTACTTTTGATAGAATAAATAAGTACATGGATGTTAGATCGTCTTTATGTCCTCTGTGTCTTCGAGTTGATGAATCCAGGAATCATCTTTTTTTTTAATGCTCTTTTTCCCTTTCTCTTTGGCGGGAAGTAATGTGTAAACTCAGATTGAAGGATGCTCCCAGAAAATGGAACAAGTTCTGTGACTGGTTCGGGCGTGTGGTGAAAGGTAAATCAATAAAATCTGCAATCCGTAGAGCTTATGTTCCTGCATTGGTTTATGTTATTTGGCAGGAACAAAATAGGAGAATTTACCAACATAGGTGTAGAACACCGTTGGTACTTATGAGGATTATTGAATCCGAACTTTATATTAGATTTGGATACTTGTTGGACAATATATTCTAGATTGTATTACCTGATTTTGCTGTAAAGCACAGGTTTAGGATTTGATTTTATTTTATTTCAGGGTAGGCTTTGCTTTTCTGTGTAGGCCCCTGCCTTATTTTGTAAGTGTCGTTGGGCTTATTTGATGAAATGAATACGCGCACCCTCCGAGCTGTTTCCTGAAAAAAAATAATTTAAAATACCTATTAATTATATAAAAAATATTAGAAAAACTAAAATTAATGAAAGATAATTATCATACAGTTGTAGAAGTTATCGGACAATACAAAAAAAAAAAGAGTCAAAATGTACATTTTCAAAAATAAATAGAGCAAAATACAGGTTAAGATACATTTTCAAAAATAAATAGAGCAAAATACAGGTTAAGATACACCTTAAAGGGATAATTGTAAATTTATCGTATGGTATAAATGGTCATAAATTATAACTAATTTAAAAAAAAATAATGCTATTAAAATATTATTCTAAGATTAAAAATATTTCTTTATACCTTTTTACTAAGTGACATAATGGTTGAACTTCAGAATCAATAACTTATGGCTCCTTTGTCCGCGGCCTGATTAAAATAAATAAGTAAATAAGGGTGGATCAGGAGATGAGTTCGAATGTTTGAGAAGAATGGATGGATGTGCGAGCAATAAAGGTTCTTTTAATAAGGATTGGAAAAGATTCTGTGGGATGAACCCGGGGGGCATTTCTTCTACTGTTAGGACATAGGAAATGCCTTTTTCCGTTCAAAGGGTTTTCTTTTTCTTTTTCTTTTTTTTTAAAGATCTTAATGTATGAGGTTATGTTCACGTCCACTAAATGTTAATTGTATGAAGTTTGTTTGTGTCTATCAATAATGATTTTTTTCTTTTTCAAAAGTGATTTATAATTAATGTTGTTTCATTCAAGCTTCATATAAATTTATTATTCCATTCATATAAACGTGTTGTTCTAAATATATTGTTCATTTTGTAAGAAATGTTGTTTCGTAAATAATACCGTTCTTTTTTGTAAATGTATTTTTTCATTCTAAGGTCCACAAAGCGTCGCAAAAACAAGAGTGAAGAGTGAGCGATAGTGAGAAAGTGCCACTTTTTAAAATTTAAATAAGTAAAAAGATTGTAAAAATAAGAGTAGGAGCGGAAACATAAAATAGAAGGATTGTAAACTTAGGTTTTATTCATACAAAGGACTTGTTCTGTAATATGTTGTTCATTTCGTAAAGAATGTTATTTCATAAACAATGCTGTTCATTTCAGTAAGAAATGTTGTTCAATTCATACAAATATGTCACTTTATAGTATATTGTTCAATTCATAAAAAATGGATTTCCGTAAATAATGTTGTTTTTTTCCAATAAAAAGTATTATTTAATTCATACAAAATGTGTTATTCTTTAATATATTGTTTATTTTGTAAGACAAATAATGATATTCTTTTTAGTAAGAAGTATTATTACATTTATACAAATTTGTTGTTTATGAAATGTTGCTCATTTCGTAAGATGTGTTGTTTAAGAGCCAATAGCAGACATGTAAGAAGAGTTATTCATTTTGTAGGATATGTTGTTCAAGACGCGGTGACATTTTTATAAATAATGTAAAAGTGAGGGCATAACAGAGTGAGCTAGGCGTACTTGAAATGAGCAAACAATTATTTTGTTCTTTCCAATAATCAATTTGAGTTTTTCTATTACTTTAGCCAAATAATGACCACCCTTTTAACAAGCACTATGAGGGGTCTGCCTGAAATGAGTTATGCATGTTTTGCTAACTCTCACATATGATTTGCATTTTTAAGTTGTGTTGGAGAGATTAACAGTGGTGAGCTCTTAGTTGGTTGAGGCGATATGGAGTTGCCACAATGAGGTTGACGTGCGAATTTCGCCATGGTAATGACTATGTGGATAATGGGCTTTGCCTACATAATGGAATGATGGTTTTCTTTGGTTTTAGACTTGCGTAGATTTTCTTCATTGCTTAGATCGATCAGAGATTTTGGCCCGAGGTTCAATTTCTTGGTTTTTTATTATAACAAACTAAATTAAATGAATCAAAGGATGAAACCAAAGTAAAACTAAACTTTTTTTAATTCAGTTCAGTTTTAAACCAAAATAACTTAAATACAACTTCTAAATTCTAATCTAGTGACCAAAATGTAAAATTAAGGATACAGATACCTTCAATAACTATTTAATGAGAAATAGAGGACTAAGTCTGCATTTTAGTCAAGTTTCACTCTTTCTTTCATGGTAGAAGTAGAGGTGAGGCATGGCTTTTGATTTGGCTTCTTTCCGCAATTCCACTCGTTGGGAGTATAATCCCTAAACCTGGCTCATCTACTGACTCCCCTAGCAACTCTACGAAGTTGCTCACGGGGCTATGCTCACACTTGCTCCTTCCGCCATCAAAAGCTCGCAAGGCTGCCAGATAGGTTAAAACCCATAGAGCTTAGGTGAGGCTAACCTTAACAACCACTTGGCCCACTTACCTTGTGGTGGTTGTGGGACCGGGGGTAGTAAGAGAATGAGTGGAGGCAGATTTCTATGTAGCTTGCTTGCACGCACGAAGAGTGATCAAATCTTGAGGCACGACATCTATTATGAGTTTTAAACCCTAGCCGCAAATGCTCAGTAAACGTTGAAGTTGGGTGAGAAAGAGTATCATTCCCATGAAGATTAATTGATTTACTTGTCAAGTAACACTACTTTAAGTTGACTTTAGCTAAACAATCATAGTTAAAAAAGGATTTATGTAAGAGAAATAAGTAACTAAACTTAGCTATAGAAATGCTACTAACCTAAGATGCAATAATGCAAAGTGAAATTGTGGATTTTATCAAGTTACTAAATCACACTTCCTATGGATTCACTACTTGTCTTAATTGAGTGGTGAATTGGAGTAAGCGTGTTAGTTTTCAATGCTTGTTCGTAAATTACTCAATTAAATTCTTACTTTCCCAAGTGAATGAATTATTCATGTTTGACTTGAAATGTGCATTAAGCTTGATATTTCATTCATGTTTAGATTAAAAAGAATATGAACAACCTTTGCATGAGTTTTATATCAATTGAGTTTTAGTCAAGCTTGAACTATTCATCTAAAGAAGTTGGATAAGTTAAAACTATGTCAAGCTGAGTGAATAGTAAATAAATTGAGTTTTATTTACATTACGCATTAGACTTGAAAATTTGTTTAAGCTTTAATTAGTAATAATTTGAATGAGCCATGAATAAACTTTAACCGAGTTAAACTTGAGGTGATATCTAGTTATTTGTTCATTTTCACCTATAGATCATCTTCACAGCAATATTTATTCCAATTCCATGTACAATTCCAATATTGTGTGTGCTGGGTTTTGTGTGAGCCCAAACACGCAAGTTTAATTATATGTTTATGGGAAATTAACATGAAACTTTGGTCGGGTCACGGGTGGCAGTTTGTTGCCTGCTGTTAGTAAAGGAGGCGGGAGCTTCATTTTCCATCTTTGTTTTCTCGTTTTGTTTTTCTATCGTTCAAACTGTGTGTCTTTTTTTTTTTCTTCTCTTCCAGTTTTTCTTTTCCTCTTTCTCATTTAGATTTTTCTTTTCCCTGCTTTTTTCGTTTCCATACTTTTTTTTAGCTTCTTGGGTTGTTTTCTGATCTTTTAACCTTTAAACCTTTCACCAAGGTTTTTAGCCCAGTCAAAATAACACGATAAAATGGAAATAAAAAATACACTAAAGTAACCGTGATGAAATATTACAGCCCATCTTGATTGTACTACACACACACACACACACACACACACACATTTTCTTATCAATTTTTTTCTCTTTTCACTATTCTTTTTTTTTCATTTGAAAAAGAACAAACATCTTATTAACCCAAAAGAATAAACAGTTGCCGGTAAAAAAACAACAAATAGATACTGATAAAATTGGTTCGTAACAAATGATGACAGATAGATATATTGAACAATAAGTTGAGTAAAAAACAACTAGTAATAAGGGAACAATGAGAAACTAGTAAAAGAACAAGAAGTTGGGTTAAAAATAAAACAACTACTAATTAAAAAACAAACAACTTGTAAAATAATAAATAACTACTAATAAAATAACATACAAATTGTTTAGCTAAAGAACAAACAAGAATTTATAGAAGAACAAATAATTACCGATAAAGAACAAATCATCACTAGTAAAAGAACAAACAACTAGTTAATCTAAAAAACAAACAAAAATTGATAAAAAAATAATAATTAC
The DNA here is from genome assembly GCA_005392925.1 of Aquilaria sinensis. Taxonomy (NCBI): domain Eukaryota; kingdom Viridiplantae; phylum Streptophyta; class Magnoliopsida; order Malvales; family Thymelaeaceae; genus Aquilaria; species Aquilaria sinensis. Next base: position 98,514 of record SMDT01001994.1, on the reverse strand, counting down.
TGATAAAAAAAACTAATATTGGTAAAATAACTAATAACTATTAATAAAAGAGCTACTAATAAAAGAACAAACAACTAATTTATCTAAAGAGCAAACATAAATTGATAAAAGAACAAACAATTACTGATAAAAGAACAAATAACTACTAATAAAACAACAGATGGTATCTAAAGAATAAGCAATCATTGATAAAAGAACAAATAGCTGCTTGTAAAAGAACAAACAACTACTATTAAAAGAATAAATAATTACTAATAAAAGAACAAATGACTAGTTTATCTAAAGAACACGTATAAATTGATAAAAGAACAAACAACTACTGATAAAAAAAATAAATAACTACTAATAACATACAACTAGTTTAAATAAAGAATAAATAAGAATTGATAAATGAACAAACAACTTCTTGTAAAAAGAATAAATAAGTACTGATAAAAAAATAAATAAGAACTGATAAAAATAAATAAATAAGATCTCAAATTTTTAGTGTGGGGTACTTGATTTCCTCTTTTTTCAAACATTCTTGTGTTAAATTTCAGATTTCTTTTTAAGGCATTGTATGAAAGAACAAACTAGGGCAAAGAATAAAATTAGAAAAAACAAAATCAAAACCAAAGCAAACAATAAAATTATATCAAAAAATTTCAAATCAAAGCAAATATTAAAAATTAAAGTGAAACTGAAGCCAAATTGAACAATTGAAATCAGATAATACTAATGAAACTAGAGAATGCATAATTAAATGTAAGCAATAGAAAAAACTAGTATAAGAAAAACAAATAGAGATTTTTTGTTTCAAGAAATAAGAAGTGAAAAAAAAAAAGAGCAATATGAAAGTGCTAAAAGGGGTCACTGCTTGATGCAAAATAAAACAAGAGACAAAAAAGGAAAAGAGGCAAAAGCTTTGTTTAAAAGAAAATAAAAGAAGAAAAAAATTTGTCGTATTTTTATGGACGAATGACGTGATTAACTGATTTGTACAAATTTGGGTCAAATTGTCAATTTCTATATTATAAGAGGATTACTTGTGGTATAAGCCAGACGTCCATAACACCTCCCGATTCCACTGTACTCGTCAAACACAAGAACGGGAATTGCATTTTCATTCCACATTATTTCCATTTCATAAACAACACGAGCCCACAATACAAATTTACAAAACAAGTAAGTATATATTACTACTAATTTCTAACGATCAACAATGGTCACTGTTTGATAAATAGTGTAAATGTTATGGGTTGGTTAAGCCCAATTGGTTTTGGGTCGTGGTTCTATGTCTTTTGTGTTTTTTTTTTAACTTTTTTAGGATGTGATTTTTTGTTTTTTTAGTTTTATTTGATTTCACAAGGTGCTTGCTTTTCTAGGGCTTAGGTTGAAATATTTTTACGGTTTTATTCTATTTCATGTTTGTTTCAGTTAAAACATGTTTTTAATCCCTAATTTTCTAATTTTTTATCTTTTCTACCTGAGTTATGTTCATGTTACATTGTAGTCCCCAAATTTTATAACTATTTAATTAGATTTTTCATTTATTCTCTTAGCCCCCAAGCTCTTCTTTTGTTGTTTTTTATGTACTATTTTCTAAAGTAAGACATTGATAACCATAGTTTGTTTATTTTTTAATTAAACCATTTTTTATTTTCATTAAAGTCAATTGTTAAATCCTTAATACCTAAAGTTTTTCCATTTTTTTTGTTTCTATCCTAACTTTCTTTTATTGATTTTCTTTATTATTTTTTTCTAAAATGAAACTTTAATTATTTTAATTTCCCTACTTATCGTGTGGTTTTGATTGATTCAACTTTAGTCAATTTTTTTCACTTTTTTTTTATCTTTATAAAGTTGATGGTTAAACTGTTAATTGATCAACATATATTAACCATAGTTTTGTATTTTTATCATTATTATTATTATTATTGATTATTAAAATTTGTAACATCAATTATTTATTTCAGGCTCTATAGTTTAATAAAGTAATTTGGTCCATAATTGTTAAATTTGAGAGTAAATTTTTCTAGATAAATTTTTCATCGATATTAAAAATTGGATTTTGTGTTAATAGGATATGAAAATTTTTATTTAATTTTTTTATTTAACAAATAAAATATGTATTATTTCAAAGCACGTAACGTGTTTTGTGTCATATTGTTATTATTAAAATTTATTACAGAAAAATATCCACTACGATATGTGGGTCACCAAACCTCTCTATTTATTCTCTTAATCTCTAATTTTTTTGTCATTTTTTTATTTATTGTCTTCTAAAGCAAAATATTTATAACCATGATTTGTTTATCTTATTTTTTTAATCAACTATAGTGACTTCATTTAACTTTTGTTTTTTATTTTTTTATTATTATTTTTTAAAACAAAACTTTAGTCGCATTGAGTGGTTTACTTTTTTTATGATTCAAGCTAATTCATTTTATCTAATATTTTCATTTATTTTCTTTTTTCCTTTATTAAGTTGATAGTTAAGCATCAAATTCTTAAAATCTTTATATTTACTCTCCTGCCCTAAAGACCATGTTTTTGTTATTTTTTAATTATTAATCATTAAATCTTATTTTATAACTAAGATTCCACTCTTCATCTTGTATTCTTAACTTTTTCATATTATTTCTCCTTTCGAAACAAAAAATTTACTCCCCATAACCTATCTCTTGATACTTAAAACATTTTGTTTTTTATTCTCTTAGTCCTAAAACTTTACCATGACTTTATCCCTGGTTCTTCTCTTTTTTTTTTTTTTTTTTTTCGCGTTGCCGCAATAATTTGCGGCTTGGTCCACCCAATTTACTTCTAAATTCGACTTCAGTTGAGCTTCTAGTGCCAGTAAAACAGGGATAGTTATCCTACCACCGATATTATCAGTTTCATCACAAACAAGGAAATAAGTAAGTGCTGGATTGCTGGGCTTCCCTTGCTCTCAGATCCTGCTTTTCAACCCACCAAGATCTTATTTTGTTCAAGCATTCCCAACGGAATGCAGCAAGTGCTATCATGGTCAGGATCCAACATTAAAATTCTTGTAGAAAGCTGTCCAGAAGGTAGATCCAATCTAAGCCATACCTTATTTACCTTTCAAACTTGCTGTTCACCCAAATCAACGAATCAGATATGTTCTCTCCTACCTCAAACATGTCAAGCTATTCACCTGAATCAACGTATCAGACATGTTCTCTAACCGACATCAAACACGCCAATATATGATGTACTTCCTAATCAGTGCTCTTAATTTCTCATATATCTTATATTATTCTCTTTCCAAACTTTTCTGGGTCATCTGCATGTGCCTTACCACCGAGAATATGAACTTCCATTTGGCTTACTATTTCCACGCCAATTTCTTCTGCTTGTGGTCCTCAGGAAAGGCGATGATGTTTTGCCAAAAGAGTTGCTTAGTTGGCTTTCGTTCAATGCCGTCTGATCTCTTCTTCAATATCATACTCCTCACGCTGCGAGAAAACAATGATATGTCATATGGGAAAACAGGTGCTAATAATCAAATGAAGAATAGAGATCGGGGAAAAGATAACTAAGATTTCCAGATAACTAAGATTTCCAGATTTTTCTTCCTTCAGAAGCTCTCACAAATGATTAAAAAAGCATACACGCGTAAGCCATGATGTATTAAACAGATTAGCTCGCATCTATATGCTAATTTTCAAGCCTAAATTACCCACCTCTTTCCAGAATTCACAGTCTCTTAGTGCAAATGGTCGTACCTATCTATAATTTTTGTCAAACCCTAAAGCCCTATGGTTCATCTAGCTATGAATTTTTTCTTTCCTCTTTTTTTTTTTCTTTCTAGAATTCCTTCAGTAAACATGTAGTTGCATTTTTCATTTAGGAATGTGAAAATTTTTGTATCCTTGCAGAACTCATTGTTCAAAATGGGAACAATTATGATCCTAGTTTCCTAGAGAACCAGAAACAAGTGTGCAAATCCAAAAAATACTCCAACTGTTTCTGGAGTTCATAATTATTAAGAAAATGCGGTCAGTGACAAAACCTACTAGGAAGGAACTAGCAAGCTGTGCAGACACGATAAACTTGGATTGCTGAATGTTTGTATAAAGGCCTAGAACTGGTGGATTCATTCACAAAATTGGCAGAGGCAAACCTTATCTAGGTCGGAAAGAACAGCATATGCTTCTCCTATCATTTTAAATAGCCTGTCAGCATCCTTGTGAACATCCTCAGCAATTTCCTTCCATAGTTGCCATTCATATCCACTCTCACTCCTTGCCAGGAACTGACCGGCCTAATTATCAGAGACTGTAATCAGGCATGATAAGTCATAGGACAGATAAATTACTGACTATAGAAAGGCAATACCTTGTCCGGATGATGTTTCAGTGCAGCTTTGCGGTATGCTTTTTTTATATCAGAAATAGCATCAGATGATTTGACTCCCCTGTAGTTGCAGCAGAAATATCAGGCATTTTTTAAAAGAATTTCTTAGGGGAAAAAGACATACCTAATAAAACATCTATCAGATACAACTGCTGTTAATTAAATTGTTCATTCTGCTGCGGCGTATTCTTGACGCAGCATGAGATCGATAGATCTAATTCTACTTCTGTTCTTATTTTGTCTTGTTTCTGTCATCAGGTTGGTACCTCCTTGGTCTCCCCACCATTATTGAGATATTCAAATGAATATGCAGGGCATGTTCATGAAACAAAGTGGAAATGGTTTACTTCGTTTGTATAACAATCTTCTTTTGCAAACATATCCAATGCATATTTCATGTATATGGACCAATCCTTCTGTTAGTTAACATAGAACACACATGACGCACATTCTTAGTAAGTTAGCCGTACTAGCAAAATTTCCTGAAAAAATGACAAATCTGGCAAGCCACAACTACATTTATGCTGCAAAACATGATCTGACTAAACCTATAGTAAAAGAAACAAATATTTGACAGCATGCACTAAGAGAATACCAATATAAAGATCATAAATATTGTAAGCAGCTCTCTTAAGATCTAAGATGCATTCATAGATGAAGACAGAAAAAAAAAACTTGATACCGAAGGCTCCAGAAAAAGGACTTACAAAATTGCATACAAGTCCAATGGCAGACCCCTTTTAGCTGCTTCTTGCATTGATGACAATTTGTGATGTGCTTGCTTTAGTTCATTTGCTTTGCCAGCAGAACCTCCTGAAGTACCAGGCTTCCTAGCCTTCTCATCACCTTGATTTTCAAGTAGGGAGATAAGTCTCTCAAGGTCATTAGATGCTTGCCGATAGTCTCTGATAATTTCGTGCAGAGTGGCTCTCCTAGAAACTGCCTGTTAACCCACAGGTTCATCCAGGTAAGTATACCAATTATGCAGCACAAATATGATGATAAATTCAGTACATGAAAGAAAACCAGTCTAGCGATGTTCACAGTACTCCAGTTCATTTATTTTAGTGCTTCTAGCAAGATAAAAAAAGAAATTTTGTCACTACCTAGGGATGAAAGAAGTTCCAATAACATTTTTAAACTTGAATCAAAGCAATCCTGTGCAACATAGGCTTCAAACCCTACTAAAATGTGATAAGAGAATAAGAGACCTCAAGTTCTCTCACCATAACCTTCATAAGCATATAAATCCATTCCCAGTTTGCCTGAATAACTACAAGTTTTCTTAGCATTGTTCTTTACTAATAATTTCTACAAATAACATCAACATCGTTCTAACAAGTTAATTGACATTACAACATCATTCTACCAGTCTCACCTGGGATTCAAGTACCGAGTGCACAGAGAAGGGGTTTCATTTTTGCAAGGAAATATCAAATTCATTTATTACTTTGTTCAACATGGAGTCCAAAAGACAAAAATAGAGAAAGAAGAATCCTGGTGCATGATACAGACAGAGACCCAATCAAAGTCAAAATACAAAGGCATAATCCTGGATTTTCTCACAATTTAGACCAACTGGTTTCACATCTCACAGAATAGAAGCAAGATTTAGCAAATAAACAGAAGCCCAAAAGCAGCATAATCTTCTCAAAAAGGTTAGAATATTAACTGAAATTATAATTTAGAGCAAAAACCAGGACTACAATCCAAGAAATATTCTGAGTAGCTTTCTATAAACCCAAAAAATCTAATTTAGCCCATGGAAAAAGACAGCAGAGAGAGAGAGAGACGGAGTTATATTCAAACCTTCATGTAATTTCCATCAAGAGCCATAGCCATACTGCAGTCTGCAATAGCCTCTGCAACTTGGCCTAAAGCTTGGTAAGCAGCAGCACGATTGCAAAAGCATATTGCTGCAAAGGGGCGTGATTCAACATTGCTTGACAACGCAACAGTGTAATGCTCGACCGCTTCTGTATATCTTCCAGAACGAACAGCTGCATTCCCTGCATTCTAGGATTTACAAGATCCAGTCATAAACCATAGTATGACGTAGAGAATTATTCTTTCTGAAACACTAACTACAAGTTTGGGGAAAAGGAGGTTGTCACTGGCTTCAACTAAAAGGGACATTTTGGATGTGCTTCAAACCACATGGAAAATGACAGTGGAGAAAACTAAACCCTGAATGACAAAAATCCAAAATTATAACTTATACTATTTCTAGAAGAGTACATATATCTGGATAGATGAATAATTATTGTGACAACTTGTTTAACAGAAACCGTTATCAAAGTTCTGAATTCATAATTGACAAAAAATCTTCTTCTAGATGATAAAAGCTTTGAAGTCAGCAGCGGATAGGAATATAAAAAGTATGCAGAAGCACGATTATGGCTCCCTGCGCAGGTAAAGATTTATTGTCAGGAATCAATGGATATTAAACAAATCTTGTGAAGAATTTATTGCAATTGGATAAGAAGTTCATTAGTTAAGATGTTAAAGCTAAAAGACACATGAAGAGCACATAAACAGCTGTACTATTGGGTTATGATGAGTGACTTATTAACCAAGACATAGATCGGAGAGGACACTGTAAATTATGTAACACAGGTTAGAGAGGACACAGAATAAGTTCTACATTTTTCTTAGTAGAGAAAACATATAAAGGTTTTGTTTCAATGGGAAGTTAGAGATATTATGAAGTTACAAAGAAAGCCAAATGCCACGAATTAGAGTATTAATTCTACATAGCAACACTTCTAAAATATCGTGAAAATTTTCTTATTATGGCAAGCTTACACCAACAATCTTCAACAACTTTGTCTGCCTCTGAACTGTTGATGGATGGCATAAGGGTTACATATACCGCTCATTTTAGGCCATGGGAAACAATCATTCACTAATGTATTTTTTGAGGCAAATATGCCATTGATTTTCGAAATTAGGCAAATAACCTATTAACATAATAGATTAGGGGCAAATTACGCACTAAGGGTTGTTAACAGTAAGGGAATTTTTCCCCTTGGTGCAGATTGACCTTCAAACATGTATAATTTGGTTCCAATTTTGCTTATTTTGACTTGAATTCAGTAAATTTATAATCAAATTCTAACGCAAACCATAACATCTTAAAAAAATTCAGGCCTTAACTAGATGCTTAGTGAAGAATTAGAGCAAGCAACGATGGGGTTTTTGTTCCCCATGTATAACTGAACAAAACTGACTCCTCCTTCGGCGACAATTAGAGTTATGGGTGGCATATTTGCCCTTTTTGCCTTGATGGATTTATTGCACGAATTCACAAGAACAGCACATTGGTAATGCTAGCTACTACAAAAAATATAACTATAGGATAACAAAGAGGAGCAATTAAATGTAAGTAATTTTGTTACATATCATAATAGAAATGAAAGGTTTCAGTTTATGGTGGATTTAACTGAATTAATATCAGGGGAAATCTGTCTAAATGAAAATGAACTTTTGGTTGGTTATAGAAAGAAAATGTTCAGCAAGACCTAATACATAAAATTGGAGTAAGCACAATGAAATCCAAAAACACAAATTGACAGCTGTTTTGACTGATGCATAGTCAATCAACTTTCAAGAAGCATGTCATCTGATATTGCACCTGAAGTGAAGAGAAGAATCGCCTCTAACATTGACATACCTTATGGCGCAAAAGTTCACGAATGATGACTGCTATTGTAATGGATGATTCTAATATCTCCTTGCTGCACACATGCAGTAACAAAAAGAATTAGGTACGATAAAGAATAATTAAACATGGAAATGAATTTGGAACCATAACAAGAAACTAATTAGAGATCAGAATGGTTACTTCTCCCTCATGGATCCTACTAGCTCAAGACGATCAAGTAACTCCAGTGCGAACTCAAGCCTCCCCATATTGAAGTATGACTTCGACATAAAATGCCACCTCCAAATCTTTGCTGATGAGTAACACTGAGAGCCATCCACATTCCCGGACAGCTTTTTAATGTCTATATCAGGGACATTTTTCTCAGCAAAATAAAGTGTTTGCTCACACAAATGAATTGCCTCTTCATATTTCCTCAACTGCACAATGCCGTACACGTTCAGATTAATCATCTGACTTATACTGTAATTTTTGGGTGAATTGACAACTTGAAAGATGAGGCAAATAAATCTGTAAGTAGCTGGAAATTGAAAGACCACAGACCATAATTAGAGCCTCTACTTTCATTCTAAAAAGCTTTTCTGAATGAGAACTAGTTGCCAAGGCTTCATTAATCTTGTCTAGTGCAGAAGATGCAGCATCAGATGTCCTTATCCCCAAAAACTGTGCAGAACATCTTGTAAGCTCTTCCACTTTCTGACCACAAGAAAACCTGAAAAATAAGTCATTGATATACCACATGTGCCTATGCTTCTCTGTATGAGAAAGGGTGGGAGAGGGGCGTAGAGTAGTGACAGCAAGGGTCAGAAGTCAAAGCATGGTTTGAAAGCCTTGTGGGGAACAGAGATGCTTTGATCGTTTAGTACATGTAATGACGCATATAAACACCCTTAATCACAAGTAGTAGTAAATAAATTATGTGGCAGTATTGTGTACACTGGCTAAGACTAGGGTGAATCATAAGTTGGAAAGATAAGTGAGTCTTTTAAATGTTCAGGCTCAGTCATCCATAGTGATGCTGATCTTGATAAAGATGTCAATCACCAAATTAAACTAAGATGGACAAAATGGAGACGTGCCACAGGTGTTATATCAGATAAGAGAATGTGTCACTTAAGCTGAGGGGAACATACTAGGGAATTGCAGTTCAACCTATCATTCTATATGGCGGTAAATATTAGGCAATGAAGAAACAACACACGAGCAAGATGAATGTGGTGGAGATGAGAATGTTGTTTTGATTAGTGGACATACAATCACAGCAAAATAAGAATGAACACATAGGAGACAAGGCCATGATAAGAAAATATGCACAAAGCAGTGATAAACCTCCTCTAACATAAAATTCATCAACCAAAATGCATGATATGGGCGTCTGCTGAAATTTTCAACTCCCTTAATAAATGTCTTGGCTATTTCACAAGACTATGATCTTCAATTGATTGGATTGCTAGATTAAGTCCACTATGGCATCATGATTATTAAATAAAATAGGGAAAGTTACATTTACCCCCCTGAGGTTTACCCTAATCTACAATTTATCTCATTTATTTTTTAAAACTTACACTTTGCCCCTTGATTCCTTTATGTTGTTTGATAACAATTTTTTAAACTGTAATTTAAACTGTACGATAAACATCTTCCAGCAATTTCAATCTCTCTAATATTTTTTAATGGTTAATAGACATTTTAAATTATCAGTTTTTCCTTTCTATAAATGCATCTTTCTTCCTGTAAATGCATATCAATATTTTTTAAATGTCGGTTAGCTATAAAAAAAATATCAAAAATCTTGAAATTACTAGAACATGATTATCAGACAGTTTAATCTAGAATTTCAGAAATTGTTGTTGGATACTATAAAAGAAGTAGGGGGTCAAGTGTAGGTTTTTGAAAATAAAAGGGGCAAAGTGTAGGTTAAATAAAACCACAAGGGGGCTTTTGTAATTTACCCAATAAAATAAGGAGAAACAAACTTTGTGGTATAAATTAATCATAGTATTTATATTGAAGCCTCTAATAGTAGGATCTAGTATTATCCAATGCAGTCAAAGGCAAATTGCGCACCAAGGCATTTATGCCTTTTATTGCCATGTGGCACTCGGCACAAAAATTGCGCGCTAGAGCAAAGTAAAGCGCAAAATTTGTTTAAAAAGTATATAACACATAATATTAGGTTAAAAAACTAAATTTAAATATAAGCCAAAATTCTATGATTTAGTATTCCATAATTATTACTAGACAATTATGAATATGCAACAAGAACATAAAACAAAAACAAAGAGAAGCAAATAAGAGCTAACAAATGTTCCTAATGTAAGCAAATAAGAATCTCGGGCAAGGAAAAGAGGCAGACATGCCTCTTTCAAAATTGCAAGCACAACATCACCTCTTGTTAGGTCGCTATTGCGGCAGAGGCCCGCACAACATTGAAGGCACCTAGCCATGCCCCTCAGATTGTGGTCCCCCCACCATTGCCACGCCATATTGCTATTGCACACATGGCGTGCGCAATTGACTACAATGGTATTATCAAATTAAGTGTGCTAAAAAGCTAGCAAACAGTAAATATAGTTTAAGATTTTGAATGACAATAATTGTGCGTATAATGCAGGACATGCCATCTAGTGGAGACACATTGTTTCCATACCTGGGCTTTTTGGAGGCCATTGGCAGCATCTATTATAACTCTGCGATCCAGGCAAACATCAGCTGCTGAACTGAGACACTTACTGAAATAAGTGATTGCATTTTCAATTTCACCCAGAACAAGATGGCAGCTGCAAAGGGAACGCCCACGCTTTTGAGAATTACAGTGTTATTCTTAGCAATCAATAGAAGGATTAGATAGGCTCTCTTATACTGATATGCCAAACAAAAGGCTACTTTTACATTGAGATGTGCAAAAAGGAACTCACTTTCCTGCTCTCAAATAGACTTTTAAAAATGTAGGATCAAGAGCAGCAGCCATCATACAGTCTAATAAAGCTTCCCTCAACCTTTGAAGAGATATACGTGTGGCTGCACGATTGCTATAACAAAGCACAAGAGGTGTCATGGAGCACCCTGAAGCAACATTTGCAGGGACAGAATTGATGCCCTGTGTGTAAAAACCCTCAGCTCTGGGCAGATTGTCATTTCTATAAGCTTGATTTCCCCTGAAATGAAATCCAATTTTAGGTTGTGTAAACAAAAAACAACAGTGGCTTACACACACAACACCCATGCATGCATAATTTACAAATGATAACTTGATAAAATACCTGAGCCGCCACATCTCACAAACTTCCTGAAGTGCAGCAATTGAAGAATCAAGGCCCTGTTTAAATTGTTCACCTGGATCTGAAGCATTTTTGTTTTGGTGAGCAGAGATCTTTTTTTCCTTATCCACCGAGTCATTAGGTGGAGCAGCTGAAAAACAGGGAAATTCCATGATGGGAGGCCATTTCATGATCTCTGGTCTTGGATCAATAACTTTTCCAGGTTTGGCACCACTTTTCTTTTTAGACCGACGCTTTCTCACAATAATGTTTTCTTGAAGTACAGAAGAAGATGAGGCAGAGAAGGTAAAAGTTCTCCCTTTTTCAATGTCTGTAGTAAAACAAAACTCTTTCATAAGAGTATTTTCTTGGCCTCCTGTCTCAGAGTGATTTTCACCTTCAGACGTAAAGCCACCACAGGCATCCTCACGTTTGAAGCTAGAAAAAGCTACTTCAGCTTGATGGACAGAACAATTAGAACATATATCACCCCCAAAAAGCCCCCGAGAATCATGCTTGTACCTCTCTTCCTTTAGCCCCATGGATTTATCATGATCCCTTATAGTTTCTGTACCAGGATTATCTACTCTGGGATTGAAACAAATTGAGGGATGTAATGCAGATGGAACAAAATTACTGTCAAGATATGAGGTTTCATTAGGTTTTACAGAAGTCTTGCATGAAGATTTATCAGGTGCCACAGTTTCAGTGTAAGGAGAGAAATCCATGGGGGAATAACATTCAGATGAGCTTGTTCTTTCATACAAGACATCCTCTTGGGGTGCCATATTGTTTGACAACTGTTTGTGCAGGCCAAATTGCTTTGACTTTCCCTTTGTCTTCTTTGATCTTCTGTCCCTCATAAAGGTGCCTTTTGCACTAGATTTCATCTTCATATCTGCTCCAGGCAAAAGATTTTCTTTAAAGGATGAGGGGTCCCACTGTGGTGTCTTAAAATCACAAGAGAAGATCCCAGTTGGAGCAGTGGCAACACCATTCCCTCCATTGCTTTTAATGCCAGCCACAGATGGATATTCTGAAGAAACACCATTCTGTTTGGACCCAAGACCACTGTTCGAAAATGACTGTTGAGCAGTAGCTCCACTCAGCTCAACATCATCTTCCATTGGACCTTGAGAAGAGTAATCCTTGGTAGAACATGCATCCATGCCTTCCTGACATGCAGAAGACTTGGAAAAGGGAATTCTAGCATCAATTCCTGGCCTACCGCAAAAATTACTAGCATAGTTCTCATCAGTCTGAAAGAATGCCATTCTCCCAGAAGCAGCAGGAGCATGCTCAGACATCAGATCCCGAGGCATGCTGTTCAAATCTGGTTTTGGAGGGCTAGAATCCTCTTTGATGTTGTGAAACACAAGCACTTGTCCAGAGTTGGCTTTCCTTTGGAAACACTTGGTTGCTTCAGGATCCATATTATTTCTATTACAATTGATATCAAGTTTCTGCATACCATCCTGAAGTCCAATCACTGAGTTTAAGCTAGAGGCAATATTAGCATTCTCATAATTTAAGGAAAAAACATTATGACGATTACTGTCAGAAAAAAGCTCAAAATTTACACCACAAAAACCAGCTGCATCTGCCCATTTCCCCATTCTGCATTTGCTGCAACTGGAGGTCTTATTATCACTACCACCAAATATAAAAAAATCAATCCCACAATCACTACAACAGCCTTTACTGCCATTTGCATTGGGAATACCTGGAACACCATCCACTTTCTGGGGCTGGGACTCAGATTTAGCGTTATTACTGAGGGTGCCATCCACGTTCTGCAAGTGGGACTCGGTTTCATCCTCCACCTTTTCTCTGAGATCATTCAGAACTGACTGACCAGCACACTCTCTGGATCCCCTGGCCTCTACATTAAGATCCGTGTTGGACTTAAACCAACTTGCACCAAACACAAAACTTGAGCCACTGATATTTCCAGTAGAATCACTTTCATGACAATCTGATTTCGACTTTGAACAAACTTGGTTCCTACCGGATACAAATTCCAGATTCGTGTTAGATCCACTTTTATTTTCAGCAGATGGAAATTTGATTGGAATGTGATCATGGCCAACTTCACTTCCTGATTCCTCATAATTGTGGACTAATCTACTCTTTTCATTAGCCGAACTCGTTTCTGAATGATTCTGCGTTGTGCAAAATACAAAACTAGAATTCTTAAGCTTGCCAGGAGGTACTTCTCTATTCTGAACACCACTACCCATAATGAATTCTCGCTCCTCCGAGGCAAAACACCTGGCACCAGCATTTTTATTCTCGCAACCGTTCAAACTCTCCGTAAACCCATTTGAAACATGATTATCATTACGAGTATTACAAGCATCGGTACTTACCAGAGAAGAAGCCTGATTGAATTGCTTGAACGGGTTAAACTCTGACCAAATCAAGCCCGACCCGTTTCCCGTCTTCCCATGCAGCTGCTTCATAAGGTTCACCAGCCTAGGTCGGGGCCGACGCGACGCAGCAGCCCCACGCCGTGATCCATCTCGAGAAGCGAACCCACTGCCCAAGTTGAACTCACCTCCGTTCTCAAAACTCGAAGAAAGTGAGGGAGAATGGCTCGCCGCTGGTTGTGGAGCTTGTCGATGGTTGCTCCGGGAAGGAATTTCGGCGGCCACAGGCGACATGAACCAATTTTTATTTTTCAGATGACTGACCGAGGATTTTGCTGCCGTTGATCAAGGTATAGCGGAACTTTAATTAGGGTTTTACGTGGTTTAGACGTTAAATAAAGAAGAATTTGGAGAGCTATCAATGGCACAAACGAAATTCAAATTTTTGAAACTTTGGCCCAAAGTCCCAAAGACGACTTTTCGTTTTAACCCAGTATCGCTTCCTCTCTCACCTTTAAGAAAACTAGAAAATTCGTTTTAACTTGTTAAAGTAATATAAAATAGTTTATTTTTATTTTATGGATTATTTTATATTAAACATGTAATTCAAAGAAATTAATCGTAAAATTAATATAATTTAAAGAAATTAATGTTATAATCATTTACTGAATGACATTTTTTCATCTTCTAATTAATTATTTTATAAATTTTTTAATTACTCGACCTTAAAAATTTATAAAAATTCAATTGCACCATAAAAATGATATTTAATGAATTACTGTAAATATATAATATTATTTTTGAAATGACATTGATTTAATAAAAAAACTATAAAAATATTTTAAATTAATCTGACTTAAGTTAAAAATAATTGACCATAATACTCGATCTGTTCTACTTCTTTATAACTTTCATTATTCATAGTAATTATTTACAGTTGTTTAGCTTTAATATTTTGGTATATAAACATAAATTTTTTATATAAATAAAATATATCAACATTTGTATTTTTTAAATATAATTTTCTTAAATATTCTCTACAAATAATAATATAAATAAATTCAAGTGATATTTACGTGAAAAATCTAAAATGTGGAAAGAAAATGGGATGAAATTAGTAGTTACATTTCCTTCACTTGTTTTTTTTTAATACTTAGAAACATGTTACAAGTACAAGTAAAAGAGTGGCAATAGTCTATTATAAAAAGTATGAATCAATTGTCAGTTCTTTATAATCTGGAGGGGCTTTGAATTGCATTAGAAATTATTCCATCTTAACGAGGGTTGGGCTCAAACTCAGGCCACTTGCATAGTGGATATTACCTCTTACCATTTTGTTGGATTGGCGAGAACCTATCATTCATTTTAGAGATGGTAAACAAAGTTTTAAAGTTTTGTACCTAAAAGTGAGTTAGTTTCTTCTAGTACAATAGATGCTTAATTTTGTATTATATGATATTGATATTGAAATTTTATCTATCTATCTATCTATCTATATATATATATATATATATATATATATATATATATACATATATATTATAAATATTTCATGCATCCTATTTTAAATAAAATCTTTAGATTTGACATAAAGATTGATAAATAGAAAAAAAAATTATATTGTTTCCACTTTCACCATTCACTTTTTACACGTAAATTAAAATATGTTAAAAAATAAATATTAAAATGATAGTTTAAAAGATAATATGTTAATGTTGCAGAGTTTTGGAATGACCCAAAATTGAATATGTTACATGCTCCTTAGGATAGGTGGAGTGATATTTTAATACTATGTAAATATTTTTAATATATAAACTAACTAAAAAGTTTTCTCGCATAGATAGTTTATTACATACAACAATGCCATAATTTTGTATAAAAATAATACAAATTCGTTTATAGAAATGAACTAATGTATGGAATTAATGAATTCACATAAAAATTCTATACTTTACTTAAAATATAAAAAATATAAAATTGAAGAATAAATCATTTTCTAACCACTACTTCCAAGATAGCTGAGTTAACATGGTATAATGCAACATTGGTATGACATGAGACTTACTCTTTCCTAACCAATACCAGCCGGCATGGGATTAAAAAAAAACCATACATTATAATCCACTATATATATATATAGTTTAAATACCCAACGTTGCCACGAGATCCAAAAAGAGTTAGATTTGGGGGGCAAAAGATCAATAATTCTTACACATTAGCAAAAATCTCATAAAAACTTATACTACTTCCGTTTCGTATTAATTGACCTATCAACCTTTTTTTACTTGAATATATTCATAATAATATGTATTGAAAAAAATATAAACTATAATATTTAAAGGTTCATTTTTATATAAAAATTTCATATTCTTATTATAAATTTTGAAAAAAATAAAATCATAAATTAATTACTATAAATACTAAAAGGGACATCTTTTGTAAAACAAATGAAGTAACTACAAAATAAAAAATTAGAGATGGATGTTCATGATGTGTAGAGTCATGTCAATTAATAAAAAACAACAGGTAATGACATATTGTAAAGTCTTATCAAAACATGACAACAACTTTTTATCTTAAGAAACTCAAGCAAAAAAAAATTCTTCAATAAGTATGACACAAATATGGCCATAATGTCAAAGTATAAATTTGGTAAGTAAACATTGAAATTTTCCAAAGACATGTTACTATAAATAACTATACATTATTAAAAAAAATTAATTACCATGCTATTGATTTTTAATAAAAAAAATGCATTCACCTCAAGATTTTAGAATCTATACTTACCCTTTATTTTATATTTGAATATTCAACATATTTCCAATGTATTTCTATTTATTACATAAAGTATTACTATCAAGGTTTGTATTTGTTCTGTAGATATAGAGTTGACTTAAAGGTTAAGGATCGATATATTGAGACACATTTCATTTTGTTTAATGTTGTTGCACGACAACTATTTCATTATTCAGCTTTAGAATTACTACGGACACATCGCTTAGCTAGAATTCTTACCATATGTTCTACAATATTCCATACAAAAATAAATATTAATTTGACTTCACTCTTGCATCAGACAAATAGTAAAGAAAAAGTTTTAAAGGATATTTAAACATCTATATGGTATGAAATTCCTTTGACAAATTGAAGTCACAAAATATAATAGCAAAAATATTTATTATGGATTCATGGTAAAAAAAAAATCCAACCCATTGGCTATGCTTATGAATCTTGGCTACTTCTTCATTCTATCTCATTGGTATAAACTCGTTAAATCTCACATATATGTGAGTACGTTATCAAGTTTTATTTTCTTCACATATTATTAATGATGTCATTTGTTTTTTTAGCATTCTTCTCATACTATATCTCTTTTAGGTGTTAAAGGACATTTCCTAAAATTGAAAATGATGACAATGTCATATTAAAACGAAATCATTCTATTCAGTATGAAACTTTAACAATTACACGTCTGATTTACTGTTACAAAAAATGTTCATTAAGTGTTCATATTTTGCCTCTTATTTTTAATAGTAAATCAATTATAGCTTCTAGGGATCGAATATGTCAAAGTGGACTATCAGGTAGTGAGAATGAATTTCATAATTCGATTGACTATGAATCGTTGTGGTCTACTTCTGGCATTCATACTTTCAGATCAATAAATTGAAGTTATTGAAATACTATAAGTCAATACACCATGTGATTGACATATTTTAACATCTAAATTATATTAATAATTATAATTTTTAATATTATTTTTATAGGTCAGAGTTTCGTCATCACCTCATATATCAGTTATGAAAACCATCTTATAAAAGTATACCTAATGTGCATTGCTCAAATAGGTATAAATAATGTTATTCTTTCATTCATTCATAATGATAAATTATAATTCTAATACTGTACGTGATACATATTTTCTTGCAATGAGTCAAATTTGGTAAATCAAGGAGATTATAGGGAAGATTGATATCAAAGATGTTCCTAAGACTGTTATATAACATTTTGTTAAACTGATGAATTACCAGTCATGTTACCCAGTTTTTTTAGGTTTCAACATCATTTTATTTCAATTTACTTCAATATTTTAATAATAATATTACACAAAAGTAGTTAGCCTTGGTAACGGTTTTAAAACTTCTATATTTTCATACATTTTTAATAGGTTGCATAATTATTTATGTAATTTGTAATTTGTAATTTTTTTATTTTGTGGCAATGTCGGTATATAAACTAGGTATTTGTTATACTTAAACAGAACTGGCCATATTGCTGCCAATTGTGATAGAGCTAAGAGGTGGCCTGATTTCTCCTGGACACCTTGAACTTGAACCAAGCAGAAGGCAGCTCAACCCTCCGACTCTGGTGTATTCGGCCTCTCACGCCTCGCTTCTATTACGCTTGGAATTTCTAATTGAAAAGAAAACCGATAAATTCGAACCCTTCGTTTAAAAAAAATTTGGAATCCTGGGTGCCAGTCTGTTTGCGAATTTCCAAGTCCACTCAGAGTGAGAGGTGATTTCATCGGTTTTCCCTATCTCCTTTTTCTTTGCTGGATTAGCAGGGAAATTGCAATTCTTTGTGCATTGTTTCGGTTTGATATCTGGGGTTATTTTAGGTGGTTTTGGGCCGTCTCGAAGTAGCAGTCTTTTTCCACCTCAATTTTGTTTGATAGATATAGAACGGTTAACGTAGTGGAATGAGAACCGTTATTTGAAAGTAGTAGTATATACCATATGATATGTCAAGCATATTTTAGCAAATCATAGTCTTCCAAATTCCATCCCTAGCCAATCGTTCTATATGGCGTTGCCATGGTGCCTCTGATTCATGACATTTCCTGGGCCCACTAGCTGTGATTAGTTGTCTTCCAGGTTAAATTTGTTTCATGGTATCGTTCTGGCAATAACGGGAAAAAGTTCATGGTATTGACTTAGAGATGATATTGCAAAAACAGTTTACATTATTCCTTGTCTTCTTTGGTTGATCAGTTGAGCTGTAGCTCATCTTCGATTCAGAGGGAAAAAGGTGAAGATATTACCATAAAGTCTGCCTGCCTTATTATTGTTCTGCCTCATAATGGAGTCTAAAGTTTTGCAAGGTAGTTAATTATTTCACCGTTTATTGGCATTATAGTCTCTTGCTGTCTTATTTTCCTTGATATTATCTGATTGTAATGTTGATTGTTCCTCCTTGATTGTTCACTTTTTGTGCTAATGGTATTGAACTTACGGTGTTTTGTTCTATGGTGTATAGTGCTTTGTTCATCTGGGTTTGCTGTGTGCTTATACTAGCAAATATTCTGTGTTGAATAGATTTCTATCTGACGTAACGGTGATATAATTTTGCGAAGAAATTTCAAGAAGTTTTATGGAAGTTAAATAACAGACCAACCCTGAATCTTGAAGTCCCTCTGAACAAAAACAAAATAGCCTCTGGGTATAACATCTAAAATGAACAGTTGGGAGTCATTCACTTTCTAAGTTTGAATGCCTAATTATAGAATTGTGTTTTTCTCCTTCATAATTTGCATTCTAACTTCTCTCTCTTGAAGAGTTTCCATTATAGTTTGATGATCTTTGTTGGTATACCAAAGTAATTTGGAACTATATGTTGTGATTGGTATTGGAATCTTTTGTTAGGCTCTTTCTTTAAAGACAGGTGAAGAATATGTTTGTATTGTTTCTGGCACAATGTTGTTATTGTTGTTCTTCCTGTTGTTATTATTATTACTACTACTATTATTACTATTGTTATCATTTTTATTATTGTGAGCTATTGATTTCTCAGATAAGTATGAAGATCAGAAACAGAATCAGGCAACTGAATCCACTCCTACAGTTAGCAGAGAAGATACGCCGAAACTAGCGTCAAGTTTCAGGGACTATCAAGGTGACATGGTTGAAAGAGGTAAATGCACAGAGATTGCATTTACAAGAGATGTCGAAGGCTCTGGAGAAGTAAATATGGAAGCTTCTATAACAACTGATGATGTGGTGCGGGCAGGAGGTTTAGGAGCAAGAGATGACATCAATAGCTTTCTTCCTGTGGCTGCTGACTCAACTGACTTTGAAGCTTCAATCCGCGATGCCAGGGGTTATGAAGAGCCCCAGGCTGAAATATGCAGACGCGGCCTTGGATGGAAGGAAGATTCTGCAAATAAGTGACTCTGTGTTCATTGCTGCATAAGTGAGTTGCTGACTTTGCTGGCTGTGAAAATTTATTTTGTTTAATTTGTTTGAATTGTTTTGATGAGAATGCTTCTTTGCAATGGATTTTTAGTTAATCAGTAAGCGAGCGAGGTCACTGCATCCAATGCACAAAACTATTTGAATCGACTGAGTGCGGTTTCCTGTAGATCATTAGTACAATGTCATGTTTAGATTTAGAGAGCTGATTGAAACTCCCAAATGTTAGAAATTTTTTTCTAGTGGCTATGGTTTTTAGCTTATTATTTTTGTAGAATCTGTGGGTTGCAGGGATATGAAGTTGGTCTCTATTTACTGTTTTAGCAATCATTATTTTTTGAACTAGAATTCTCTCCACGTAGTAAGTGGTTACAAAACATTGTTCTGATAAGCTGACCGTCTTTGGAATATTCTCTGTCCTGGAGCTAGAATGGATAAAGGGTCATAAGCAGATTTACGCTGTAAAAAGGTTTCCCACTGACGGCCAAAATGAGTTTGCCATTCTTCTTGCCTGCTGTAATGGGGCAAATATTGCTTGACCTTGAGATTTGCCTCGGCACAGAAGTCTACTATTCGTTGGTTTTTTGATAGAATATGGTCTAACCCACTAACTCCTGTTGATGATGGAAGTGCAGAAGACAGAAATGCTACCATGTAGAAGATATCTTCATCTGGGGTAACCATAGATGTTTGGTTGGTCCACCTGCAAAAAAGGGGCATAACAGATTGAGAATTATTAAATATGGGAAGATGTGATAGTCGACAAGTTTGGGGATGAAGTACTTTGACTTGTTGACTGGATAGATGAGAATGGGACCACTGCTATTGTCTTTGAGAATATTGCCGAAGACCCCTTGGGCAAATTCAAAAATTGTGCTTTTTGGTATAAGAAGATTCAACCATGGATGGGGAACTTCCCATAATCCTTTTTCTCGAAGTTTAATTTCTGAAATATGCACTCTGTCCAGGAACTCCACATAAGAAACTTCCGCCAGGAAGAGGGTTGATGGAATAAAATTCAATGCCGATAACAGCTGTTCAATTTTCTGAAAAACATAGCAAGTTGAAGTTGGTCTTAAGCTGATGTAGTTGTTGAAAAAGAGAGAATGCTTTCTGGCGAGAAATATTACCTGGTCTGTAGCATTACCTGCCTCACTGGCGTTGAAGTATTTAGCAACTTCTAGGCAGTATAGAATTTTTCCGTCTGAGATGAACTGGCTAGCCAGAATTGGGTTCCTGGGTTTGAAGGAAGTTCTCCAGTTATTGAGGAGGCCACTTCTTTTTATCATCACAAAGCCTTCAATGTAGTCAAATGAATCTTCAGATTCTATCAGGTGTTCTTGATCAGTGGAAAATGTGCTGAACTCAGAGTAGAGCACCCTAATCCACTTCACCTGTCGAAAGGTTATATTAGTTAAAAGGGCCATTTAGGGTGACATGTCTTACTGTTTCTGACACTATGCTTCAGAAGAGAGATTTTATTACCATCTCCGGCGCTGGTTCGAGATGAATTTTGGCTCGAGTGATGACACCAAATTGTCCTAGTCCCCCAAGAACACCATAGAATAGGTCAGGATTCTGCTCCTCTGAACAGCTGAACACCTCCCCCTTCCCTGCATTAAGGTTTATATCATGTGTTTCTGCAGGCTCTTTTACATGACTATGGTATGGTTGTCACAGATAGTTTATTTCGCCTGGTTACTAGTTTCTCAATTGCAACAGAACTGTAAATATTCGTAAACGAGGATACTGGTTGTTAGTGAAAACATGCCTGTTACAACCTCCAGCTGATAGACGTTACTGATCTGGGGACCATGTCGGAATGCTTGGCCGCTGATCCCAGCATTTGATAAAGTGCCTCCAACAGTTAGATGAAGGTAGTCTGTCCAGGACTTTGGTGCAAGCCTGTACTTGAGAGTCTCTTGGAGGATATTAATCCAAAGCTCACCACCTGTAACTTCCACATATGGCATTTCCCCAGTGTAGATGTGCATGCCTGGTTGTTTGAGTGCTTCCATGTTGATAACTATGCCATGAGGGGCTTGTGCTTGACCTTGTAGGGAGTGGCCATGGCCTCTGGCTGCAACTGTTAGGTTAGATGTAGGACCCATATCGAAGATGTGTTTTATGGTTGAAGAGATGTCAGAAACAGACTTAGGATGGAGTACTGCTAGTGGGGGGTAATGGAATCTGTTGCCAAAGTCAGTAGCTGCATAGCTTATATTCTCGAAGCTGAAATAGCCGTCTAGGGCAAGTTTTCTTAGTGAAAGAAGGGTGTTTTTAGGACCTGGCTGGGTTGGGTTTGTTTGGGCCTCAAACGGTGGATCTGAATATGTGTATGGGTCGGTTTTATTTGTGCTGATTAGGATCAAGATGATAACTATGTTAAAAACTACAATGTTTTTCTGTCTGGGGAAACTTGATGTTTGCAATCCCATTTCTATGAGATGTTTTTAACTGTGAGTTGGGCAGATAGAGGGAAGGAGAGCCTTGTTCTCCACTCTTTTATGAGCTTTGAGAGATAGAGGTAGAGTTGGGTCGATGGAGGTGTGAGGAAATGAAGACAATTTAAAGGAATTGTGGGGCAGGCTGCTTAAACTAAGTTAAGGTCGATATTAATCACATGTGCTGGGTAATTTGCTTAGAGTATAGTGCGTTCTCTTTGGTGTTTCAAAGTCAAGATGAGTACATATTGCAGCCTTTTTGCACTTCTGTGACGTCTATTACCCCAACTAGGAACCACATGATCCATCTTCTGTGTGGCATCTTAGTTTGAAGTGCTGGGCTATAAAAGGTGCCAGTACTTTTTACCAACGTTGACTGGCTGCATATATAGCGTGAATGAATATTTTCCTTGTTTCTCTTGCTGAGTCAAGCGGCCTGCAAGCATGATAAGTGAAGTGGTGTTTTCTGGCTTCAACGGGGCGGCCCCTACTACCAGGTTGAGTGGCATTAGAGCAAAGTGAGATAGGCAGCATAGAAGCTGGGCCCGGACCACGTGGGTGCTTCATGCTTGTGCAGAACTGAGCAACTTGAATGCAACCGGCCTAGGAGACTTGGCCCTGCTAGTGAAGATTTTGTGACCCGTGAACCAGAAACTTCAGGTGTATGTTTTGCTGAAGCTCCTACTTTATAATTTAAGGGTTAACCACTGTGTGGCAAGTGACCTTAACAAACTGCTATATCCATAGCTCGCCAGGCTTGTGACCTGTGAGTCGGATGGATTGCAGAGTTGGTGGCTGCCTTTACATGAATCTGTGTTGAAGTCTGATGCTGGATCAAAGATGTTGGAGTGTTTGTCACACATCATTATGTAGCATTAGAGAGAAATTAGTTATAGATTGGCATCCGTTTCTTGTTTAGAGAAGATAAAATGTTGGAATCTCTTGTTGCTAAGTGCTAACTAACGGCTCGAAAGAACTGATACATCTCTTTCCAACTAACTGATACTATTATTTTATATGTTATGTAACCATCTAAGTGCTGGTGTTGATTGGTCTTTTGTTTTGTTGTTGTTGTTGTTTTTTTCCTTTTCTAGGCTCATTGGGAGGAGAAGATGAAACGCTTGTTTGAGTGAGAGGAGTGAGATGACTGAAAAAGTCTTAACCCAACAATGTAAGCTAGTGGGTGGCGTACTCTGTTTAGACCCTATAGCTAATTGCTTGCAGCAGATGGGCATCCCCAAATGCTCTCCTTTGTGTGCCTTTTTCGGCCCGGGATAAGCATATTCCTTCTGAAAATACTGTCCTTTGTTACCTTTTCTGTGGACTAGTTAATTGAAGAGTAGCTATTTGAATTTTGCAGCAGCTCTTTTTAAAAATATGTAGTTGAGATTAAAATCATGCCTATCACGGATGCTGGTTTATCTGCTCACGGCAGCATCTATAAATTTTTTCAGGGGTATGAGGCGCCTTGTTTTTCTTTTAATCTGGTAATGTTGTGTTTACAAACTTATGTGTAGAATGTTGGCGTCCAACAACATATTTACACTTTGGGAAGAATATATTTAGGCCTAGAACTTTAATCATTTTTCTATTTTACTCTTAAATTGAAATTTTATAAGTTTTTATTTGAGTCTTAAAATTTTTAAAATGTGCAAACAATTAATCCTAAACTGTTAGACACATGTTCTATGGTTAAGTAAACTATTTACATATTTTATAAGTTTTAAGAATTAAATAGAAGATCAGAAAGTCTTAAGACTTAAGTAGAAAAAGTGCAAAAAACTTTAGGACTGAAAAATGGTCTTTCTTTCCTCAACTATCTTTTAATTTTTACTTTGTTCTCTTGACAAATTTTTTGCATTGCCCATAAATAAAAATGTGTTCTTTCATCGACTTGAAAAATAATTTTTTAAGAAGTAAGAATTTCTTACAATTTTTAATTTTTTTTAAAAAAACAAAAACTAAAAATATATGGTTTTGTAAAAAGGAAAATTGAAAACACTTTTTGAAGATCTTAAAAGATAATTAAAAGTTTCAAAAAACAAAAAACATCTCAAAATAAATATTTCAGTCATTAAAAAGTAATCTCCATCGAATTTTTACAAAAATAATATAAGTTTATTAATAAGTTTGAAAATTTTTCAAAAGGATAAATAAAATAATAGTTTCCTCAAATTCAAAAAATTTTAAAAAAATTTCTTGCTGTAAGAAAATGGAGGATCTGATCAATCTTCAAAAACATTAAAAAAACAGTAAAAAAATGAATTGATATTTTCCCAAATAATTTTGAAATACCAATGAAATAAAAGCAGGGGAAGTACCACTTTTAGTCATAAATTTTTTATGAGCTTTCTATGTAAGTCCTAAAATTTTCACATTTCTATTTAATTTCTAAAATTTTGCGAGTTTTTATTTGTGTGGCTAATGATTTAGGACTAACCATGTACATGTTTGGAAGTTTTTGGACTCAAATAAAAACTTAAAAATTTTTACAACTTAAATAAAAAATAATCAAAGTTTTATAACTTAACGTTTCGTTCTCCTTTACATTTTTGTGGATCCATACATAATTACATATGCTATATCAACTTAGAAATACTCTTTTTTTTTTTGTGTTTGATTTAGTTTTAACTATAATATTTTATATATGTATGATTGGATGCATGCATGTACAGAACCATGCTAATCAGATGGTTAAGTTTTACTTTTCTGGAGTATGCATCAATTTCTATCATCACATAATTAATTTGGTGCTAAGTAGAAAAGGTTTTTTTCAATACAAACAAAATTTTATTATACAATTAATCAACTACGCAATGATAATGTATGTATTTATCAAAGCCATAATTATCTTAAGGCATATGCAAGAGGTAAAAATTAGAAAAATTAACAAAATTTCATTACAATTAATTGTATACTCTGCATAAAAATAATAAAAAAAAATGGAGGAAGAAATCATTTTGTTGATGGTGTACCGACACTAACGTATAAACAGTATCAGAAATGTTTATTTCATACCACCTTCTTAATGATATGGTACAGTTCTATATACATCAACTGATACAATACCAGATTTAAAATCGTGCCTTATACTCCTTCCACAGTGATAGCAAATTAATCAATGTCTCTCGAGTAAACAACTAACGAATTTGTTGCAATTTTTTTTTATCAATTTCCTCCAAAAAAAAGTGTTCGAACTCTTCTTTCCTTAGAAATATTCGTGACACAAAGCATTATTGGGCACTGAAAATATTGGAGGATAGATAATTAACAAAGTTTGAATTTTTTTTTTCTAAACCACAAAAGTTCATAGGCAGACTCAGAAATTTTTATTAGGAGTATTGGCCAACTATTAAAACCTTAAAATGCTCAAATATAACAAATAAATAAAAAATATAGACATAAATTTTTTCAATTGTACTCATTATTTTTGCATGGAACTGAATTTTTCTATAATTATACTCCCTCCGTCCCAAGTTCTTTGAAACAGTTGATTTTTGGCTCTAGTTTGACTTGAATTTATTTATATTATTGGTTGTTAGAAAAAAATTTAAAAAAATATGTTTAGAAACTAGAGGTCTTTATTTATCATTTGTATAGAAATTTTTTTTATTTATATACTAAAAATTGAAAATAAAAAATTATAGATTAATTGCTAAGAAGTGAGTGTTTCAAAGAATATGGGACAGAGGGAGTATTATTATCAGTTTTTGCAACAAGCTCCTTTATATACACTGAAAAAGAACCCTAAGAAAATTTGTGTTCATCTTACTGTAAATCGAGTCTTTACAATGTCTATAGCCAATAAAAAACTTTATCTGTTTTACTTAGCTAAACAAAACAAAGAATTACAAAATCAATTGAAGAAATAAAAAATCAAAGTCAAACTGATGCAAAATTTGTGGATGTTCTAGTAGAGTAAAAAAATTTCTTGGTCCACTTAAACTTGAAGCTCTCTATTGAATATCAGAATTGCAGAGACATTGCCACTTAAATTGGATCAAGCAACCAACTTAAATTTATTTTTTAATAATTATTTATTATAAATAGCATTTAATATAATAACTTGAGTTAAAGGAATTAACCCTAGTCAACAACATAAACACTTCAAATGACAGACAAAGAGAGATTGAAATGGAGTTAAATGTGCAAAATAGTTTATGAGATCTACACATAAAACTCTCTCATACATTTTTTAATAGGCTAATATAACTATTATACATATTTCTCTCTCAAAGTCCAGTGATTTTGTCCGCAAGCTCGCTGTCATAATCTCCCGCAGTGCAATAAAATATATTGAAAACTTTGGTGCATGTTTCTTAAAAGAGGGCAAAGAAAATATTCTTGTGACATATAGAGCACCAAAAGTTAGGCAGAAACCCATCCTCAGCATAATTACTCATCGTTTTGTTTCGTGTCTCTTTCAATCGATCTCAGTAGGATCTAGCCCTAGCAAATTTTTTCTCCTAGCTATTAATGGAGCTGCTCTAAATGTTCATTATTGGGGGCAAGAAAAAGAGGGCAACTGGATAAGTGTATAGGTTTCATGAGCCTGTATAAGTCGTAGCTGCACTTATCTGAGAATTCAGATTTATAATTAGGAGAAATTTATTTTTAAGTTTAGGTAAAGGATTTTTTCCGTATATAAAGAAACCATCACACATTTCGTATGTTGGTTTGAGTGAAAAGGATTGAGACACTTGAATTTAAAAATTAAATCTGATTTTAGTCCATGGCTTCTGTAGATCTCTATGTATGAAAAAGATTTGCTAAATAGAGGTCATCCTTTAGCACCAGACAGTAACCGAAACAATTAGACTTTACATCCTGAAGTGAACTGACTTATTTTGCGTTTTATTTTTCTCCGGCCGAAAAAGCGGGCTCATTCGTAAACCTATATAGGGGCTAATATCTTCTTAAATTTTGATTTCCCACGGCTAATATTATATTAAAAGTACTGGTGCATTCGCTAATACCTAGCCTCACCGGCTGTAGATTTACTAACAAGGCCTAAGTACACTAGTAGCCTTTTAGCTTCGTTAACTTGCCCGAATTAGTCGGAACTCAGATTTTGTTGTATTAAGTCCTCAACTTTGACAAATGATATAAGTCTGTCTAAGCCAACTCATGGTCTTATGAATTTTTTTTTTGAAATTGATTCTTAATGTCTCTTTCATTCATATTTAAGTAATTATAGTTCATTTTGGATTGATCTAATCCATGAATAGGTAAAATTTATTTAAATGTATATTATTTCTATTATTATTAAATAATATTTCTGTAAAACATTTTTTAAAACTAGCTTGTATGGTATAATAGGTAGAGATTTTTAAGATATAATCAAAAGTTCTTATTTACAAAAAGAAAATTATAGACATAAAAACTTGAGAAATCAAGAACCTTGAAAAAGCACTATTAGAACATTTTTTATGATCTACTTTATTTTTTTATAGTTTTAAATATTTTTATTTTATAAGAAAAAATATAAAATAAAAAATATTAAAAATTAGAAGGAATAATCTCTTATATGAAACTTAGAAATGTTTGACTTCCTCTTTTTCATATGATAAATTATATTTTGATATTTCTTATAATATATTATATTTTTCTTTCAATGTTACATGATGTATATGTAATTTTTCCAAAGTCAGAAAGAATAAATTTTAAAGTGACTTTTAACCATATTATATAAGTACTTTTTTAGATTTTAATAGTGTTAAGTTTCAACATGGGCAAAATTGAAGTGATGTATATGTATTCATGTGTTTGTTTGTGAGTATGTGTATGTATATTGTACAAAAGTAATTTTTATCTGTTTTCAATAGTTTTTTTTTTTCAAATGAATTACAAAAGAATTATAGCAATTTTAAGACTTCTAGTGTCTTTATCTCCATATCTTTATTTTTTTATTATTTTTGGTATTACCATGAGGTGTTCCAATACAATAGGTCAAATTATCCTTACTTTACATTGAATTATCATATGTGATTCATATAAAAACAAGCTTCAGTTCAATTTCTCCTATAAGAAAAAAGATAATTTTTTGCATATGCTATGAAAGGGGCTTATATCTAATAATAATGTCTCTCAAACTAAGTGATTACATGTTGGAAAATCATTTTCCATCTTTTTTTTTCTCAATTTACAATAATTTATTTTAAAACTCATAACTCTTCACTATACAACTAGTCTTCAAAATCTTGAAAAAAATATTACCAATAATATAATATTTACTCAAATAAAAAAATTTAAATAATATTTTATTATAATAACAACATAATGAGTGTCAAACTGATTAGCTAATTATGTTTAAAAAACAAATGGTTTACTTTTTTTAATTGACCAGTTGATGGTAATAATTTTTCTTAGTTTATAATTCTTTAAATGTAATAGATCTTTAAGTATTTCTATAAAAATATTATCAACCACATAATACTTACACAAACAACAAACACACATGAAACGAAATAAATTTAACCTATACATAGACTAAAACAATAAAAAATAAACTACAGTTAACCATGTTTGGGCAAAAAAGAGATTAAGTGTGAATATTTTTCCCAATAGCATGATGTGCCTTGAATTAACTTATACCATTTTTCAAAGTACGAGGACTTGAATATATATATTGAGTTAAAGTGGATTGACTAGCTGGTGCAAATTAGCCAGGTTAAAGGGAAGTCATTGCATTTTGGGGAACTGGTCCTCTGTTACCCAGTAAAAAAAGGAATGGGTTTTCTTTTTAACAGCAATGCAAGAGCTTTATTAATCTTGAAACAAATATACAAAGGCCCAAACTCCAGCTAGTGACGACTGGAATTTAAGAGCGGTGAACGTCGTTAGAATACAACCAAATATGACAAAGACTTCTATTGGTTCCCAACAACTAACTCCAAAACAAGTAATGGGTTATAGTTGCACTTGGCTACAATGTTAGTGGTGCCAATATATTTCATATTGAATTATTTATAATCTCAGTTGGAATTCAAGTTAGAAAAAGGTTAAGCTACCAAACTATATTAAAAAATGAAAATACCCTTAATCTTTCAAACTGGGGTTTTTTAAAAGCATTTATAGACTGCTTTACTAGCATAATTTCTAATGTTGAACTTTCGCATCTAACCCTGAATTCTCACTCGGATATGATAATTAAATATTTTGTTCCCAGCAATACCCGGAACGATCGAACCTATAAATCGAGCAAGAATGGGAACACAGAAATAGAACTGGATAAGGAGACGGCAAGTTTCTTCAAAAAATAAATAAATAAATAAATAAATAAATAAAAACAAACAAACTGAAAAACAAAACAAAACATAAGGATGGGGGTGTATAGCAGTAGCTAGTTACAGCAACTAAGCTAGCTATTGTGTTTCCTGTCCGCCTACATATATTCTCCCCAAACACCTAATCTCATAATTAAGGACGAACTTATTAACTAATCAAGCAAAGATCGATTGAAGTTCAAGCCAAACATTAGTTAGTTATTTGTCGTGGGGAAAATATATATATATATTTTTTGGTACATGAAAGGAAGTCTAACGAGGGAATAGAGGATTAAACTTTAGACCCGGTAACAACTCTCAACCACTAACCTAAGACTTTGGTAGTAGAACATATACATTTTACATTGATCAGTTTCTCAATTTTGAATAAATCTACCTATTACTACTGCTTAATCAAGATTATACGCGCGCGCGTGCGCGCGCGCACACACATATATATATATATATATAAACCTGAACAATTGAGATCTGATCTCTCCATTGGGGCCATTATAATCGCATTCCGATTATTAATTGCTCTCCTTAAGCACAACTGTAGAATCTATTGGTTCTAAAGTAATAAACTAATAGTACAACCACAGAATTTATTTGATCTCATCAAGCACGCCAATTAATTGATCATTACATTGACCATCATATACGTGGATGAACAGTACAAGCATGAGGCAAAATGACGAAATAGGTCTTTCTGACATCACATCTTGCTTTCAAGCCCCCAAAACATACTATATATCACTAATGTGTTACTATTAAATAGTTTTTTTTATCATTTCTGGAAAACCAAACATGTACAAATAAACATAAATTTTTGTATACTTGCAAAAAGAATATCCGTAAAATTATGAAAAATAAGTGTATGAAATCTCAATAAAAAACCAAATTAAATATAAAAAAATAGTACATGTGAAAATAAGCATATAAGTCTCTACATATTTGTATACTAAGTTAATAAGTGTTAGTATAAATATATGAATGATTTAACTTGTACATATATTTCATTATATCAATGATAACTTTGTGATCTTATTTATACATAAGTTTCATATATATAATTTATATATCTCATTCATATAATTTACATATTAAATTATATATATATTTATTATCCAATTTGTACATATATCAAATTTTGGGTTAGCTAGCGTGTTTGGATGCATATTTACATACATTGGGCTCATACATGTAATTCTTGCATCTCATATATATATATTTTTCAACTTTTTTTATGTATCTCTGATTTTGATAAAAAAGTATTTTGACACATTTTCACCTTTTTTTTTTGTGTCATTTGTCCTTATCCTATACTAGCAAGGAGGGTAATATTGGATTTAAATATATGGATATATAAAGAATAGGGTCCAGGTTTTACACATTTTTTTAGACAAGACCTTTGGTATCCGCTAAGGCCTTAATTGATATAGATCAAGACACCATATCGGACCCCCTTAGAG
The DNA here is from genome assembly GCA_005392925.1 of Aquilaria sinensis. Classification (NCBI taxonomy): domain Eukaryota; kingdom Viridiplantae; phylum Streptophyta; class Magnoliopsida; order Malvales; family Thymelaeaceae; genus Aquilaria; species Aquilaria sinensis. The sequence continues at coordinate 67,490 of SMDT01001994.1, read as the reverse complement.
GGAAAACTTTTCAAAAACTTATTTTTTCCATTTATAAAAGTTGAACTTGAGGTTTTTCATTAGGAAAATGATAAAATTATTTCTACCAAATCACATAAATTTATAATTGATATGTTATAGGAGAAAAAAAATACCACATACACTTCCAGCCGTGATATAGTCAGGATAATATATGCTAATGACCGTTATTTTTTATTTTTTGTGGCACTCAGAAATATTATAAAGTACTCCATCCCTCAAAAGATTTTTGTATCATTTTAGTTATTTTTTATAAGTATTAATATAAATAAATTTAAATTAAACTTAAGTAAAAAAAAATAAGAATTGTGTAAAAAATTTAGGAGATGGGACAAAGAATTGTGCAAAATCACTTTATTATGAGGCTTAATCTATATTAGCTTTCCAGTTAAAGGTCTAATCTCGTCAATCTCGATATTAATAGACAAACTTTTATTTCGTCCACTAAATTTAGGGTGGTCTTGATGATTTTGTTATGTAATTGTACATTTTCATGTATTTTTCTTCTCTTTTCTACATATATAATTCTGATTACTAGAAAAAATATATATATATATTTTAAAGTTAGAGGAAGGGAAGGGCTCGACGGCTAATTGAGAATTTGAAAAGCCACTGCACTAATGTGTGGGTCCCTATGATAAGAGGCAGAAATCTCTTTCTTGGCAGTTAAGAGTGGATCAAAGTACCGCAAAAAAGTGGGGTTGTTTTCACGTGAAACCCACATGAAACCCTAACCGTAGGTAGATATGCCTTTCAGCCTTTGTAAGAGTGCTCGATTTTTTTTTTTCTCGCGTGATAAAAATGTGCCCGAAGAACATAGACTTTGTAACTGCAGAGTGGTTGCCAGGATACCGTACTGGCTACCTACATGGCTACACCTGAAACGAGTAATACTCCCACTCTCTCAGTTTTGTTGAAACATTTATTTGGACATAGAGATTAAGATATATGTAATTTTTATTAATTTTTTATGTAGTAAAAATTTAAATAATGATTAAAAAAATTTCTTTTCTAAGGTTTCATGCAGTGAGAGATTGAGTGGATATTAAAAAAAGAGTTTATTAGAATTTACGTAAAAGGATTATTTAATTATTTAAATTTTTCCAAAAGATGAAACATTTCAGTCTTTTGGAACATAAAAAAAAATATGTTTCAAGTAAACTAGGACGGAGGGAGTATAATTTAATTAGAGCAATTTTAATTAAGAGTATACTTGTTCATGTTTACTATATATATATATATATATAGTCACTAAGGCTTTATTTTAATAACTAAAGCATTAGGGACAATATGAGAAGATTTAGAGTTCGAATCTTATCTCCTAATTTTCTTTTACAAATATTTTACACAAAGTTGGATCAGTTGCCCTCTTGATTCTAAAAAGCTGACATTTTTCTCTCCTTAGTTATAATACTAATACATCTTTTCTTATATATTTGTAAGTATGCTTCTAAATATATAAAAACAAAAACAAAAACAAAAACAATGAAAATAATGGATTCATCTTAGATGAACTGAGTGGATTTATATACTATATATAATTGTTGGCCATCAAAATGAAATGAATTGCATATATTTTATAATTAATCTTAAGTATTTTTAGTATTGAATGATGCAAGACAACAAATTAAAGAATTTAGCAACACAAACTATATTTTATAATTATGGAACTGGTGCCATAGATATATAATGATTGGAATACGAATAGTAATTAATAATTCGTGGTTTGATTTAAACATTGCAATATAGTATGAGTCTGCCCCACATATATAAGTTTATATATAGGAATTTGTTAATTTACGCAGTTTCTATTTTTGTTTGTTTGTTTGTTTTTTCAAATTAAGCTTGTGGGACTGCTGTATCGGATGGGTGACTTTGTTGGGGGAGACATGAAAGAAGTTTAAAGAAGGGAAAAATTACAAAACCCCCCCAATGGTTTGATCTAATCTACACTTTATCTTTTTTATTTTTAAAAACCTATAATTTACCCCTTACTTGCTTTGTAGTATCTGATAACAATTTTTGAAACACTAATTTAAATTATCTAATAATAATGTTCCAGTGATTTTAAGATTTTTGATATTTTTTTACCTTTAAAAAATATTGATATTTATTTACAGAGAGAAAAATAAATTTACAGAAAGAAAAAAAAATAATTTAAAATATTTATTAACTATATAAAAAATATTAGAGAAATTGAAATAATTAGAAGATAACTATTATATAATTTAAATATAATCTAAAAAATTATTACCAAATAATATAAAAAATTATGAGAGCAAAGTATAGATTTCTTAAAATAAAAGAGATAAATTAGAGATTATACTATAACTTACGGAATAACTTAGGGAATAATTGTTTACAGTTTCGTCCGAAGAGAAGCAAAGGCAATAAGCTGTGTCTAGGCTCTAATGTAGGCTCTAGCTTGTATCCTACCCCCATCCATCCCCATGCGGTGCCATGCCCAACCCACGAGTGAACATCGAGCCCTTTCTTTCAATTCCTGTAATAAATGTTGACATGCATGTTGCGGCCGGCACAGGTTCAGTAAGTGAGCCCCTCCCTTCATCCCCATAAGGCTCTTCTTTTCTGCCACGTTTTTCCACTTCTCCCCACATTGTATATATAAGAGCTGGACATTTTCCATAGCTAATAAACTAATTTGGTGGGGTGACACACAAAAGTTATATATTGCGGATTATCGAAATCAATATTCAAGCTGTGCGGGTAATTAAAGCTAGCCACGAATTGAAACCACAACATCAACCAACAAGCTCTGAGCACTGGCCATCGCTCCATCGAGTTAGGGGTCAAATCTGTCGTGCTTTGTTGGAGGCGGACAGGCGTGACGATTTCTATTCCAAATGGCCCCCAAAAATAATTGAGGATTATTATTAAGATATTGCCCATTATCACTATTTTTTTCCCTTTTAACTTATCACTATTTTTTTCATCTTTCCGTGCTTTTGAAATTTTTAGTTTCATTTCTCATATACCATGTTTCCAGATTCAAGTGACATTTCTTTTAGCCTCACAGAAAATGAAACATGTCTTTCGAAAAATCAGGAAGAAGAAACTCTTAAAGGTTCAATTGAGTGGCACCTTAAAATTTTAGTCTTAATCTCTAAATTACCTCTGAATTGATATTTCCTTATATCGACCTGGTCAACATGTTTATTTTGATAAATTTAAACATTAGCACCGAAAATTGTGCAATTAAGGATATCAATGTAATATTAATCTAGCATGATCACAGTAGTTGATCTTTTTTTTTAAACAAAAAAATGTTTCATTCAAATTAAAAGTGAGTAAAAATGATATCTTACAAACCAACAATAACATAGGTCTCCAATAAACAACAAGAACATAAAAATGGCCATAAAAGAGCTACTCATTTCTGTGATACCGAATAAAAGGAAGAAAATCAGATCAAACCGAACATTCCATGTAAGCAGTAATAAATCAGAAGTACACAACTCATAAATAACTAGAATAAAACTAAGAACAAGCTAACAATAACAAAAAAAAAAATTAGAACCAACAAGGCATTAGAAATCTGAATAATACTATCTATGAAAACAAAAGAATTACTTGTAAAAACTAAGAAAATAAGAACTGACTTTATTCTATCCAATTGCCTTAATATTTGAGGCCAAGTATTGGGATACCTTAGTAGAGCTGAGCTTCTGGCGAACCCTAAAGAAAACTTAGATCCATCATTGTCCGTTTGCCAATTAAAAATCTATCATTTGATAGTCTTGAATCGCTTTGGAACACCAAAATATGAAGAAGATTACATCTGCCATAAAATCTGATAGATAATATCAGATAATATTAGTAAAGTAATAAAAGGATTCAAAGAAAACCAACCAAATCTAGACAAAAGTCTCAGATCTAGCTTAAAACGGCAGAAAATGGTGTGGGAGATGACAAAGAAAGGTGTGAGTTGGGGAGGGAGGCGTGAGATGAGTGTCACGGTAGTTGATCTATGGAATATTTGTTTGACTTATGAAAGAAGCATAAAGTTAAAAATTTATTAATCATAGAAAAATAAATATTACAAGCAATTAATACCTCTTTTGGGTCATTAAAAATTTATCTTTGTTCTATATATATTTGTATTTTATTTCTACCATTTTTTAGATATTCGTATATAAATTTTATTGATATGGGCATGTGTGTGTGTGGCTGAGGCTAAAATACACCTACCCCACCCGCTATACCCACAGTTTGCATTTATTTAAAACTTTGCCATCATTATTGCTTCCTTCCCAAATTGCACCTCCATTTTCTCTCTTACCCGATCTTCTTTTATTTTCTCAATAACCATCGCACCAACCCTTGAAATATGGTAACGAGAGATTTTTGCCTATGTTTGAGAGATCCTGTAGCAACAAGATTTTAACTTTATAATTCATTGCTTCATCGCTAACTAGAGGCCATAATTTCTTGTTTGTAATGTGAAATTTCTCTTTTTTAACTTTCTTTCTTGGTTCGTACCCCTTATCCGGTATCAATGGCAATCGTCGTCAATTCGCCATCTACTACCATTTTAGTTGAAGCGAAAGTAACATTTCTCCTTGGTACGCCTTTTTTGGGGGGGGGGGGGGGGGGTTTTTTTTATTAATTTTACATTTTTCTTGTTAAGTTTGTTGGCTTAAATCCAAGAAGTTTATGTATTTTCATTTTATTTAGGATTTAGTTTTCTTTTCCTATTTTGATACAATTCGAGTTTATATGTGGCTTATAAAAAGACTTGTTGTCTTAGGGTTTTATTATGAGAGAAAAACCAATGTGTTGAAGAAGCAAGATGTGATGGTTTCAAAAGGGGAAAAGGTCTGGAGGCCGAAGAAGGCTAGAATGAGAAGCCTTTTGCGATTCTCATATCTTATAATTGCATGAAGGCAAAATATTAAGATTATCAGTGGTGTGTAAGAGATTCATAAGCCAGGATGAGCATTAAGACATACATTTGTTGTAATTTATATATTTTATTTGAGTGGATTTTTTTTCATTAGTGAATATAGGTTAGTTAAGAGCCGAACTACTTTAAATTTGTGTGTGGTTATTCGATTGTAATTTTTATTTCTCTGCGTGTGATAGGTGATTGAGAAATTTTTTTCTTAACAAATGGTATTAAAGCATATGGTTTGGTTCTGGTATGGTGGACCGTGTGGTGCATTCTAGTATGGTGGAGCGTATAGTTTGATAATCGGCATGTTGAGGTGTTTGGATTGTTTGGTGGGGCCTTACGGAATCATCCTAAAGATATTTGACAATGGTTGCAGTGTGGTACTCATAACTCGGTACAAATTTGAAAATTGAAGATTTTGTTCATGTGTATTAATACTTGTGAGGTTGATGTTCATGAAGTTCAGTTCACGGTCATTTCTATTTATTGTTGTGTTTATGTCTTTGTGGTGTTTGTTGTTTGCGGTCATGGTAGTTACTCGTGAGGTTGATGTTCATGAAGTTCAGTTCACGGTCATTTCCATTTATTGTTGTGTTTATGTCTTTGTGGTGTTTGTTGTTTGTGGTCATGGTAGTTTGTTAGTGGTTGTCATCATATGTGCTCTTGTTTGGGAGAATTTGAGCCAAGGTAGAAGTTATTGGATTTGTTGGCTTAAATCCAAGAAGTTTAAGAATTTTGATTTTGTTTAGGATATGGTTTTATTTTTCCTATTTGTTTAGGATTTAGTTTTTCTATTTTAATATGTTTTGGGTTTGTGTGTGGCCTATAAAAAGATTTATTGTGTTAAAGTTTGGATATGAGAGAAAAACCAATGTGTTAAAAAGGCAAGATGTTTCAGGAGGGGGGAAGGTTCATAGGCCGAAGAGGGCTAGGATGGAAAGCCTTTTGTGATTTGCATATTTTGTAATTGTGTAATAGTAAGATATTGGGTTATTAGTGGTATGTAAGGGATTTATTGGCCAGCGTAAGCACTAAGGGCATATATCTGTTGTAATCTTTATATTTTATTCGAGTAAATTTATCTCATTTGTGAATATAGGTTAGTTAAGAGCTGAACCACGGTAAGTTCATGTATACTTATTTAATCGTACTTTTTGTTCTGTTGCGCATGATAAGTGATTGAAAAAAATGAATGATAACAGAATGACAGAAAAATGAATCTTTTTTTATCATGCATTTTTGTTTGACTTTGGCAATTTCGAAGGTTGAGTAGGATGAGCCTTTGCCTTTTTTATTCCAAATGAGTTAAGTAGTCCCTAGAGCTTCGAGATTGAAGGTCGTATTGGTTGATTTTGTAAACTATTTATGATGCAGGAATAAGGAGTTTCATCGTTTCTTTGGCTGCTTGAACCCGTGTCCTTGTTTTCTTTGTCTTTTTTTGTTTTTTCGTTGAAATAAAAAGGGGAAAAGAACAATAGAGACGTTTTTCAACTAGAGCCATTTGTAAATAATGCTGCTAAATTTAATAATAAATATTGTTTCATTTATAAAAATTTATTATTCTGTAACATATTATTCATTTTATAAGATATATTATTCGTAAATAATGTTGTCTCGTTTAATAAGAAGTGTTGTTTTGTAATATGTTGTTTACTTTATAATATGTGCTATTTGTAAATAATGTTTTTCTGTTTATATAAATATACTGTTCTGTACAATGTTGATTGTTTTATAAGATGTATTTTTATAAATAATGTTGTTTCTTTTAGTAGAAGTGTTGTTTTAATCATACGAATGTATTATTCATTTTGGCAAGATGTGTTGTTCACAAGTAATATTATTATATTCATACAAATGTGTTATTAATAAATTTGTTGTTCTTTCAGTACGAGGTATTGTTCCGTTCATATAAATATGTTGTTCTATAAAATACAAGTGTGTACACAGTACGCTGGTGCACTATATATATATATATATACTAGCTAAAATATTTTTATGATTTCCTTTTATAAATCATTTTTAATAGTAAGCACCAAACTATAAACTCTTCAACTTGTAAGGTGAAATTGTAAGAAGCTCCTCTCTCAAGTAAGGTCTCAGGTTCATGTCTTTTGAATCAAGGGGTCCAACTCGACCTGACTGTGCAATAACTGGAGCTCAGTATAGTTCACATATTAAAGTCATGGTTTGCATGTCTTTAATTTTATAGTTATAAAATTTCCAAGTTATGACATCATATCATCACAACTTCATTTTCCTAACAATATTGTATATACGTTACCGTTCTATTCAAACGCAATATATTATTTAATTTATTATCATATATGAATTTTTAAAACAAGTAATCTTCTCAAATAATACTCCATCAGTTTTTTTTATCACTTTTATTAGTTATTATTTGTTCTTTCATCAGGTTTATTCTTTTATGATTGTTTTCCTTTTTGTTTTTTTATCAGTCTTTATTTTTTTTAATAACACTTGTTCTTTCTTTTTCTATATTTTAGATTTGCCTATCAAAAAAATCCATTTGATTTTTTCTCTTGCATAAATTAACATAAAATATATCATATAAATGAGTTTGTTATTTTTATTGCTTCTTATTTATTCTTTTAGATAAACAACTTGTTTATTTTTTTGCTACTAGCTATTTATTATTTTATGAAAAATATCTATTTATTTAGTAGCTATTTGTTCTTTTTGCTCAATTTATTGGTCATTTACAAGTTCTTACTTATATTTTTGGATTTATTATTATTATTATTATTATTATTATTATTATTATTATTATTATTATCTATTCTTTTTTTAGAGCTAATTCACTTTAACTTAAGTCAACTTAAATAACTTATTTTTATTTTTACACAATTTTTACTCAAAACCAATTTCATTTAAAAGTCAATCTTTATATAGATGTAACAATCCATTTGAAATAAATTTTCATGATTTTATTAATTTTTTATAATTTTTTTTCCATTTTTAGGCATTGAGAAGAAAATTCATAAAAATTATAAAAAATATATTTTCAGTGTATTATTACACTTATACAATATTAGTTTTTATAAAAAAATTAGTTTTAAGCAAAAAAATATATAAATAAAAATAAGCCATTTTGAATTAGGCTAACTTAAGTTTTTTTTTTTTTGTTTTTCATTAGGTTTAAAGAAAACAAAGTGGTGCAAGGAAAACCCAAAAAGTTAAAAAAAATGAAAAAAGACAACGAAAAATGAAAATAAAAAACTAGAGGGGGGAAAAAGGGAAAATAAGCAAAAAAAAATGACAAATAAGAAAAATAGACTATTTTGGAAAAAAAGGAAAAAAGAAATAGGAAAAAAAAGGAATTTAATGGAAACAGAAACATAGCAGAAAAGGAAAAAAAAAGAAACAAGAAAGGGGAAAAAAAAAGAAAGATGAACCCGACAGCAATTTGGGTCAAACCCACACCTCCGTTAACTTTCACCTGTCTTCTTAACCATTTCGTCAATCATGGAACATTCTCCAAAATTTGTCACTCTGATATGAATATTATTCCATGTCAAAGAGCATAACTAAGCCTTGCACTCGCAAGATTCTCCCATAAAACTAAATAGGAAAAGAGGGAAAACCCCAAACGAGGGCACAAGTGTTGGTATGGCCTCTAATAATTCCTTTATGCACATGGTACCCAGTTTCCGACTATGTAAATTTTTGCCTTGAGTTCACCTTTTCCATTTCAAGTGATATTGGTGTATGACTGAAGCCTCGAGAAATACTAGTCCCTAATCTTTGAAAGGCTTAACGAGTTAGTCCATGGGCCCGGGAACGCAGTTAACGATGTTTAGTCCCCTTTTTGACACGGGAGATGCTTTTGGGTTCTGCAGAAAAGAAAGATGAACAGAAGATAAACCCAAAAACAAACAGAACTGACCTGTTGCCTTCGTCGATCATTAAAACCTCCCCGAGTCCATAGGCGTCTGTGACCGAAACCCGGGAGGCTACATTGAGCAGTGGAAGCACTCCCATGCACGAGTACGCTATGAATTGGAGCGTCAGCCGCGACAAGTATCGACTCGCCATCTCCAGCCTCCTAGAGCAACGTCATAACACAGTCGAGATCGTCCAGCCCAGTTTAATGATTCCAACTGCAAGATCTGCCCCAACCCATCTCTCCTTTAAACATCCTTAGCTACAACAAATGCCATCTACATCCCCGACAGCAAGTGCCAGGAGCCCTATGTCCTGCCACATCTTCTCACTTCCTCTGTATGTGGCAAATCTCCTACAACCACGTCAACCTCAAGTCCCTCCTCAACGGGAAAAAGAACAAGTTATGTTAACTGCACCCTTTTACCTCCTTCAATTGAAACGAGGCTGAGTTAAGCAAACCGAGAGTTCCTCGATCAACACACCTTGCACAATTTTAGACATTGAACGTGAAACTGTGTACACCCAACTGATAGCGCACGACAATAAAATACAAGGCATTGCCTAGGGCAGTCTCGGGGCCTTTGCGCTAGTTTCGGCTAATGAAACCGAGAAACATAGGCAGCCAAAGCTCCAAATTGTGCTTGGACTCGACGACATTAACTGTGTCATCCCCATAGACTAGTTAAGTTTTCCAAAGGTTCAGGGACTCCTATTTATAGAGTCTCGTGGCATAGACCAACTTGCACAAGTTGGGAGTAGTTATTCATGTTTTCCTTTTCGTTGTCAATTCACGTACTTCATATTTGTGTTAACAAAGGTCACGTTTTGCAATAACATACAAAACATAGAATGATTAAAAACAATTACATACAAACTCATTCACTTATCCAGAATTATTACGAACAAAAAAGCTCACTCAAGGAATCATGAGACATACCTTAGAACGAGTCCTGAACTTTGCAGACCAGAAGTTCGCTTCTACTGGACCAATGAACCTAAACCTGGTTCAACTATAACCCCTGTTTATGTTATGGTACAAAAATAATCCATGAGGATTATCGACATTAAATAAGAACATGACAATTCAGCACTCTAATCAGTTTCTTTTCTTCAATGACCAGAATTATGAATGCTCGCTGGTAGTCAATTTCATCTTCTTAGGTGGCGGATTCCCCCCAGAGATCACCACATACGAATAGAAGCATGCCATTGCAGCGCTGTTGTGTTCCGTTCAAGGTCACATAACAGAAGAACAAAAACAGATGTAAGAGAACAAAACAGTTACATACATGGAGAGAATATGAAGGGTTATCTGGCCACATCTTCAACAACGAATAAAAAACGAGATGGTCATCAGCTCAATTAGTGGCAAGCAGCCCATTCTCAGAGTCTCGAAATTCAAAATACCAATAGTTCCAAGGGCACTGGCAAACAGTGACAGTACCTGATAGCAGCAAAAAACCCTGTTGGTAATAGCGTCTTTGTCTGCATCACAGGGAACCAAATAGTCAGGATAAATTAAAATCAATACACTAAAAGAATGATGCAAACCCAAATAATGAAGTTCTTACCAGTGAAAAAGTCTTGAAATTCTTCCAAAAAAGAGCTGCTGCTAGTGCTGCATGGTCAGAAACATACAACATAAATCAGATGAAGAAAACATTTCAGGGCGTCAAGGAAAGATAAGGAATAGCTACATATTCTTTTATTTAGCCTGATTAGTTGATATGTACACGTGATGGTCTCCTTAGTTGTTTCATTGGGCTTGCAAATGAGGCTATATTTTCAATTGTATAGATTAGTTGGGTCTTAACTGCAGTTTTATACTATTGAGTTGAGCCTCATGTTTTAGCATTACTGACTTTTTAGTTTGGATCTTTTAATCAGCCCCTTTGAGCGAATTTGATTTAGCTTTGGTTTAAGCTATCCTACAATGCACTTGCAATCCCCATGTAAACCAGTATCAAAACCAAGATGTTAGCTGCTAACATAAATAATATGCGACTATTAAGTGGGTAAATACAAAAAATTGTGCACCTGCTTGCCCAAGTATAAATGGTAAACTTGATTTCCCTTGCCTCCATATTTTCCAGCTCAGGGTACTAAGTGCTAGCAAGGCGCCTCCAAAGAGCAGAGTAGAAGGTTCGCTTGAAGTTACAAATCCATAAACCCCCGTACTTAGGATGAGACCACCTATGTGAAAGAATGCATTCAATTATGTTATTTCTGTTAACAAAGTGAAAACCTAGGATGAGACCACCTATGTGAAAGAATGCATTCAATCATGTTATTTTTGTTAAGAAAATGAAAATTTACCATTAAGTGTTAACTGAAATAATAATGACGTAAAAAGATCTCTATTTGCATTATTGTTCTGTAATGTATATGCCATTGGAAAAGCAGTCAAGATTCATAACATGCCACATTTTTCCTCATAATGAAATGGCAGTTGGTTCTTCAAGTACAGGTGGAGCCCATCAAAACTCATACTATAGCTTTATGGCACCAACAATATGTTCAGCGAGTGTTACATGCCATTGACAAATCAAATGTTCCAAAAGTTTCTAGAGATGATAACTCAACAAAATGCCTGCAAAAAGATGGCCACCGTTTAAAACAAAAACCTATATCCTGTGGTACTAATGTTTCTCCTTTAGGAGATACCAAAAGCCTCCGAACTAATCAACCAAAGGGTGAGGAAAGATGGGACAAACCCTTAGAAGAATTGTAAGAAGCGGATTTCATTGACACTACACCAAAAGTAGAAGTTATACAAACTTCACCATTTTATCCACTAAAGTGTGAAAAAGTAAATATTGTTAACTCCTGTGCTGGTGCACACTTGAGTTTTGTTCATACAATAGTAGAAAATTAAAAGCTGTTCGCAGAGCAGGAATCATATGGAAATAACTCAAGAAGCATTGAATAAGTAACTTCACAGAATCCCACTCAGTAAAAAGAAAGTCACGTTTTTAATAATTCTTCCTAAGATAAAAATACAAACTCACCATAAGGAAAGCCAAAGCAGAAATCATGGATCTTTGCTGCCTTTTTTCCTTTTGGAACATGTCCCGTTCCTGACCCTGGCTTCTCTAAAATATTTCCATCTCCATTCAACTGGGATTTTGCTGCCTCCTCTATAAAAGGTTTTGATTCCTCAGCCGCATAACTTAGATCAGTTTTAAGGTTAGAGCTAGAAGCATCTACACCAGGCCTATCAAGGCCCATGGCAATAAGCAGCTGGAATATTGAAGCATGAAATTACAAATTTGATCATGGACAGTTTCAAATAGCTTTCAACTACCGCAAAGATGCATAGGAGCACAAAAAACCTGAAAACCAGACACTTTGGGGCTGATGATATGATATGTGACATTTGTGCCACAGGGAGAAAGTACACTCCCAGAAAAGGAACAACAAAAAAAACGTAAAATCAAACAAAGCTAAGAGGAGAACACCGCCTCTTTTCTACCCCTATTATCTGATTAATTCAGTATTGAAACTCCTAATTAACAAACATACACCGTCAGCAAATATAATCTAGCACGGATTAGCTACAACAACAGAAAAAGGAATGATACAATCAAACAAAGCCAGGACCCCCCCCCCCCCCCCCCCCCCCCCCCCCCCCATGAACCTCTTTTTCTACCCCCAATATCTGTTTAATTCTGCACTGGAACTCCTAATTAACAGACCTTACATCACCAGAAAATATTATCCAGCACAAGATCAGCTGAAGAAGCAGCTAAAACACAGGAAGTCAGAAAACAAAGGGCGCCGGTTAAATAATTCGGGAACAGTACCCTGTGACGCGGAACTGGGTTGGATCTCGACAGCAGAGCGAAGCGGCGGTCGATTGAAGAGAAGCATGCGAGTTGGGAGACGGGGGTCACCGCAGCCATTAGGATTCGGGCGATAAAACAAGAAAAAGCGGAACGAGAAAAAACTCTATTCCGAATCGAGATTCAGCAGCGTGGCATCTGAATTGGGGGCTTTTGTGTTGCGAGAAGGAAAAGCTAGTTCGTTAAAGTCCACAGCAGGCGAGCCCCTTCATGTCTTTGACTTCCGATTCGGCAGCTGCTTTGAATTGTGAATCGCTTTAATCAGGTCAGATAAGGACGACGCTTCAATGTTCATCGACAAAGATGAAATTAAATAGATGCTTGACTTTTTTGGCTCAGCAGCCGCTCACATAATTCTCTCTTTCGTGTTTTTTTTTTTTTACAGAATAAAAAAAACCCGGTGAACATAATAATAACCACACCTTGTTCAAGAGTAGTGCTGGAGAAGAAGGATCGGAGAAGAGAATACTCAAACCTCGCTCTGTGGACTACGCCGGTGGAGAGTTGGAATTACGGTCGATGGGGGTGCTCCGGCTGGCAGGAGTAATTCACCATCCCAAGGTCGCGATGTTGGCCTGTTGCGAACTTGCGACCAAAATGCAGGTGGGTTCGTTAATTCCCAGGGTAAATTCCGTCCGTGGCAACTAACATTTAATTATTATACCACTTTATTCTTTAATCTCGATTTTATATATAAAAAATTTCTAATCTCATTTAAATATTTCATTTTGAACCTGTTGTGGAAAAAAAATGTTAGTGTGGAGGAAAATGTCACGTGACACGTCAAAGTGGACAATTTGCCATGCTGGTACAATAAATAATAGGAGAAAATGTTAACATTCATGTCTGAAATTTTTTTTCTTCAACAAATCCTCCTTAAAACATTTAATTTTAACAAAAAATCCCCATCCTCTCCCTCTTTTGGCGAACCCTCTCCTCCATCCAGCTCCCTTTCCTCTCGCTGCCTGCCTCTTCTCTGGCCCTCCTCCTGTGTTTTAGGCCTAAAAACTACTCCCTCTGTCCCGGATAATTTGCTCCATTTTCTTTTGCATGAATATTAAAAAAATCACTGTTTGACCCATTACTTTCCAAATCTGCCCTTGTCTTCGTTTCTCTACCTCCCTCTGTCGCAGTCTTCCTTCACCATCGTGACCTCATCGAGGTCCTTCCCTCGCCGTTGCTCCTCGCCTTGTCGCCGCTTGTTGTCGTTCCTCACCATTTGCCTGAACGCTCATTGCCTCACTGTTGTCGTCACCGTGCCTCGCTTCGACCTCACCTCACCTCGCCTTGCTCCGATCTCGCCTCGCCTTGCTCGCTTTGCTCCGATGTCGTTCGATTCTCATGTCTCTCTCCGATCTCACCTCACCGTGCCTTGCTTCGCTCCGATCTCACACAATTCTAGCATCTCTCTCCGATCTCGCCTCGCTTCGCTCTGATCCCCGATCTCACCTCATTTCGCTCCAATCCTGCATGATTCTTGCCTCTTTCCAACTCGCCTCACTATTAGTTTCGTCTCCCTTACAATTTCTCACATTGTTGCCGCTGGCAACATTGTCGCTACTCGCCGCCCCTGGTTCATCAGCTTAAGCAGCTCGCCGAGAAAAAAGAAAATGGGGATAGATAGAGGCAAGTGAGGGGCGCAGAAAGTGGGTTAGGTGAGTGAGGGTAATGTGGTAAATTGACAGTCAAAAAGTTACTAAAATGGGAAATGGTGCAAAGTTATGGGACTACCCAAAAAGGAAAATGGAGCAAAATATATAGGACGGGGGGAGTATTATCCCATAAAGGCCCACTCTCTCTAAACCTTTTTTTCATTTGAGTCATCTCCACTCTCATTTACTATTTGTGACCATATTTGGATTTCGGTTTGGATCTAGTTAGTTCTTTTTTATTCTTTTTATTATTTGATTGATATTATCTAATGTTATCTATCAGATTTTATTGTGGATACAATCTTTTTCAAATTCTAGTGTTTAAGAGCGATTTAAGACTATCACAACATAGATCTTCAATTGGAGGTGAATAGCGATAAATTTAGGTTTTTTCTTGGGTTCATCAAAATCTTAGCCCAATTGGGGTGACTCAACACTTGACAACAAATATGGAGATAATTGTATAAAATAAAGTCAATATTTATTTTTTTTAAAGGTAGTCTTTTTATTTTTTGTAGATAATCATTTGTAGGTCTTCGATGCCTGATTGCTTCTAGCTCTGTCTGGTTATTATTATTTTGGTCTGACATTTGTTTTAGTTGTTTGTGAGTTATCTATTCCAGGTTTATTCTGATTTACGTATAAGGTTTCGGCTTGATATATGATTTTCTTTCTTTCATTAGGTGTCGCATGAACGAGTACTTTTTAGTGGCTAGTTGTATGTTCCTATTATCTCTTAGAGTCTTATATTGTCTTTAGTTTGTAAGATACCATTTGATTCACTTTTAATTAAAATAAAGCATTTTTTGTCAACTAAAATAAAATACTATCCCCATCCTACGTTTTTTTTTTTGGGAAAAAATTTAGTTAGTTTTCATTTTCACTTATATTCTTCATTTATTGCATGTAAATAAAAATGAACGTTGAAATGGTATTTGAAGGTAATATAGTGAAATTTTATCAACTAAAATTGTTGCATCTAAATGTTATTTCTCTATTTATATAATAATTATTAAATCACATTATTTTAGAAAGTAAATAATTTCGGTGAGAATTTTTCTTACTTATCTACCATAGGAAAATAATTTTAATTTTAGAAAAAAATTCATAGTTTCTAAAATATATATGTAAAATTTAACAAAATAGTCACTTTATTTTTAAAAAAAATTAGTGCCACAAAAATTATAAAATTTTCATTATTTTTTATTAGAAAACATGCCAAAATTCCGAGATTGGATCTACTGTCAACCACTGTTATTTTGAAAAATATATGGTATCTCATATATTTTCATAAAACCTACAATTATAACAATATTATTCATCTTGGATGTTAAAAACAAGCTAACTAGAAAAAAAAATTTCATGTTTATGGAAAATATATAGTTTATGAAACCTAATTAAAAAACACTTTCAAACATTTTTTGTAAGTGTAAAATTTTTTCATTATTTTTCTTTTTTCCCCCCTTTTTTTGTTATGAAGGTAAAACATTCGTAAAATTAGCAATTTTCTAAATAAAAAATTATTTAAATGATTATTAGGTAGAGAAAATATTAGTTTCCAAATAGCATTAGTTCTAGACAATAAAATGGTAAAAATGTTTGAAAAAATTACAAAGACTCTAAAGGCTGTCCTAACTGATAGTTGTAGGGGTGAACATGGTTTGGGTTAGTTTGATTTTATGGTGGAGCTAAACCAACCTAAAATAGTCTCAGTTCTAAAATTTTTCTATTCAACCCGAGACCCGAGAATCAAACAGGACCAAAACCATGGTTCTGAGTTTTTCAATTCCAGTTCTCGAATTTTTTACTTTATACCATATACCTATAACAATATCAGAATTCAATAAAATTGTATCCATAACCATTTTATGAAATATTCAACATAATATACAATTAAATTAGCATTTGAATACATGCACTTAAACACATTCAAAAGAGTTTAACATGTTATTATTAAAATGGTTCAAAAGAGTTGCTTGTGGAGTATCTTCCATCTTAAACAGTTTATTTCCTTCAAATAATTCCAACATTGGCAAGACATTCAACATGGAAAGTTGTGCCTTTAAGACCATATTCTTCAGTAACAAAATATGAAATATTTGATGGCATGAGTTTCCAATTTCATGTGGCTCATAAATGAAAAAACATGAGGATTGTATCATAGATAGTAGTATGGAGTAAAGAGATCAAAAGCAAAATGATCGAAAAGTAATCGGTCTATGAAGCAAAATGATTTAAGTGAATGTGAATAAATTTAATAAATAATCCCACAACTTTCATATTGTTTCAATTTGGGACATTAGTTTAAGGATTTAATATACAAACACAAGACAACCATCATAATTTTTCAAAGAAATACATATATATATATTAGTAATACTATAATTTTTATTATATAATTATATATATACCTTGAGTTCGGTTCCACTTTAAGTTGGTTTCATATAAAACTGGAACCAATTCAAAAACCATCAATTCTTCTATATGTGGAACCAAACCACGAATCATGGTCCATTTTTACCCAACTCAACCCAACCCAATAGAGATGGTTTGAGTTGGGTTTCGGGTTTACCTAACCCATACTCACCCTAGATAGTTGTCCTCTCTTGTTATATTGTTACATCCTTAAGTTTTATGAAATATACATTTAGAACTCATGCATCTATTTTGGATATTAAAAATCTACTAATTAATTCATGGGATGTCAAATTAATAGAAATACTATTTACCTTAAAGAGTGTCTTGTGAAACACTAATGATTGAATCTTATACTCTTTTAACGTTAGAAAATATAACAATAATCTTTAGTCAATCTCCATGTTCAGTTCCTTGTATTTGTTAAATCATCATATTCAATTATCTTTGCTTAGTTAAATGCCCTTTATAGTCAACAACATTTTTTTTGGCAGTAAAAAAAAGCCCAAAATGGACACTGTGGGGGGAGGGGGGGGAGCTACAGGTTTTAGAAAACCAAGGAGTAGTGATATATTTCTGGGATGTAAATGTAAATGAGGGCGAATTACACTACAAAAAAATGGATCCTTATAAGCGGTTTTAAGTACCTCCTAGAAGCAATTTTGACCGTTTCAAAAGAAATAAAAATGGTTGCCAACCGCTACTTGGGAGACTCTCCTCAAAGAAATTTAAAGCGGTCGCAAACTGTTTCAATTTTTGTAGCGGTTAACCGTTTTGGATATATCATCTTATATTCAGTTATCAGAAGCAAATAACCACTTTTGTTGTTTGTTTGGTTAACTGCTTCTATTGTTCATATGCTAATTTAATAATTAGTAGTGGTTAAGCCGCTTATGCCTATATTTGATTTTTTTTAGCTGAATTTTTTATATACTTTTTTAGTTATTATAATATTTAGTTGCTGCCAATGTAAAAAAAAAAAAAAAAAGGAAAGAAAGAAATCATTGCAAGTACCAAAGCACCTAAAAGTTACAAAACACTTTGCAATTTTCACTATTTCTTCTTCCAATTTTTTTTTATACATCATAATAAGCCTATACAAGATATCCAGTAATCACTAGTAAACTAGTACTAATGAGTGTAATATAGTACAACTTTCATGAGTTTGCATAGGGCACAAGCCTCTACCTCCCAAGTACCATACCTAGATAAATTCTCCTACAGCTGTGGTCTTGTAGTTGAAACTTGAAACTATATTTCAGGTCAGTCAAGCAATTCCCCTGTCTCTGGTTGAACTAGCCCAAAATTATAATTTTATGATGACTTGTATCCTTAACCAGGGCTTTAAACTTTTGAACTTTTTTTGTTTTTCCAATTCCTATATTGATCACAATAATTTAACTTTCTATGAATTTGAAAACTTTGATTTCCTGGCTCATGAAAGAAACTAGTTTTGGCTCTGCCTTGCAATTGGAAAGGACTATATTTTTAACAAAATAGTCGAGGTTCAGTTATAACGTACCTAATTGTAGTAATTCACTTTAATCCCTTCATTGTATTCTCACATTCATTTTTCAAAACTATCCGTTTCATCCACCGGTAGGAATATTACTATTTTGGATTCATCTTAATTTATGTTCGGCAGTGATGCAACCCTGTGCAGACATATACGTGCATTAATTCACACAGAATTTCATCAAGGTTTCTTCCAGCACAAGCCAAGTCACCCATTCTCTGTTACTTAACCAATTTTATTTCCATAACAAATATATGTATAGCGCATCAAGAGACCATAACCAGCCACAACAGGATTCAAATCACACAAAAAAAGAAAACGAGAAAAGTTGAAGAGTAGAAGGCTGAAAAACAGACATCTTTGTTTTTGTTTTTTCTTCTTTTCTTTTCGAATAAATACAAAGATCCTTGTTTAGACTCAGAAACATGTATGTCTGTGATTGAAAGAAGCTGTACCACGAATAATTAGATTTTTGTAGTTTTAATTCAAGAGGCACTCCCCCAACTTTTCTTCCTCTAATATATGATGACTATATACTCAACCCTTACCGGTTGAACCTATGGCAGGGGATTGAGCGAAAAACCGACTCGATGGAGCTGAAATTTTAAAAAGAAAAAGAAGGGTTCAAGTAGTGATTAGTAACAGTGACTCGTGTTTGCATGTTGAAACACTCTGGTTCTGTCACTGGTGCTGAATGGTTCACCATTATAGGAAGACCAGAAGGAGATTCCGCCTTTGTATGGGAATTTGAAGTCAAAGTAAGCATCTGCAAATCCTACGCGCTGCCTTGGCGTGCTCATGGACCTCACTTTTGCCTTGGCTGATTCTGTTGCCGCCATGTAAGCTGGAAAAACAGGAGATTCCGAAAATGCAGCTTCATTTCCATCTTTATGTCGCGCATGGCAGAATGATCTCCTTCCGAACAGGATTGGTGAGTTTAATGCCTCCGCGGGCTCGTTCTTCTGGCCACTTTTGAGTCGAACTTGTGATGGGCTGTACCTTTCACCGGTATTGAGATTTATATGTTCATAGGGCATAGTTAGCGGCCCTTGTTTCCTATCTGCATCACTGTTTGCCCATTGTTCCAGGCTGCTGCACTTTGTACCAAATTCTTTCTCACTTACTGATCCTCCCAGCAAAGAACTGCCCCTCCTCTCCTGAAGAATCAAGTTGTCAGAACTCTCCGATTCATAACTCGAGAAGAAACATGTTTAATGCTTGTCTACCAATACTATCATCATTTTACTCAACTCTGGTCCCAACTACGTTTGTTTCTCTAGCATGAAGTTTTAAAGTTAATTAAGATTACAGATTCATGCGAAAGCAGAGCGACAGAGCTTTATGCTAGATACCCTTGTTGATGCAACCCTCTTATGACGAAATACCAAGAACATAATCATCAAAAGGTTGCCCCCTTCAGGAATGAAATGGTTGCCGTAGTTGTCACATATGTACCTGAGTTTTTTACTACGCCATGGACAAGAAGATGGGAGAAGAGATTACCCGGTGAGAATACGAGTACTTCATCATCCTCTCTCGTTTCGCAATTGCGCCATGCTTTCTCAACAACACGGCTTCAATGTCTTCCTTTGACAATGGACTGGCGTTCCAATATCTTGGGCTAATGCATCTCAGCTGACCACGGAAGAAGTTTTAGCAATGATTTGGGATGAAGCGGATAACTGAATGAAGATGTAGATTCTAACAGTGAACATACCTTCTCTTCCAAGTCTTCTTTGTGGGTGGAGCACTGTTTTCCTCTGCTATCTTGATGGGCTGCTTTTGAAGCAGGAAGTCTCCTCTCACAGACCTCAGCGTTCATCTTCTGATTAGAAGGCAAACTCTTCAAAAGTTTTCTTGTCCTGCGCCTCACAGCTTTACCACGTGCAATTGCTTGAAGCCTCACCAGTCCCTTGAGTGCCCGAAAAGCTTTCCTAGCCTGTTTCAAAGCCATTTTTTAAGGGGGGTAAGATTTACTGGGAATGTAACAAAAGCAAAAGGGTTGGTACATGGCAGTCATATCCGTTATCCAGCACCCTTCAGAGACTGCTATGTACAACATTTGCTCAACCATTTAGATCCAAATCAACCTTGATTGAAACTGGCTTAAAACATATCTTCAAGAAAACTGAATTTCAGGTGTTGAGTAAGTTTGCCCACACCTGAAACATTTGATTATGAAATACTTTGCATGTAGAATAACCATTTCTTAGAATTTATAAAGCTATGTGATGGATCAAGGCACTAAAATTTCACCCCATAAGTTTGCATTGTAAGCGATTTAACAGAAACATGTCCTGACCAGATATGCTCTGAAGGCACTTTGAATTTTAGTAGCAGCCCAGTTCCTGTCCCTGACCATGAGATGAAAGTAGGACTTGGAGGAGGTACTGGCAAAGCGGACAAGTTCGGCCGCGGCTTGGGCGGCCGCAACGGCAGCCTCAGCTGCAGCTGCTGTTGCGATGGCTACATTCAAAGCATGCTTCCTCTGCTCCTCAGTTACTTGGCGAAGAGATCGCTTGGGAATTAAAAGTGCAGGGCGGCGTTGCTTATATTTCAGCTTCCTGAACACCCATCTCCGCTTTCTTGATCTCTGAAAGATAACAACACAACAACGATAACGATCAGATCAATTAACAAAGACGAGTAAAGAATATATATATCTGTGTGTTTGTGTGTGTGTGGAGTGAAAAGTTTGGACCTTGTCCACATTTGGTTTCGGCTCAGAAACGAATATTCTCTTCACCCAACCGAGCCAGCACCACTTTTTCTTCTCCATTTAGAATCATTTAACGCAATTCTCATTCCTTAGATAATCATCTTCAGTTGTTTGAGCTCATCTCATCTGATCACATTCAATATAACAAGCAGCAAACTGAAGAAAGTTGCACACACTAGTAGAACATTAAGCAAGAAATTCCCCAAAAAGAAAACATAGACAAGTGATCAAGCAAGAAAAGAACTACAAAAGTGGGGACATACATACCAGTGTAAAGAATCTCCCGGTCCGCAAAAACAGAAGCCAGTACTGAAAAGAAGGCCCACAAAGTAGCGAGAGAAGGGATCAAAAATCCAAAGAGGCGAATTTAGTCCTGCTGTGAATTTTGCAGGCTGAAGGGCGATCACATGCTGGAAGAAAGTGGGAGAAAGTGGAGTAACACAAACAAGGTGTTGGCACAAGCATGGAATCTAAGCAGTGATGTGGCATGTGGAGGTGCCATTTAAGGAACAGGTAAAGGTAGGCATGGCTTGGAGAGCAGGGTCTGTTTTCTTCCACTTAAAAACAGTCGGCCATCCTCCCTCTGTGTGGTTACAAATACAATGGCCCATGACCGGTTCAAATGTTTGCTTGTGTGTGTGTGTGATGTGAATTTACGTGCAAGGGCCAAGGGGCTCAATCATGGTTTCTGGTGGCAGTTTTCTAGTAATTAAATCCTGGGGGCAAAGAATTGGGCATGTGACCTGCCCAGATTGCCTCATTTCGGGATAATGATGATCTTGCTTGACCCCATCTAGTTGCAAGCCCCAACCGCCAAGTCTGAAATAGCTGAAATGGAACCAGCGTATGTAGATTGTAGAGTAGATTAGATCAGGGTTGCTCAAACCAAACTAAAAAATAGCAAGTAATTTGCATTGTTAATCGGTTTCTGGCTAAGAATTATCTTTTCTAAATGCGGGTACCCAAATTGAACCTAATATATCTTTTTGTCACTATATTTAAATTTTACCTATAATTCCAAAATTTATTCATAATGCTTGCCTATAATTGATAGAAACCTAAACAAAAGTAGCAAAAAAAAAAAAAAAAGACGACAACTTTTATGAAAAATAAAAAAGATAAGCATGTGCCATAATATAGTTTATTAAAAAACTTATAAAAATGATTTTCTTTTTTATTTTTCTCATTCGCTCCGCTGGAACAATACTAGTATTATATTTTATGAAAGTAGAAACCTATTGAAATCAAATGGTATGCGCGGGTATATAATCTGCAAGGCGGCTCATCTCTCACGCAACCAAAGTGGAAACCAAGACCAAGTTGATGTAGAGCACCCATAACCATAATGTTACTTTGTAATGGAAAAAATAATGCCCATGTCTTATTTTCGTGCTTGAATTGTCACCGAACTTTTTATTTAGAAATTTTTATTAGATTGGAAACCGAAACAACAATTTCAAAAACAAACTTTTTATTATTATTAACGGTACCACAAGTCAAACTTATGATGTTACAGTACAACAATCCAAACTTCTTATAATTATTATTATTTGGGTACATAAATTTGTGGTTACTGGTTACACTTCACTATAATAAATACATTAATGAATTAGTCGCCTTCACTGGGACAGAAAATCAATTCAAGCCCCTTTCGATCGATCGATCGATCGAGAGAGAGAGAGAGAAGACTCGGAAGTTTTTGGCGGGAAGGTTAATTCTTGCAGTTCCGTTCACCGAATCACCAAGGGCCAGATTGACTTAAGAGGAGTTCTGACTTCTGAAGATTTCACTGTCCTCAAATTCAGAAACTAATGTTAGTTTAAGATTGGATTTTAAATTCTTCGTTTGTATGACTATGACGAGAGAGGCGTTAAACCAAACAACTCCTGATATACGGCACTCGAACTGCCGTCTGTTGCGCCCTACCCACTTTACGCCTAAATCCAAATCTCTCTCTTTTTTTTTTTGCTACAAGTCAATAACAATAACATTAATAGTTTAGTCATAAACTAATATTACACTAACAAGGTAAAGGCGTGCCCACTTTTTTTCGCAAATTCTGAAATGCATGTGCTCACACTGGATGGCGTTAAAAGGGCCCAATTTTCATTTAATTTTTTATTTATGGTAGATTTATGCGTTACGTGTGTAACATTTAATTGGGTACTAATTGGGTATTAACTTTGTTTAAAATTTTTAATTATGGAATTTTAGTTGTAAACATTTCCTTTTTTATTTCATTCCATTATATTCAAGCCTCAATTTCTTATTCTCTTTACAAAAATTTTAATTATGGAACATTTTGAATTTGAATTCATTTGTAAAGATAATATTAAGGAAACAATAAATATAATATAATAAATATAGTAATTATTTAAAATAATTTTTTTGTGTAGTCAATAATACATTTTACTTTCAGTTTACTACATATCTCACATAGTTTAATATATTTGACTATCAGTTTAATACATATCCCACACAGATTAATATAATTCACTTCCAATTAACACATATCTCATACAGTTTAATACATTTTACTTCCAATTTAATCACTTCCAATTAACTCATATCTCACACAGTTTAATATATTTCACTTTCAGTTTAATACAATTTCACATCCAGTTATTGTTGATAACAATGACAATGTCGATTGTGGTACTAGTGGTGACGATGAGTTTGATGGTTTTATTTTTTTGTTGCAACGTCATTTTCTCGTGTGATGGTTTTGCCACACAGATTAATACATTGAACTTCTAGTTTAATACGTTTCACACAGTCTAATACGTAGACTACACAATTTAATGTAATTCATTTTCCGTTTAATACATATTCCACACAGTTTAATACATTTTATTTTTAGTTTAAAATATATCCCAAATAAATTAATACAATTCACTTTCCAATTTCACATATATTTCACATAGTTTAATACATCTCACTTTCAGCTTAACATAGTTCGCATCCAGTTTAATACAACTCGCATCAATATTTTTATTTCTACAGACTCGGGAGTATACGTATAAACCATAGAAACATACATATATATTTGTGGTTTTTACAAACCTAGAAACATACATATAAACCTTACACACACACACACACACACACACACACACACACACACATGTTCTTTACAAACACAACACATATATATAAATCCTATAAAATACATAAATATTCGTGTTCTTTATAAACTTAGAATATACATATAAAACCCAAAAGCATACATACATACAAGTCTATGTTATTTTGCAATATAAAACACAAACCCATTTACCATAGATTCATATTTTTAGGAAAAGATATGTTTTTTAAACCCTTAAACAGTGGAGCATACAGTTGGTATTGTGAGCATTGTATCCCCAGTGACTTTTTTGAGCTTGTACCATTGTCTCCATTGTCATTTCTGTACAATCTTAACCATATTTTTCTATGTACAGATCATAAATATTCAAATTTTTCTCATGATACATACATACTACTAGACAATACATAAATAGCACCAAACAATACATTTGCCACAAAGTCATAGATAATTGTACCAGAACCTTAAATACAAACCACACATGCCCAAATGGAAAACCAATAAATCTGAAACCTAAATTGTTTACAACCATACATATCACACATGTTAAATACAAAACCCAAATCACAAATAACCAATCATTACAATACATACAGAACCACAGGGTCATACAAATAGAACTTAGGATTATACATACTAGACAATACATAAACACCACCAGACAATACATACAACCCATATACCAATTGCACACAACCACACACAACCCAAGATCGCACCTTCTATCCTTACCCAAAACTCGCAGCAAGCACCGCCGTTGGCTGCCGATCAGAGATCCTCCTTTGCACAGCTCGCTACAAGCACTGTCCTCACTCTTCCTTTTCCTCTTATTGCCACGGTGTCCCTTCTAGTGGATCAACGCTGCTATACCAGTGTGCCGGCCTCCATGCATCTTCTTCCCACGGCTCCTGATGTCTTCCTCCATCACTATTTATGGAATCCAGAACGACTATGAAAAATGCAGTGTTTTTTGGGAAGGAGGCGAGTGTGGCTACTTTCTGCTTGCTTTTGTCTTCGATTTAGGGCTGTAGGGGGTATGGGTAGAGATTGTATGGGAAGGGGGCTCAAATCACATAACTACTCAATTTTGTGCCTAATTTTTTGCTCGTCTGTTTTTTTTTTAAGATGGTTAACAGATGAAATCGTTTCTACTTAACGGTGCTACTAAGTGTACTTACACTTAGGTGGATAGTCTCATAACTCACTTTTTTCATTTTCTTTTTCTATAAAAAAAAAAGAGGTATGCAGCTTCCTTAATACGTTGAATTACAAAGTACATTAGTGGAAGTTCACTCAAGAAAATGAACTCTTAAGGATTTACAATGTCTTTGCAGTCAAATAAGATGAGACCTAGATCATTTAAAGTTAAGAAGGGTGAGTTAACATATTCTTTGTTTTTTGTGTGCCTAAATACCACCAAAAGAAGTCAATATTCACATTTAAATCAAGCGGAGTGAGTGTAATAGGGATCATGCTACCCCTACAAATGTACTGTAGCACAGCTTGGGAAAGTACAACTCTTTAAATGAAAAAAATAAATGTTGCTAGAGGCTTATGGCCATAGGCGGCTCCACAATGGGGACAATAGGGGCAACTGCCCCCATTGAACTCTTAAAAATCTTAGGTTATATATTTCAAAACTAGTAATATAAATCTTTAGTTATAATTTGTCCCATCAAATTTTTTAGATTTATTGGAAGCATGTGATGCTTACACAAACATACACTAAGTTTGCGTATTTAATATATCATTTAGTCATTCTATAATTAACTGATATATAGAAAATTGAGGATATCACTTATAATTCAACTATAAATATTGCATTACTACCCAACGAATTCACTGCTTCACACAAATTTATTTTCTTTGTGTCCTTTTCCCCCGCCTATCCTTATATTAGTTCTTTAGTTTTTTTTAAGAGATTAGTTGTATTATTTGTTATATATTTTTATATACTATAATTTTTATTTTTATTTTATTTTTATCTGATAATGAATCTTTTAAATATTACTTTATCAATTCATTCATATGTTTTTTTAACTTTAAATTGTATTATAAGAGATAGTTACAAGAAAATCATATTGTAAGTTTACCGTATATCCCACTTCATCCTACCTAAGCTAATTCATTTCACTGCATAGAGAATAATCCTCTTTTACTTAATATATGTAAATCATTATATATTTGCTCTTTTTTTGTTAATTTTATAATTATTATTTAAAAGAAGACATATTTCTCTTATAGAATTCCAACCATTAAAATATTTTACACTGCCTTCATAATTATCAGATTGCAAGTCATGCAATTACTTTTCTTTTTATTTTATAAATATACAATTCTATATTTCTTTTACTTCTTAAAATATAAAAAGAATACCAATTAATTGTTTTTATAATATGTCAAAAATTGATATATATCTTATAAAATACAATATTTTAGAACACATACCAAATGCAAAAAGATCAATTCCAACAATATTGAAAAAAAAACTCAAAAAGAATAAATGAGCCTATTGATTATGAATCAATGCATTTTCACGCAAAAAGAAATATCTATGCTATCAAAATAAAATATATATAGTTTGTATTTATGCATATAATTAGTGTGTTTATATGTCTTTTAGATATGAATTAAAACACACAACAACCTCAATATCAATTATGCTAAAAATATGAAATTTTTTTAAATAAATGTAGCACAAAACTTGCCCCTACATGATATAATTTCTGGAGCCGCCACTACTTGTGGCTAGTCTTTTGGTTCTTCCTCCACCTAATATGGAAGTCGGCCCTATTCCATTTGAAGGCAGGCTAGAGCACCAACAAGTCAACAGCATCAGCATTTGGTCGGAGCATTCCGGCATGTGGAGCAGATGTCATACCAGTGTTTCACAGCAGCTGCCATTAAAATCGGGTAAGGTTTCATAAGGATCTATTGTAGCAGCTTAGGAGGGCCTTGTTGGAGCTGATCTGCAAACCATTATGTTGACTGGAGGTGTCATCAGTGAGAGGAGTATTTTGTGAAGTTTTGGTGTTCGCCAATTAAAGGTCTAGTTTGTTAGATTTAGCACATCGATGGTGGTGGAGGAGCCTTTAACACGTGGGCTCTTAAAGTGGTATAATTGGAGTAGTTAGATACATCTATAGGGACAGTTAAGGAAGAAAACTGGGGGCCGTTAATGGTAGTGGCGGATTCATGTTTACAATATGGGGGCCCATGGACCCTTTTTCCTTCTAGAAAATTGTTTAGAAGAGATGCATAATTAAATAATTGTAAACCTTTAAATTTTTTTATGGAATCCCATAATTTTCATAGTATTAATTGGAATAAGATAATATATCCCTTTTACCTTAAGAAAGAAAAAAAATGGGTCAGTCTCTTCTCTCTGCTAACAATTAGGGTAATTGTAAAAGTCCTATACTGGCCCTTTAATTTTCACATATTTTTTTTTTGTGCCACTCTTTTTTACTAATTCAAATATAGGAAAAATTATGAAGCTAATTAGGCATAAGATAAAGTTAATAAGCTAAGTGGAAGATGTATATAAGGGCTAAAATAAAAATTTTGTCTCTTAGATTCTATAAAACATAAATATCTCACTCATCTCTTTTATAATTTATATATTTTTTTAATTGTTCAACCAATAACAAAAAAAGAGATGTTAAATTAGAACATGATTTTAAAATTGTTTCTAATTTTTTTTAACATTACATTTAATATATGTAAATTTATAATTTTTGTTATTTAATATTAAGATTTAGTAGTTATATATGCATACGACCCTGTTTTGTAAAAATATCTTAGATCCAAAGTTCTCATTTCCGAAGAGCAAAAGCAGGTTAATTGGGTAATGTTAATGTGCGCCAAACATGCTGTCGTGTCTCGCAAATTAATTTGTTCAAAATAACCAACTTGGAAAAATAACTAGCAATACATGATACATATCTAAATGCAATGGAAAGACGACACTTATTTTTTTGAGACCCAAAGACAAGGTTACATTATACTATGTATTTATGAGAAAAAAAATCTCTAATTAAAATGCTATGCTTTGAGCTGTCGTAATTAGAAATGGGAAAATAAAAGTGGCTTTTAAGCTGTTGAGTGGACCATTTTATGTATTTGAAAGCGTGACTGTTAAAATGGACCATCCACACAACATGTTTTTTAGGTTAAAGCGGAAAGAATTGCTGTTTGCTGGCTCTGCAATGATTTCCATAATTATTAATTACCGGATAAGATTGCACATTACATTGCCTTCATAGCCAGAGGCCCAGAGCTTAACTTTGGGAGAAATTTATGAGCGTCAGACATTCCCTCTCTTTCCCAGCCTCGCAATTCGTTTTAATTTAATTAATTTAAGATGATTTATTTTTATTTTTAAAATTTTATGATACTATTATTTTTGTAATTATCTTAAAGTATAAAAGAATCTTTGTGCTTGCCTTGACACAGTTATAGGAATTTAAAGATGACGCATTTATTACGACATGGATCTTCGCGTACCTTATTATTCTCCTATAGTTTCAAGTTTGAACCAAACAAAAAGAACCATTAAAAAGTCAAATTAAATCAATTCTACTGATGGTTGATTTGAAAAGTCTATTTTTTATGTTGTTGTTTTTGTCTTGATTTTTTTTTCACTCAAAAGCATCATTATAAGTATATAAAGCGAAGATGTACAATTATAGTTATGCCAATTAAAAAAATGGGGAACACCAGCTTTGTTCTCCCACGCTTTTAGCTATTATGCCAAGGCGTGGAGAACTTTTTTTTTTTTTTTTCTTAACTATAAACATATACAGTGCCACTAATAACTAACAAAGCAAATATTTTGTCTTGGACGTCTAGCATAATCGCGAGGGCAGGACACCGTCCTGGTGTGCGTTGGGTTGGGGTACATCATCGCATGCACACCCGCACATAATGCAATTAAATGGTTATTCTCAGAAACTTTTCGGGTTCTAAAATGACAGAGATTCTCGTTAATTTCTTTAAATATACTCTCTACCATGTATGTTTTGTAATATACTTTTTTAATTAAGAAACATAAAGCAAATAATTTAAAGAAGTTTGAAAAGGGCAATGCTTAGAGATATAGCTAGGTACAATGTACAAATCTAAGTCATGGTCCTACACTGAATATTTGTCAATTATAAGCAAAAGAAAAAGTGAAGAACAGACATGTCGTCCCAGAAAGTAGTAAAGGAGAGGTTTTGATGAGGAACTTAAGAAGGGTTACGGTACAACTTCATATTTATGTCGCTATGATCGCACACATGAAGATATCTATCAACCATTTGACCAGCATAATACTAATAATTAAGGTCGGGTTAGAAGGATTAGATAACTAATCATTTCTTAACTTTGGATATGATAATCGAACTGCTGGGGCTAATCATGACCCCTCGAAGGAGCTAGCCGACTCTTTCTCATTTTAATGTCAAGGCCAGAAGAGCTGGTCTTAATCTAAACAGTGGACGGGATATTAATTAGAAGAAAAAGGATGGGAGATCAGCGACGCCCGGCCCCGGTTGCAGGAAGCATGGACTTGGCCACATGAAGAAGAAATCACTACAATCTTTCAAAAGCATCCGTTACTATACATGACAGTTACATTACTTGTAGGATACTTTCTGAATTACCCTAATAGTTTTATCATATCTATATTATATATATAAAGGAGAAACCTAGACAATAAGTTAGAAGCATTAATTGAAGAGTAAAAGTCCATTAAGGACTCTAGTTTTAAGTTTAAGTTCAAGTTTGTTTCTGATTAGTTCACGTACATGCATGTAACTAATCATTAGGAGAATAAGTTTACGTTTTCTATCAGGTTTTGCATTGCTCTTTTACTTCCAGTAGAAGTCTTATGTATTGGGCTATTTAAAGACAAGTAATCTTAATCAATAGAGGCATTGTTCCTACAATTTGTTCAGCGTGTTTGATCTCTCAAGCATCTAGTTGATCAAACAAACTCAACAAATTGGTATTAGAGCCATCATTAAGCCTAATAAACGAAAGCAGCAGACTTTCGAGTAACTTACGATCAAAGAAAGAGAGATGGCAAGTGATAACAATGGAGGATTCGTTCAGCCAGCCATATAGCGGTTCGATGGCCATTATGATCATTGGAGCATGCTAATGGAGAACTTCTTGAGATCCAAAGAATACTAGAATCTAGTGGAGAATAGGCATGAGGAACCAGGAGAAGGAGAAGTACTCACAGAAGCACAGCAAAAAAGGCTTGATGAATTGAAGCTCAGGGACTTAAAAGTAAAGAATTACTTGTTTCAAGCAATAGATAGAACTACTCTTGAAACCATTCTGGAAAAGAACACATCCAAACAAATCTGGGATTCAATGAAGAAGAAGTTTGAAGGGAATGCACGAGTTAAACGCTCCATTCTTCAAGCACAAAGAAAGGAGTTTGAGATCCTGGAGATGAAGCCAGGAGAAACTATATCTGAGTACTTTGCCAAGGTAATGTCTGTGGCCAACAAGATGAGAACATATGGAGAGCAGCTGAAAGATGTGACAATTGTGGAATCCTTACCTGACAAGTTTAATTACATTGTCTGTTCTATTGAAGAATCCAAGGATATTGACAGTTTATCAATAGATAAATTACAAAGTTCATTAAGCGTACACGAGCAGAAGTTTCAAAAGACAAGAAGTGAAGAACAATCCTTGAATATGTTCACTGGAAGCAGACCTATTGGCAGAGGATGAGGAAGAAGTGGATATAGAGGACGAGGATGAGGAAGAGGTCGCCAAGGTTTTAGTAAAGCTACTGTGGAATGCTATAAGTGTCACAAATTGGGACACTTTCAATATGAGTGTCTTACGTGGGACAAAGAAGCAAATTACATAGAATTTAAGGAAGAAGAAGGTATGCTATTAATGACACATGTTAACTTGTCTGAAACTAGCAAGAAAGGTATGTGGTTCTTGGATTTAGGATGTTCGAATCATATGAGTGGAAATAGATTTTTGTTCAGAAACTTGGATGAAAGCTTCAAACATGTAGTCAAGTTAGGCAACAACATGAAGATGAATGTGACTGGAAAAGGGAATGTGAAACTGTTTTTGAATGGAGTTAGCCACACAATATTAGAAGTATTTTACGTACCAAACTTGAAGAATAACCTGTCAGCTGCAACAGAAGGGTGTGGCCATTGTGTTCAATGAAGGAAAATGCAAAATCTACCATCTAGACAAGAGGCTAATCATTGAATCTTTCATGACGACCAAAAAAATGTTTACTCTATCAAGCAAATCACAGGCACATGAAGAGACTTGTTTTTAAACTGGATCTCAAGACCTAAATAATCTTTGGCATAGGAGATATGGGCATTTAAGTCTTAAAGGTTTAAAGACACTACAAACTAAAGAAATGGTACGTGGACTTCCTCATCTTTCAGCATCAGAAACCTTATGCATTTGCTGCATGATTGGAAAACAACACAGAAAACCCATCCCCAAGGAAACCACATGGAGAACAACACAAAAGTTAGAGCTTATTCACGCTGATATATGTGGACCCATCAACCCCACATCCAACAGTAAGAAAAGATATTTCCTATGTTTCATTGATGATTTTAGTAGAAAAGCATGGGCATATTTCTTGATAGAAAAGTCAGATGCTCTACAAATGTTTAAGATCTTCAAGAAACACATAGAGAAGGAGACTAGAATAAACATAAAATGTTTGCGTACTTACAGAGGAGGTGAGTTTAACTCAGATGAATTCAAAAGATTCTGTGAAGAAAATGGTGTGAAAAGGCAACTTACCACAGCCTTCACTCCACAACAGAATGGTGTGGCAGAAAGGAAGAACAGGACTGTAATGAACATGGTTCGAACCATGCTTTCAGACAAAAAAATTCCCAAGACCTTTTGGCCTGAAGTAGTAAACTGGGCAATATACATCTTAAACAGATGTCCCACTCTAGCCGTTAAGGAGATAACTCCCCAAGAAGCTTGGTTTAGAATTAAACCAACAATAGAGCACCTTAGAATTTTTGGGAGCCTAGCCCATGTTCATGTGCCAGATGCAAGAAGGACCAAACTTGATGACAAGATTTTTACTTGTGTATTCTTGGGTGTCAATGAGGAGTCAAAAGGATACAGACTATATGATTCAACTTCAAAAAGAATTGTTGTCAGGAGGGACGTGGTTTTTGAAGAATAGAAACAATGGAACTGGGAAGAAGATTATAGACAACAGGTCCTAATGGAACTCGAGTGGGAAGAGAATGAATTAAATGAGGAAATTGATGAAGAAATAAGTGAAGATGACAATAATGATGCCAATACAGAATAGACTGGATCAGATGAAATTGAAAGAAGAGAAGATATAAGAGAAAAGGTCAGAAGAACAAGACAACCTCCAGGATGGATGCAAAACTATGAAAGTGGGACAGGACTCTCTGAAGATGAAGTTAATATGGTGGTTGCGGATGAAACAGACCCTGTGTTTTTTGAAGAGGCTGTGAAAAGTCACAAATGGAAGAAAGCCATGGACACTGAAATAGAAGTAATAGAGAAAAAAAACACCTGGACACTCACTGAGCTACCTCTAGGTGCCAAGAAAATTGGAGTCAAGTGGATTTATAAAACAAAATATAATGAACAAGGAAAGATTGACAAATACAAGGCTCGGCTAGTTTCTAAAGGTTATTCACAAAAACATGGAGTAGATTATACAGAAGTGTATGTCCCATGGCTAGAATGGACACAATCAGAATGATCATTGCCTTGGCAGCTTAAAGAAATTGGGAAATCTTCCAGTTAGACGTAAAATCAGCATTTATCCATGGGAACTTAAGTGAAAATGTCTTTGTTGAACAGCCAAAAGGATATGAAAAAAATGGGGAGGAGAACACTTGGTGTACAAGCTGCACAAAGCTCTATATGGTTTAAAGCAAGCTCCAAGAGCTTGGTTTAGTAGGATTGAAACTCATTTTCTAAAGCAAGGATTCCAAAGATGCAGTAGTGAACAAACATTGTTTACTAAGAAAAGTAAAGAAGGGAAGGTTCTAATGTGTGAGTATTTATGTTGATGATTTAATCTTCACTGGAGATGATAGAAGCTTAATGAACAACTTCAAAGATTCAATGATGAAAGAGTTTGATGTGATTGATTTAGCAAGGTTGAGATTTTTTCTTGGAATAGAAGTACTTCAAAAGGCTGACAGTATCTACATTTACCAAAGAAGGTATGCACAGAAGGTGTTGAAGAGGTTTGGAATGATAGAAAGCAACTCAGTAGCCAGCCCGATAGTTCCAGGTTTTAAGATAAGCAAGGATTTAAATGGAGAGAAAATTGATGAGACCTACTACAAACAGATCATAAGAAGCCTCATGTATTTGACAGCAACCCGACCTGATATGATGTTTGCCATCAGTCTTATCAGTAGATACATGGCCAGACCTACTGAGCTTCATCTACAAGCAACAAAAAGAGTTTTAAGGTACCTGAAAGGAACCATGAATTATGGAATTCAGTATAAAAAATGAGAGGAGAATAACTTAATAGCTTTCACAAATAGTGATTATGCTAGAGACATGGAAGATAAAAAGAGTACTTCAGGATATGTGTTCCTAATGAACTTAGGAGTTGTTGCTTGGTCTTCAAAGAAACAACCAATAGTGACTTTGTTTACCACTGAAGCTGAATTCGTGGTAGCAGCAGGATGTGCATCTCAAGCTGTTTGGATGCGAAGGATACTAAAGGCACTGGGACATGCTCAGAAGGACAGCATAACAATAATGTGTGATAACAGCTCAACAATCAAACTTTCTAAAAATCCTATTATGCATGGTCGAAGTAAACATATTGATGTGCGTTTCTACTTTCTAAGGGAACTGGTAAAAGATTGAGCTATTAAGTTAGCACATTGTGCAAGTCAGAATCAAGTAGCTGACGTGATGGCGAAACCATTGAAACTTGAAACATTCCAAAGACTCCGAGAGCAGCTAGGAGTCTGTGATGTTACAGAAATAAACTAAATGCCTATGGCAATTAGTTTAAGGAAGGGAGTGAAGAGTAAAAGTCCATTAAGGACTCTAGTTTTAAGTTTAAGTTCAAGTTTGTTTTTGATTAGTTCACGTACATGCATGTAACTAATCATTAGGAGAATAGGTTTACGTTTTCTATCAGGTTTTGCATTGCTCTTTTACTTCCAGTAGAAGTTTTATGTATTGGGCTATTTAAAGACAAGTAATCTTAATCAATAGAGGCATTGTTCCTACAATTTGTTCAACGTGTTTGATCTCTTGAGCATCTAGTTGATCAAACAAACTCAACATTAATTATGTAGTTTCTTTAATCTCTTTAATTTTTTTTATTACTTACTCTTCAATGTTAAAATATGTTAGAACCCTTTAACTACACTCTATTATTTGAATTTTTATTGCATTGACATCTTCATAAATTTTTGTTAAGTTATAATTTAGTCATTATCTTCTATTTTTACCTATCTTAAACATAATTCTACCTATTAATGTACACCAATAGATTTATAGTTAATCATTTACTTACATGACCTATTAATTTAATAATTGGTATAATATTAGACTCTTTATGGGGTTTTTTTTCTAGAGTTATTGTTACCAACTAGAGTATTGTGGCAGTAATTCTATTATAATTATTTATTACTTTATTTAATGTTTTGCTGATAAACATTTATTAGGAAATAATTTTAATCCACTAATTATGCCAAATTTATACATTGAATGTGTAATTCAATTCTTTAAACTATAATTAATTACATAGTAATTAGAGAAAAATAATTAGTATAAAGTAGCCTAACATTGTAAGCTAAAGGAATGAGCAAACAATTTTCAAGTCCATGTGATGCCAAAATGATTATGCTTTGAATATCTAACTTCAGGTAGTTCTAATTCTTTCTATAATTATTTTAATTCTTTGTTTCTCTTATTTTATTTTTTTTAATTAAAAGAAATTTCTCATACTATCTAATACTGCTATCCTTTTTGCACCAGCAGTGATAGATTTATACTTTTTCTATAGGCTTAAATGTGCAAATTGTCCCTAAACTTTTATGAATTAGATGAGTTGGTCCCTAAAGTGACTCAGTGTGAGTCAATCCCTCAATTTTGCAAAATTTAGCTACTTCATCCAAATTGGATGGAAGTGTGGAGCTATGCTAACCTAGTTGGGCCACATCAGCCTATTTTTTCCCACATTATCCCATCTTGTCTCTCTCATTGTTCCAGCTTGTCTGTTCTGGCAAGGCTACACGATGGAGCTAGCTATCTCAACCACTCCAGCTTCTTCATGTTTGGATCCCTCTTTAAACCAACGGACTCTTCAGCAAATCGACTCTTAAATGGACTCTTTGACAAATTGACTCTTCAACGAACTCTTGTAGGCTGAATCTCGGTACAAGAGCTACTCCACCACTCTTGCCACTGATTTCTTCTCTAAGTCTCACCTCAACAATGTTAATGAACCAATTTCAGATTTGTTCAGCCTTTCTTTAGCTAGGGGTGAAGATAAAACCCACAACCAGAATTCCAACCTAGAAAAGGTGGATTAAGGTCGGGTTTATTAGAGAAAAAGAGGGATTTTAAACCGACCTGATACTGTATTGTGAATGTCGATTCAATTCGGGTTAAACCTGATAAATCCAACTAACCCGACTAGGCCCAGCCTGCTCTCTCCCTCTTCTGCCTAACCTAAGGTCCTCTTTATCCCTACTCCCTTGTCCCACTTGCAAGCCCAACCTTGATAGTTTAATTAGTAACCAGCCCAGCCCATTTTTCTCCCTATTTGACCGATTGACCCTAATCCCTTATCACTCACCAACCCACTTTCGTCTCTCTAACCCTGTTAGTCTCTCATCTCTCTCCATCTCAAGTCTCATCTCGACTGGTTTTCGTTTTTCCTGCACTATGATCAACAGTGACAATGGAGTAGACTCACCTCACTAGTCGCTTTGCCTTACCGCCCTTTTCGCACACCTGATTGGATCAGCCACCCACTCGAGAGCCCGACTACTCTTTTTGAAGTTTGATGAATGACCCTCTGTCTCCAATTTATCTCCCTCTCTCCTTCTTTCTCTTTCTCTCTCCCTCTAAAATCTCCCCATCCAATTTCCTAGTTGCAAGCTATAATTTTTTCATTTCAGGTGGATAAATTGGGTTGACCCGATTATACTAACCCGAATTTGATTTATTCGGGTTCGGGTTAGAGACCGTTTTGCTTAATAGTCGGGTTAGTTTCAGGTTACATATTTAGTAAATAAGTAGACATAATTCGAGTCGATTTTAACCTGAACCTGACTTTTCCAATTCAACTTTCACCCCTATCCATGGCTTCTACCACCTATTTCATCCTCATCATAACTTCTGCCACCAATTTCCTCTTCGAATCCCAGCTTGATGATGTCGACGAAGCAAGCATGGGGTATGACTGCCATTTCATTCCAATCCTGAAATAGATTGTTTGAAGATGATGCAGTAGAATGGTTTTTTTGGAATTTTAGATCTGATTGGCTTCGCCACTCATCTTGCTGTGCAACAGTAGTGACATCACCGTTTATCCACATCACCCCATCCTTAATGGCATCAACATCACTTGATAGCTCGTGCCTAGTGAAGGGACTAAGACCCATAGACTATTAAAGTTTAAAAACTAAGTCACATCATTCAGCAAACTTTAAGGACTAAGACATGATGAGTTACACTTTAGGGATTAACTCGTGCAATTCACCAAAGTTAACGAATGAATTGCACATTTAGGCCTTTTCTAGATAATAGTTTCAATTGTTTTATAAAATAGTTTGAAATATGGTTAGATGCAATTAATTGTGTTATTTTTAATTTTATTACACTATTGTTTCTCTTTTTGTTTAGCTAAAAAAAAGTTAATTCATTGTTACAATTTCCAGTTTCCTTTTAATTCTCTTTGCCTACTAACAAACAATTTAAGTAATTTTCTATTAAATGCTTATTAATATAAAAATATAATATATAAAATATCATCTCAACTGTACATATTTTTTCTTCCTTATAAGTTTGATACTTTATTCTTTATTTGGTTTTTTGGAGAACTTAAGAAAGAAAAATATTGAAGATCAAACTCACTTTTTAAATTTTAATTAGATCATTATTTTTTAACTGTTACCTCATTTCTTTATAAAAAACTAAAAAAGCTAAATTTTATTAAATGTATAAAATATAATTTTATTTTCAATCTCTTACATATTACTATTATTGTTATAAAAAAATAATTATGTAGCTACATATACATTTAAAATATAAAAAAAAAATCCGTACATTGTTTGTACGGGCAAAAGAACTGGTATATGAATACAGCGAATACCAAGGTGGAAGGGCTCAGATTCAAGTGTTGTTAATGAGAAAATAAAATTTGGAAGAACTCATCTCTTAATCGGGTCTAATGCTGTTTCATCCGAATCGGTCGGGACCCCATGTAGTTGCTTGCTGGGTACAGAATTCCTTTTCACTTGCGTTTACGGAAGCATTTCGACCTCCAACAATTAAGCCTTCAGCCCACTTCAATTACAGGAACACTACTAGAATTGGGCCAAAGTACAGACCAGATGATGATTACGAAGTTCGCCTTCCCATCTGTTAGGACTTAGGAGTGGATCATTTTAGAGCAGATTCATAATAGTTTCAGCAAGCAGCAGATTGCAACAGTATACCTTGTTGATCGAGTATAAATATTTCTTTCTTGAAAAATAAAAAATAAAAAACCTTGCTGATCAGGTTTGAGGTCGCATTTTTGTCAGGGTAGGAGGATAGCATAATCCGCCACCCAAGATGGCTCCATAGCTTGCAATGGATTCATCATCACAATTCTTGGCCTCCAACGGTAGGTCGTATAGCACTTGACACGAGTACCCTGGTTTTCCTTTTTGCCCTTCGTTACTTGCTCCCTTTGCCAGCATCTTATGGCCCCAACCAGCATTACATAGATTCTGCTTTCTTAAGAATCTCTTGCATTTCAAACTGTCCTCAAATGGCGTGCTAAAGAAACCGCCTTCAAATGCCAAAGAACGTCATTGATGCCCTCCAGCATCACACGAACACCATTGAGTCACAAGACTCAAAACTCTATTCTGATTTTAGCTCAAAGCTAAGAAGCTTACAAAATGGGCAGCCAAAGCTGCCACCAATTTGCTCATTTCACGCAAGATAAAAATATAAGCATATGGAAAAGACAACCCAACGCTGCCAGTTCTACCGCCCACAACAAAACTGTTTGCCTCATACAATTGAATTACAGTAAATGCATCCTTTCGACATAAGATTGCACCAACCATCTGTTAAGGGGCTCGCCACACCCAACAAAACAACCCGAGTTTCCATTCTCTGTCACGAATGGGAAGCCAAAGATGTTAAGCAGCTCTTGCACTGCCTGCCTCACAAGTGAGGTTCCAGTTACTCTGCTCCTCCGCCCCCACCCAGTCACTATATCAATCCTGCTTGGACTGATACCTGACATCAGCATCTGGCGACGCAGCCAGGCAAGTGTCCTGGAAAGTGCTGTTACTGCAGTGCCATCCGACATAACATGCAGGTTGATCATCCAATAGCATGAACTTTTCTCTCTAAGTGCATCTGGGTAAACATTCTTTAATGCGGCAACCTCCCATACTGATCCGGCCTCCTCCTTGAGCCCTGACTTATGAAGAAAATCCACCACAGAATCCACAAGCCCCCTCTTGCTCTCTCTATCTTCACTGTGCATCATATCAAGGAAGTTGCCGACATGGTCCCGCACATTTTGACCATCAGGTCCAGCTGAGGGCAGGGACAGCAGAAACAAGTGAGCAGGGTGGCCTGTCACGGCCATTAGTTGGCAACAAAATCCCATGTCATAAGGTGATCTTGCTTCAGTGCAACAGCTCAAGAGCAAGGTATAGGTCTTCAATGATGGCTGCAGACCCAATTCCAACATGCTCTGCAACAAATTATAAGCATCAGATAGCCAGTGCACCCGGAGAAAAGCACTCAGCAAAGAATTGCAAGTGGGTACATTGGGACGCAAGCCTGCATGTAGCATGGATTGATACCAGTCCCAAGCCTTCTCCACATTACCAGATTTTCCCCACAGATCAACAAGCAGACCATAAACTGGCTCGTCAGGCACCCAACTTCTTCTCCTCATCTCACGGAAGATACCCTCTGCTTCTTCTAGATAACCACAGTGTCCAAGCACTTCCATGACAATACTGTATGTCACTTTGTCAGGTTCAAAACCTGCATTTTGCATATCTCGGTAGAGTTTTAATGCACTTTGGTAATTTCTTGCCTTGGCTTGCAAAGCAATCATGATGTTGTATGTAACTAAATTAGGAACACAACCCTGATCAACCATTGCAGAAAAGAGCCTCTGTGCAGCAGGTAGGTGGCCAGCTTTTCCAAGGCAGTTTATCATCACACTGTAAGTGAATGTATCAGGAGAGAGACCAGCTGATTTCATTCTTTGGTACATGTCCATGGCAATGTCCAGGTATCCAGCTTTGGCATGTATATCAATAAGAGTGCAATATGTCACACGATCAGGTTCACATCCCGCTTGCTGCATTTGATTGAACATCTTCATTGCTTCACTTAAGTAGTTTGCACGGCCATAACTGTGAATAAGCCGATTGTATGTGACAACATTCGGCTTGCAGCCATCTTTCAGCATCTCATCAACCAACATGTTAATTGCACCAAACTGCTTTGCACGGCCAAGGATACCAATCATAGTGGTATATGTGTGACCATCATGCTTGAATCCAGATTGGCACTTCAACCAATAGAAAAAGCCAAGAGCAACTGCATGATCTTGCAATTGCTTAAGGACTTGGTTAGCTTGATATGCATCGATTGAGAAGTTGAGATTCTCAAGTGCCTGCTCAGCTGCAGAACCCCACTTTAGCCGTTGCAGTATGTGAGTGACCCCTTCCACAACGTGCCCTGAGTTTACAAATGGTCTTGTTGTGCCAGGAACTCCTGTGGGTAAATTCATGTTTCTTGCAGGTCTGATAAAACTCTCTGCTGCACAATCCATTGTCTTGGCATCTGAATTATGCAAATTATTAGAAAAATTGGAAATAACACCATGGGAGTGAGGTTTCCCTTGCTGGGGCACACTTCTCCTCTTATCACAAGTATCTGTAGAAATGGCACGACTTTCTGATGGTCCTGAAGCAGCATCTGAAACTCGCTTGAACCCTCTGTCAAAATTAGATTTGTTACCTCCATTTTTTCCTCCATGGTAGCTATCTGTAGAATTGTTACCTGATGCTATCTCAGAAGTGGGTTTTAAATAGGCTTTGGAATAACTCTCCCTTCTCACAGGTTTGGCATTTACAGATTTTACATTTGAAACAGGCCTATTTGTCTCAACCACATAGTTACCTGGCAAAGTTGCTACTCCACCCTGATCAGATGTTGGAATCTTGAAATTCATTAAGTCAGAAAAAAGAGATACTGCTGTGATGCCAGCTTTAACAAACTGATAAGACATAGCAGGCGAACTTTGGACATCCTGCTGAACAGCATCAATGCTGCTAGCATAATTTACAGAGTCTGGCCTACCCACAGAAATTGGGGCAGAGATAGGTTGCGTCGCTCTTCCTGTGTTGCAAGAATCAACAACTTTAGCTGCACCAACCAAGGCTGGTGTTAGTCTGGCAGCGGGTCTGGATGCAACTTCCATTCTTAAGGGCTGCCTCCTTGAAATACAAGTCTCATCTTCAGTGCAGGTGCATGAACTCCCATCTCCAGCACTACAACGAGAACCGCTAAAAAGGAATGACCTTGCACTACTGGAGAGGTTTCCAATTTGCTTTGCACGCAACATGGTCTGTGAATCCAGCAGTTTCAAGGGATTATAATATAATTTGTACACCTATCAAAACAAAACATCTCCAACACCCCATCACTCAGAAAAGGAAGTAGATTTCCCCATCAGCCGAGGAGTTTGGTTGGGATACAAAGATGGTTTGGAAACAGTACTTCGTAACCCTAGTGCAAACCCAGAATTATATTGAGGACATATATGATTGCTCACGATGCTAAGCCCTGGCTGTGAAATAGTCCTCATGGACATTTACGTCCAATCTTGTTATTTATACACTCGGAAAATACAGCAGTAATAATCACAACAAAGAAGAAATATGATATTATTGTAATTGAAATCCGGACTATATTATAGAAAAATCATGGAGAATGACTACAGCTTAATTGCAATAACATGTAAAATTCCAGATTTTCTTTTCCAAATTTACAGAAATCCAATATGTCCATCAGATTTCACCATTAGAATCAATAAATTAAACTCTAGCTCCACTCTGAAGAATAGTCCAAACAAAAATCGCCCGCTTAAAAAATCATCAACTAGTGTCTCAACTGGTGTTGACTGCAGCTAGAAACCAAAAAGAATAATCCAACTATCAAAATTCATCTTTTGAACAAAAAACGATGGGAAAAAAATTGACAGAAGAAACGGGAGCTGAAAAAAATGAAGAATGAGGCCCAAACTTAGAACTCTATAATACAATCACAACAAATTCATCAAACACATCAAATCTATGATAAACCGAACCAGCAGAAAACATGGTCTCACACAGCAACAGACCAGAAAAGAGCATCAAAAGAAAATAAAACGACCTAACAGCTACAATCGAGTAAAGTAAAAGATTAATGTACCTGAGAACCGTGTCAGATTATCGTGTCTGGTTCCAGAAATAAGATAGAGTTGAAAAGAATACTTAACAAAAGAGTAAAACAAAGAAATTATCCTCGTCTGCAAAACAGAGACGAGAAGAGGGAAATATGGGAGCGGCCAGCCCTTCTCCTTCCCGTCAACCCTTGTTTTTTCTCCAATCAACTTGGGAAGGCTGTGACGCGTGAAAGGCAGTAGATTTTGAGAACACGTGGACATCGGTCCGTGGATCTAAACGTGACAATCAAGGTAGTTTACTCATATCCTTTTTTAATACGTCATGTTGTCTCGGGAATGATCTGGGACGGGTGCGACCACTGTAGTCCCTGCAATTTCACATCAGTGATCTCTAATCTGTGATCGGTTTTCATGGTTGTA
The DNA here is from genome assembly GCA_005392925.1 of Aquilaria sinensis. NCBI lineage: Eukaryota > Viridiplantae > Streptophyta > Magnoliopsida > Malvales > Thymelaeaceae > Aquilaria > Aquilaria sinensis. The sequence continues at coordinate 25,331 of SMDT01001994.1, read as the reverse complement.
CATGATATTTGAGGATATCATGATTATCAAATAAGACATCGACTCCATGATTATCAAAATTTGGATATGAATATAAGAATCTTATAATTTGTAATTTAAAAAATAAAATCATTTATTTTTGAGATAAAACTTATTCTTAGTAGAATCTTGAAAAATTTAAATTCAACTCCTAAAAACTATAGGATTTTAAGAAATTTACGATTTCACACAATTGAATGAAAAATATAGGATTTTATGTTTAATTGTACTTATTTAATTTTATATCAAATTAGACACTTAGTAGTCAATTATTGAAAGATAGACAGAAGTTATAAATTTAAAATTTTACACTAAACACTTATTACTTACAATTGAAGACTTTATGTTTGTATATATACTTTTATACAATTGATATTATACACTTTTTCTGTCTCATCTATCTTGATTAATTTTTCTTTTTGAGTCATCCCAAATTTTTACAACATTTTTATATTTAATAAATTACTTTATCATACCGTCATTTAAACTATCATTTTAATACTCACTTTTTCAAGTTTTTTATTTATGTGCAAAATGTTAATGGCATCACTTGAACCTTGACTAATCATGTGGTATGACAATTTTCATATCAATTGGGTTTAAGATCCAATTGACAGTTTTTTAAGAATTACTTGATTTTTTATTAAAAAGGAATAACTCAAATTTTTTACAGAGATAAGATTCATAGATGATTTATACTCAACAAACAAAAATTAAGTACTAGTTAAATTATATTGTCACACCCCACACAGATCCCAGCCTGTGCACTTATAGTGAAATCTCAAGTATGCTACCAAAGCCCTAAAATCTTACTCAAATATTGTGCTAACAATGTTTTATGTATGTACTTAAGTCTCGGCCATATTTCCTTTTTAATTGTTCAAACCAGCTACTTTTAGGACTAAGGCATGGGAGGTGCCCTAGGAGGCTAATTAATTAGATTTAGGCCATTACTTGCATTACAATGTGAGGCCCATAAGGTTATTTGCATCGCAAGGCAAGTCTTATATACATCCTGGTAAAAGTGGTTTAGGTGTGTGCTTATCAAGTGTGTCATTCCAATGCATGTCAACTAAGAAGCCCATATCTTTCAATGTTTTGAAAACACACTTTTTCATGCTCTTGCACATGCAGTCTAACAAGAACTAAAAGAGGTTTAGCACATTATGGTCCAAAACTTTCCTGTAACAAGTACTAGTAACATAACTTGGCATTTCATTCATTCATAATATTTACATAATAGCTCCATGATTCAACCAAGGCTATATGCACACAAAATAACCTCCACACAAGTACTACATACTTGGAACCATACCAAGGGTACTCAAAATCCAAAATAGCCATTGTTATGCATTACATGCCCATACTTCCTAGTAATACCCAAGAGCTATTGTAAGTGTACAATACAAAACCAGAGTTTGTAGGAAAATGCCTGCAACCATGCCCATACCCATAAGTGCAAACCATCCTACCAAAGCCCATGAACACACATCCATTGATCCTAGACTTGTCCCACAAATCTACACAAACCTGCAAACTCAAACACATGAGTTTATGCATCAAATACAAGACTTGCACTAGGTACTTATAAGCCAGGCATTCGGTTGAATACATACCTTGGCAAAACCAAGCTAAAACTTAGCACACAAGCAACTAAACAACTCAATCAAGCTCAAAGCCTTTCCTTAAAACATATACAATAGGGGGCATGAATTTCATAAAACTCAATAAGGATTACTACAACTCTAGGAGCTTATTTAGTTAAGCCCAAGGTCTTAACCTCCCATTAGCTTTTCTTTACCTGTAAGAAAACAAGAAAACACCAAAAACCATGTACACAATAACATATACACATAATATTTGCAACTATAAGGGGTAGCAATCACAAGCTGCACAACCAAGCACACAACTCACACACCACAAACAAATGGTTCATCTCGGCCGAAACCAAATTGGCAAGTACATCCATAAATTCCATCAATCTTCACCACATAACCATCCATTCCACTAGAGCTCAAAGTTCAAATATAGGCTGGCCCTCCTATAATGAATTCTAAGTACTTGCCATTAGTGACTAGCTAGCCAACATGACCCATAAACCCAAAGGTTTCATATATGCCCCATATAGCATTCTAAGATCACATAGCTCAATGTATCATCACTTAGAAGCCAAATCACTAACGTGAACATGGAATAATACCAAAATCAAGTAGTGAACCGTAGTCTTTACCAATTTATAGCTTTGAAACTCTCAGCCAACCTTGAATCTTCAAGACCAAGCTTGAAAACACAAGTCCAAAGTCGCCTTGGGCCAAAAACACTAGTGACAAGCTTGATTCTCCTATTCAAGTCTTAATTAACATGAATTTGGCATGACCCCAAGACTCAAATGCCAAGAATACCAAGAACACACTTTAATTTGCAAAATGGAGTTTTGACTAAAATTAGAGATTTTCGGCTTAAGTGGAGGCATGCATTCCGGGTTAGTGCCAAATGACACAAAAAATGGGCTAATGCTAGCCCTAATACACCCATTATTTGCATGGATCATAGTAGCCCCTTCCATGCAACCTTGTGTCACTATTATCACTTGAAAGAATGTTCAATTTGGCCCTCTAGCCTTGTTTCTCGCCATTAACAGCTTAAGCTACTTAAATGTACATTTTGGACCTTATGGTTCTTGGTTGCACATATACATCATTTTCCTTATTTTTACTAAAGTCCCTCACTGTTCCAATATATTTCCCTTGCATTTTTGGCATAGACCAAACACTGAGGTTGGGTCCTAACATATATAATGTATATTTAGCTTTTAATTTTTGTTAAATGGTTTCAAACTATATCTATCTTGTTAAGCATTTACCATTTACATGGAATCTTACAATATGGTATGAAATTGATGCTTGAAATTGCTATATAAATGTGAAGTTTTTTTTATTTTTTTTTGTTTTTTGCCCTTTTCTAAACACAATGACTTAATTTATGAGTTTTAAAATATTTTTTTTATAATTCAGATAGACATATTTTTATTTTTATGTTAATATGAAATCCTAAGTATGCCTCTCTCAACCCAAAATCCTGATCCCACTTTTAATCCTACTTATTATGGGGATATACTAAAAAAGATGTACGGTCTAGTGAGACAATGTATTTCAATAGAAAATTATAAAGTTGTATGACTTTTTGCATCCCTCCATATTATTCTGTTTTTTTATTAAGACAATACATAATTATATCTCCTGACATAATATGTAATTTTAAATCCTATCTTTATCAGAAAAAACCTTAATTAGTAACTTTAGTCCTACCCCTTATGGCATTTCTTGAAAAATCCATATTGTCAAATCAAATGATGTGTTTCGTTTCTTGTTGCTCAAGCTCAACCTACGTGTCACTGTCGTTAGAATTAGTGGCCTTTTTTACCCCTCTACAATGCTTTTCCCTTTTTAACCCAGGTAAAAATAATGAATGAGTCACTGTTGTTTTTTAGTTGGCTCAAATAGGCCATTGATAATTCTTTTTCACTCGAATAAACCACTAAATTGGCAATCCATCAGACGTTAAATCAAGATGACTTCGATGCCGTCAACGTGCTCTTGTTTTTCGCTACCAGGGCAGGATTTATTCTAGATAACGTGTGTCCACGGATCCCACTTTAATTTAAAAAATATAAATAAAAAATTGCGTAAAACTAAATATGGACTCCACTTCAATTTTTATTAAACACCACTATTTTAATAAAAATCTAGGAAGAATATATATATAGAAATTTATTGAAATAAAAATTTGAGTCACTCATTAATTTTTTTTTGTTGTTCTTTTTCTTTATCTTAAAATTATGGCTTAAATGCAGTATTAGCATTTGTAATTAGTTGGACTAGTTATCTCCTAAAATTATGAGTCAGCCTACAGTTATTAAATTTCATAAATCAAGATAAATTCAAAGTTTCAAACAAACCATGTCAACCTATAATAGAACTATAAGTGTTGTCAAAGAAATAAATTATTTTCTATTTATTTTTTTGAAATTATAAATATTCTATGTTTGAATTATTTTATTGTAAAAAAATAGAAATAGTATTATCAGCATTTCACATTAAAAAGTGGGAGGTCTCCCTTTAATCTGTTTAAAAAATTAACTAAATATCTAATGTTTTACTGGTAAATTGCGCCCGTGGCCTCTAATCTTTAATTATTATACCATTTAGATCCTAACCTCGATTTTGTGCATGAAAAATTCCTAATATTGTTTAAGTGTTCTATTTTAGACCTTTTATGAATGGAAAATGTTAATATGGATGAAAAATGTCACGCCAGCGTGGAAGATTTGTCACGTTGGCACAATAAATCAATTAGCAAAACCTTAAGTTTTCTTAAAAAAAAAAAGGTAAAACTGCACCTTAGTCCCTCATTTCACCACCATAATCCCTAGAAACCCTAAACTTCTCCACATATTGCTGCCACCCTTAGCGCTTTGCCCTCCACGATTTCAAGAATCAAATCGCATTCATCTGGCAACGAAACCTTTCTCCCCTCTTCCCCTGATTTGTCAAACTCTCTTCCTTCGCCTTCGTCTCCACTTCCTTCCCCTTCGTACTCTTCTCCTCTTCTTCATCCGGTACCGAACCCTTCATGCCCCCATCGCGTCGTTGCCTCATGCTCTCCTTTTGCCGCTACCTCGCATCATTGCTAGTGGTAGGCCGAAATCATGGGCTGACAATGGCCAAAATCAAGGAGATTAATCAGGGGTTGAAATTGAGGGCTAAACGACAAGAGTGTTGGTGGTGGACGGAGCTCGAGGGTTCTGGATAGATCTCACTAGATTGACGGAGGGTGTATATGGCGGACAGAGCGGTAGATTGATGAATCGATGAAATGCAGGGGGGTTGACGGAGGTGAATTGACGGATGAGAGAACGAGGGGAGGACAAGAGACAGATTAGGCCAAGGCCTTAGGATGCGGGGTTGGTAGGATAAGACCACTGGTGGCTGGAAGGGTTAGCCAACAGTGGTGAAGCCCTAGGGGTAACGGCAATAGGTGGAGAAGTTTAGGGTTTCTTGGGATGAGGGTGGTGAGATGAGGAACTGAGGGTGCAATTTTACCCTTTTTAAAGAAAACTTTAGGTTTTACTAATTGATTTATTGTGTCAACGTGACAAATCGTCCACGTTGGAGTACCACGTGACATTTTTCATCCACACTAACATTTTCCATTCACAAAAAGTCCAAAATAGAACACTTAAATGATATTAGGAATTTTTCATGTATAAAATCAAAGTTAGGGTCTAAAATGGTATAATAATTAAAGGTTAGGGGCCATGGGCATAATTTATCCAATGTTTTACCCATGAAAAGTAAGAAAATTATTTCTCTTTCAGATTCATGTTTTAAGTTTCTAAATAATTTTAAAAGCTTATTCAATTTCAATTTAAATGTAAAGCACATATATTTAGTGACTATAAAAGTACTTTATTTTGAGAATAAATAAATTTAATAACTGACTTCAAATTAAAACTAAATGTTGCTCAAAATAATATTTATTTCTACGTATACAATTAGGAATTAATTCAAAAAAATTTTCTTTATATGGTAATATTCTTTTTAATACTTAGAAATTTATAAGAGTATGATTATAGAAGATATATTTTCTTTAGATAGTTGTATTATAGTTTAAAATTTAATTTTTGATCAATTTACATTTTAATATTGATTACAACTTAGACTCATATATGAACCTCACTTTAAAAATGTTCTAGATCTGCCACTGTTTGTTACGACCAGAAACGTTAATAAAATAAGAAGGGGAATAGTTTCTTTGTCCTCCGACGGCAGCCCGGCGCTAGGAATCTCTGACTCCGATTTAGATATCAGCTGTGGAATTGGCATGGAGGAGAAGAGTGGTCACATCGAGATCATCGAGGCTTGCTTCGTCCAAGTTGTTGGTTACTAAGGATGGGCGGGTCTTCACAGTGAAGCTTTATCACATCAAGTTTTCAGGAAGAAGCTCACGAAAGACAACAAACCAATAGAGAGGATCCATGCTTTGCCCCTGAACCAACCTCCTGTCCTGTGCTCACCTTAATAACCGTTCTCACATCACATCATCCCTGTAACAATTTTATCTAACATGAAGTCGGAAATGGAGGAATTAGAATTTTGAAATCTCCTCATATCCCTTTAAGTCTTGAATGACCATTTCAAAGTCAGGGGATCACACAGCGTTTTCTTGTCACATGAAGCTGACATAATGGAATATCCTACGTTTGATACAGAATATTCACCTAATATAATGGCCAACGGCTGCTTCTGTCTGGTTTTTTAACAACATTCGGCAAAAATAAATCATTAAGCTAAATCGAAAACTTAACGTTAGCGGTTCTAGTATTTTGCCTTTAACCACCACGGTTCATTTTTTCCCCTCTGAATAAAGACCTTTATTACCCTCATGGTTCACTCAAATTAAACAAATTCATTTAATTAAAAAGCGTACAAGATCTTGTTTGGCCTTTAAGAAAATATGTCTATGTCAATATAAGCTCGTTTACCTTATTAACATGAAAAATACCATAGTAGTAGACATTTATGGTTTGAATTATGGTTTTATGCTAATAATTTCCTTTTTGTTTGTAAATAGTTAATGTGAGATACGTGTAAATAAATCAGATGATATAATTCCTCTTGTAATTTTTTTTTCTTTTGATAATTCCTCTGGTACATTTAACTTACAATGAAGTTGAATATGAAAAACTTATGCACAAATATTTTAGTTTATACATGAGTTTTGACAAAAGGGGATTTACGCCCTTTTCCTTTCCTTTTTTTTTTTTTTTTAACTTTTGTTGCTAATTCTAGACGTCTATAATCTGACTTTTCTTTCTGAAGCAGTGCCTGCAAAATTTGACCTTCGGGAGGATCGCAGCTACTAGCAATTTCTATAACTTTTGGCGCTTTACGCGTGCAACGCATCCAGGAGAGAGAGAGAGAGAGAGAGAGAGAGAGAGATGCCAAAACATGAAATTGGTAGTGGAAAAGTTCATTTTTCTCTAAAATTTTTTCCTGCAACTTTTTTAAAATTTTTTTTAAAATGGGCTTTAAAACTTTAAAATTGTATAAACAGATTGTTTTAAAACTTTTCATTTTTTTCGAACGAGTTCCGTAACTTATTAATGTTAGTTATAAAATTAATTGACTTTTTGAAACTAATTTTTTAAAATTACAATTTATACTACCTGGTAGCTAGTAAATTCAAGCTGTACAATAATTTTTCAATAGTTAATAAATTATTTAAAATATTAGTAATTTTTTTCTTTTTGTGAATTATATTTCTACTTAGGAACTGTCTTTCAATAACTATTAATATTTTATCAAACATCTAGGATTGATTATAAAAACTGAAGTTTTACGACCCAAACAGAAAAATATGATTAGGAGATATATCATACAATATCTAATAGCAATGAATATAGCATAAAATACTATTTCATGAATGTCTAATTATATTAAACATGAGATGAGAGTACATACTCTCTAAGTCATCCTCATAACAGGCAGCAGTGGTCCTCCTCGTTCTCATATCTTGTTTTGTTGTGATGAAAGCAGGGGTACGTATCAAGATCAAAACTAAAATTAACAGCTAAAACTATTAAATGGAAAACTACGTTATAAACAAAACAGCTATTACAAATTAAATACATGGCCTTGACAAATTGCTTTCTATGTCGCCCAATCTCGCCTTCCTACCTATGAAACTTCAATTGCAGAAAAAGAAACGGTAGGTTAAGTTACTCTCGCACAAAATTCATTCTAGGCATTCTCCGCAGCATCATCCATGACTTTGATGACATTAGTCTCTACCACAAGAGCATGTCCCGCATCGGCGTTGCTTCTTGTGCCGCCTACTTACTTGTACCACCCTGCCAATAAGTACCTTAGCAAGAAGCAGAAGCAGCACCCAATAACCTGACACAAATCCATTCATGACGTTAGCCAGCAACAAAGAAACCACCGGCTTTAATGTGATGATAAATAGCAATGCACCGTTAATTACAAAGAGTTTTGGTCATCTTATTAGTCTCTCAATTGGATGTACTTTCAATTGAAATAGTAGAATGCTATTTCCATCTAGGCCCATATCATGTCTTCGTTTCAATTCTACATAAAATAAATTTGTCCTGGAGATGGCAACCACAGGTTTACAGATTACTCGCCTGAACAACAAGAAGGTGGGCACAGAGTGACTTCTCTGACTTTGGCCCAAATATTCTCAAATAAAAGTTGACAAGTGTGCCATCACGTGTTCCTGTAAGCAATCCAGTCTCGGGATTGAACCTAATAGTTAAATAAATTATTGTTACAGTGACGTCAACAAAAGATCACTTTGAACGGACTTTCAAAATCACATACTACAAAAAGTTTGCTGAGACTGGACATGGTTACCTGGGGAGACGATGCCGAGGACATTTGACATAACCAGACAGCTGAAAGTATAAATGATTGTTATAGCATGAAGAACTTTCAGGTAAAAGTTGGTGGTAGGAGAGAAAGGTGAATCAAACCTGAGGAAGTGATAGCAGGAAGTTCAACACTTGGGGAAGAAAGAATATCAAGAGCGTTTCACTGTATCAGGAAATTATAGAGAAATCAATACAGACTGATTTAAAAGCCTGGACCATGTTATATATGAAATAAATAGCATGCTGTATCACCAACCATCCCTGCATGGTATACAGAAGTCATATGAGAAAGCCATCAAATCAACCAGATGCGTTTACCACTGTTTTGAATCCCTTGAGAATAAAACAACCAAGTAATAGCATATCTGCTCAATCATGGCAGCAAAGGCACATCTGGGTAGGTCCTTCTACCCAAAACACAGTAGGTTTAAAATCCTTGAACAGTACAAATGATCAGGTGTATTTTGATATAACAGACAATCAGGTTTTACATCACAGTCCCCTTATTGTTAAGACAACACATAACTTCCCATGATTATGAATCATTAGTGATATTTCCAAACATCACACTCGTAGATAAAAATGCTTTCATGCCCTTTTCAGTTTAAGATATGATTGTAGCACTTGAAAACTGGATATCCATGTTCAGCTGTTTTTCCTGCTTTGCATTATACATTGCTCAAATAGTGAGCTGATCTTTCCAAATGAATGCACAAGCACATACTTTGCTTCTCTGTAATTCACGGCTGCAGCAGAAAATTGGAAAGAAACATAAGGCATAAAGGATGACAGAAAGGGGAAGGCATTACCTAAAATGCCCCAGAATTCCAACAACAGCCATTGTCATCCCAGCAAAGTAAGTGTATGTATCTCCAACAAAAACTGATGAAGGATACCTACAAGGAGAGAACCAAAACATTGAGATTGATCTTACCAGCCACTGCACATGAATTGGTTTCGCTTTTACTCTCTCTCTCTCTCTCTCCCTCTCCGTGTGTGTGTGTGTGTGTGTGTGTGTGTGTGTGTGTGCATGTGGCAGAGCAGATTAAGTAAAACAAATATGCAAATCATGAAATTGTGGCAACATGCATTTTAATTACCAGTTATAAGCAAATAAAGCCAAGGAGGTGGCCAACAAAGGTTGCACAAGATATATTGAGAATGCATGAGCCTGTTTGTATTCGGGATCGGAAGAAGCTCCAATTTGCACAAGATTATGTATCAAGATCTGAAAATGCGAGATGCATCAACCTCATCACTGATAAACATCAACTTCAAACATCAAAAGGGCCTTTATGCTTACAGCAGATGCAATCACAACAGTTTGTCCGACTTCAAGCCCGTTCAGACCCGCATGAATGTTGATAGAGTTTGTGCAGAAAACAGCCAAAAGCCCCATGTATAGTTTGTAGATCCAACCTGATGCAACAAAAGTGGGATGGTCTCTACTGTTATTTTAAGGCGAAAGTCAGCCCACTTAGTAACATATGCAAGGAAAAGGACACCATCTTATAGCTTGGTGATGCTCTTGCTTGAATTTGGCAGTTAAGTGGGTTGACACGCAAATAGAAACTGATATTCAAAGTGGTTTTTTAGGTTGGATTGGATCACAGACTAATAATAGGCAAACAATAAAGCAATCAATGGATTTTCAGTCAGCACGCTAAAATTACAGATTGCTTTTAAGTAAACAAATGTTGCACGATTTCTTCTTGAGTAATAAAAAATAGTTACAACCCCAACAATGATGTTGTGGAAGTAAATTCTTAAAAATTCTTAAACGAGGCTGGAAGGGATTACCTTTTTCAGGTTGTATGCTCAGTGTTCCCAAAATCAATTTCACAATGCTAATTTCGCATCATATCACAATACATCTCTCATGTTAAAACCCATGAACCTATATTGCAATCGACTGCATTAAATAATTCACCTTATCTTTAAACCAAGATGTGCAAGAGTGAATACAAACAGCTATATTAACTTACATCAGGGAAAGGGGCTGTTTGCTCTGTACATGTTCTCCCACAATCAAAGCAAACATACCAAATACAGAAAAAAGTAAGCACAAAGCAATGCAAGACATAGAAATTTTACATGGTACATAACTTTTTTGCAACCAGACTTCTCAAACTCATCATACATACCTAGATCCAAGATCTCTAACCCAACATATGGGGACAGAAGTTTTGGTATGATGATGGTTGTATGTCCCGCATATGCCATTAGTAAGGGAAGAGCAGCAAAAGAGGGCAATAGTAGTTTCCTGCTCTTCAAAGTAACATACGAGTTATCAAAGTAAGACTCCAGTTGAAGGCCAGCCACAAGAAAAGGGAAATTTTGGAATGCATTTAAAAAACATGTAGAAATCTTAGAGAGCAAGATTGCACTCACACTCTCCAGGGTACATCAAGAACATCATCCACAAATCCAAGCAAAGTCATGAAGCAAATAGAAGCTAATGCTGCATTATACTCCACAAGCCACTGCATAATGAACCAGAAACAGCTAAATCTTCATACAATCCAAATGAACCTTCTCCTATCATTTAGCCAATGCCAGGTCATATGCAAACAATCTTCCCGTATCAATCATTGCAAGAAACAGATAGCTATGATACCTAGAAGTTGGGAAATAGAATGCAAAAAATAGAGGTTAAAAAGGGGTGAAACTGAAGCTAAAAGAAATGATAAAGAGAAAAGGCCCTTTCAGGATTGAACATAATCATGTTCCGGATGAAACTATTTCAGTGATATCACACCAGATTTATGAAATTGGAGGTTCACAAACTAATCAATAAGCAAAAATGCGGGGAAATGTTCAAAAAATAGATAAGGACAATAATAGACTGCATATGAAAAAAATTAGAAGATAAATTAAAATGCGAGACACATATTTCATTAACTTTTTAGAAATAAAATGCGTACATTTGAATCAGCTGTGAAATTGAAGTACTGGAACAGAATAGCCAAGACCAAGAAGACGATGCCTACAACAATACCCAATGATTCGGGCCTGCAAAAACCGAAGAAATTTCACTGGCTACATTTTCGTAATATAAGTTTGTCAACAGATGCAGCGCATAAAATCGTTCAAAAGCAGAAGAGAACTGAAAAATCCAAATTGTAATCCATCTTAATCGTTAAGAACAATAAGAGAGCGAAAACAGGAAGTAATACAAAAGAATGAAGATAAATCCTAACGAAAACCCAACCCCAGAATTTCGATGTAAATTAAATTAAAAAACCAAAACCAACAGACCCTAAATCTCCAGTTAAATAACATAACAATGAGAGGAGGCAAAGAAAAAAAGGAGCGATCTGGAGAAATTACACTTTTATCGATCCTTGAGGGGTCCCCTTCTTGTTGATATCATAGCCGAACAAATTGCGCCTCAAAACATATCTGGAGGCGAGGGGAATCATTTTCAGGGTGACGAAGAAGCCAGCGAGACTGAGGCCGGCATTGATAAGGATAGATCGCTTGAGCTCTTCCTCGATCGCATGCCGATAGTAGACAAGGTAGAAGTATGGGATGGAGAAGAGGAGACATAGCTTCAGGATTACCCCCAACTTAGGCGGCCTTAAAGGAGGGTCGGCGGGAAGGCCTTCAGGGGTTTTAGAATCGGTTTGGGTTGGCTTAGTCTCCGCGGCGGCGGCGGCAGCGGCAGCTGAGGGTCTCTTACGGGCGGCCATGTAGCTCGACCTGCTTCTGTGGAGCTGGAACTGTCGCCGAGCTTCAGCTTCAGAGAGGAGAAATTTTTGTAGGAACTCCCAGTTTAGGCTGCTCCAATTTGTTGGTTTTGGCGTCACCGTAGTCAATGGGAAATTGCCACGAGGCAGAACGTTTAATGACATGTCAAAACTTTGCCACGTAATCACGCGATTCTTCCAGTATTCCGGGGCACAGGTACTTACTCACTACCTTACCTGTTCAACTTCAGATTATGAAAGGTAAAAATATTAAATTTGTTATTAATGTTTTAGATAGAGAGTGAATATGTCATTATAGGTTTTTTTTACCCAATTTTTTACTAATGTTTTAAAATGGGCTGAATATGTTACTCCCAGTTAGAAAATAACAAAAAAATGTAAAAATAGTAAGTTTTGAAATCTTGGGGTTAATATGCATCTTTAAAAAAAATATTAAGACTTTTGAGATTTTTGCTAAAAGAAGGTCTAATATCTGCCATCAGCGCTTCAGCCCTAGCACTATTTTTGTCACCAGTGCCTCAACTCCATTGTCGCTCTCCCTTTGTCTCTATTGTCTAATCTGCTCGCTTGCATTCGAGAGAGAAAGATGGTCTAATTATAAAAAATATTTAAAATTTGTTAAAACTTACATTATCACCCTAAAACTTTAAAACTTGTTATTTTTAACATTTTTTATTAACTTTTTAACATTTTCTGTTAGATATTTAACAGCCAATGACATATCTACTTTTAATTTGAAACTTTAGTAGCATATCCGACCCATTTTAAAATATTAGTGCGAGATTGAGTTAAAAAAACTATAATAGCATATTGCACAGCAATGGTAAGGGGCTCACTGTAGATTTGGCTTTCTTTAAGAGCGGCAATATTGCAATTCAAAAAACTTCCACCATGAAAAATTTGTACAACAAAGCCAGATGGGAACAAAATACACATCTGAACGCCTCCCAATTTCTGCTCCTCACAAAATTGCACTTCAAGAGATCCAATGACTTGGTTGCCTTTGTAGACGAATATCTCACAGGTCCAAGCCAAGCCAGCTGTCCAACAAGCCATTCTAGCAGCAGCGTCAGCCATAGCATGATGAATCGAATTTATCCTTTTACTAAGTATTTATCGGCCACTGGACTTCCACTGGCAGTTAGTACAGCCTTGAATTTTATAGCACCCATCGCTCCCAAACAAAATGACGCTAAGCAACTGATCAGAAGTTTAACGGACTAGAGCTTGACCACCAACCCAATGGGACAATGATCACTGCCGGTAACATCAGGGAGAATGTACGAATCGTGCACTTTTTCTGCTATGGTTTCCGATACAAGGAAGTAGTCAAGCCGCCACCCTATCCAAAACAGAAAAGTACACGTAAGGCCATCAAGTTCAACATTCTCAAATGTTCAATTTGACAGTATCCTATTAACATCCTTTCCGAAGAAGCATCAACATTTAGCAACTGAATAATTTACTTAAGTTTAGCTTTGAAGCATTCATAATAGATGTGTTGAAATCATGACAGTTGCATCATTCTATTAAGCTGCTGAAAAAGAGGAAAGAATTATATTCCGATTAACAGATGTCCATGAAGGGACACTATAATCCCATTACAACTATATCATGGATATCTTTCTCTCATGCAACGATGCCTAGACTAAAAGTACCTTTGTTTGTTTTTCGTCCACCATGTCGATATCCCCAATATGTGTAGCCAACAACACCAGGATGCTGCTTTCTGAAAGTATCGACAAACCCTCTGGATAAGAAGTTCGTCTCAAATGACTGTCTTTCTTCATTGGTAAACCCTGCATTTCGTCTGTTTCCCTGTAACTCATATTGCTACCATTAGAAGCCACTTAAAATATAAAACTTGCACTAGCTTTTGACATCTAATTTCCTAAATTAGTTCACAACATAGAGTCCCCACCACTTCTCAAAACATTGCCTGACATGTGAATTAAGTACACTATGCACATAAACAGTGATATACGATCTTAAGATGTAGAGCTGGTTTTGGACATTTGCTGATCTGAAGTGTTTACTCCCGCCATATACCAAGTATATTCTTTCAGAACTTAAAAGCCAACTGCTGCTAACACAAATTTTTTAAGCACATACCGCAGGGTTATAAATATCAATTTCCTCATGGGCACAATTCAAATCACCTGTCAAAATGACAGGCTTCGACTTCTCCAACTCCTGCATTATAGACGATAAGGAAAGGAAACATTACTTCTATAGCAATTAAGGCATAAGAAGCTCTCCAACTTATTTTGAAATGCCAACCAAAATCAAGAAATCAGTTAATAGTATCCACATCACGTGACGAAAAACAAAATCAAGAGCCAGAAAGCAGCATTCTAACATGATCACGGATTCACAACAGTCATTGCAGGATATGTGATTGCAACTGTTAGAGAGAGGCAAGGAGAGAATATGACATGTGTACTGCCAAATTCTTTGCATTGCTAATTTGCTGATAGTACCATCATAATACCATCTTTATAGAAAACCTAGTATTTGGGCTTTAAACCAATTGATTGAACAGTGAAGGAAATCAGAGATCTGGGATAGGAGAATATTTAAGTCATTGCATGGTTAAACAGCCTGATATCTTGTTAGCCACTAGTCTGGAGCCTGATATCTTGTTAGCCACTAGTCTGGTGAGTTGGTTTATAGCGCCTTTATTTCTGTAATCCTTATCCTGAAATATCTCGACTGTATACATGATCTACAGTGATTACATTCTTTTAAGGGTATATGGACAGGCCTGGTTCTAGAACTATAAACAGTCTAATGTCATTATGTTCCTTAGAGGAGATACCATCTCTAAGAACATCAAGAATTGGTTATTTTATTTGGGTGTACAAATCTTCTTTATTACTGGATCAGCTGAATCTGGTGACCAATCTGTTACAACTGCATAAGTGAACATCAGAGGCCTGCCTTCACTTCAAGTCCAATTTCATCTCTATTTTTAGTTTCAATCCGACTTCGTTTTTTAATTTCTTTTTGACAATCCATTTCCTAGCCTTGATAGGCACCAAGATAAACAACGGAATCTGAGTATGGTGCTGCATAAGTGATGCAAGACTTTCTTCTGATCTTCATAAACAAAGTAACACTTGGTAAACGTAAGTTGTGCTTGTTGAGGGATAAGAACTATACTTTTAACTCCTCTCTCCATTTAGATAACAAGATCAAATATTTGTTTAATCTTCATAAACAAGGTCTTGACATACATAGACCCACACAGAGAAGGATGGGAAGAGGGAGAAAAGGGACAGGAATGATAAAGTTAAAAAAAATATAAGACACAGCGAGCAGAAAGTATAAGCATGCTTACTTTCATATGGTTGCTCAGAGATGTATCCCATTCAGTAGTTCGATATGTCTAGACATTGGAGTAAAGCCATAAGTCCAAATAAATAAATAATTAAAAAGAGAAATGTAAACCAATCAAGATTAGATGGTAAAAATATGGACTTTATCTTCACAAGTCAATTACCAGTCTCCTTAGGCCATCCCCAGAATTAGGAACATAAGCACTAATTAAATAGAATGAATCAAACTCTGCTGTAACAATCCGTCCCTCACCATCATGATCTGCTATACCTAGGCCATATCTGACAGAAAGTGGCTTGATCTGTAAGACAACTGGTTGAAGTTAATAGCAGTTTACCATCTAAGCCACCAGAAAGGCAACAGATCCCTCATATGTAAACCATTCAAATTTTTGTGAGTTCTGAAAAAAGAAACTATGGAAAGAAAAATCACCATAAACCATTACATTCATTAATGAAAATCTGGCACTGAATAGAAATTGTCTAGTAGATTAACTACTGCTATCATCTTTGTTTTGCAGATATTTTATCAGAAAGCTTCTCAACATCTCATGCCATGATATAGCAAGTGTAGCTAAGAACATAAAACTTAAACTTGCTTATATCAAGTAAAATAGAACCTTATGGAGAGAGACAAGCATTAATGATATTAGAGAACATTTTCCTCCTTTAAGGAACAAAGTCACTGAACACACAGGCTGAACCCATATTCTGATAAAAAAAAAAGTCACTGATAATTGGAACAAGGATAATCAATAAAAGTAGTTTGCTAATTGACTTCATTTCACAGGGTCACTGCTGTCAGAATGTTTATGCAAGACTACAATTGTACAGCTATTGACATATCTTAAAGATGCAAAATCTTGATGGTCCCAATGCCACATGGCATGGGATAAGCCTTCTCTACATTTTAGTGAAAAACGTGAGCATACCCGGGATATAATAGCAGTACCAGAATAACCAAGTTTTGAACTGCTGCACGTCCAAAAGCAATTATGGTATTCATCTAAGAGAGAATCTTTGATTGACTGAATATCTTTTTCCTGTAGCAATATTTATAAAAAAAAAAAAAGAAAAAAGAAAAATCATTGACATATATCACTACAAAGTTGAAACATAAAGCTCAAAACAATGTGCCATTCAATATTTCATGGTTGAATGAACAAACACAAAAGAGAACAGATGTTTGAACCATTGTACTTGCCTGTAGTTTAGTCTCTTGCAAGCACAATACATCAAAACTTTCCCTTTCGGCAAGTTGCAGGGCAGAAAACCCCTCCAACTTGAGCAATGCTCTTAACCCATTGACATTCCAGGACACAAGCCTCATAGACTTTGTATCTGCTGTTAGTGGATGGGGTCTCATGGTCTTAGGATTATAGGCAATCCACCCTTTTTGAGGCTTCTTATGAGCAAATATTGTCCATGGTTCATTTTCATTTGCAAGGTTATCAAATCCACTATCATCGGCTTTATTATCAATATCTGAAGGCACTGAGCTTTTTCTCGAAGATTGCTTCCTGCCTAGAATAGTAAACCATGATAATGTACTGTTTTGAGCAAACCAAATACCCTTTGATTGACAACTTAATTTAAGTTTCGTATGAAACATGAGAAAGTGTATTTCAAATGGCAACCCGAAGTACATGAAAAGTTGAGGAAAGAAATCAACATTTTGTAGCTCACTACAGCAATAGTTGTTGATGCAGATGAGTTGAATTACCTGAAGCACCATGGTTTTTTACAGTTTTCCTTTTCCTGACAATTTCTGCATCAACAGTTTCAATATTAGTGACAGCATCTGATCCCTTCATTATAATCTTAGTCTGCCCCCGCTTGGAAGCCTCTGAAATGGCATGCACGTCCACTGACTGTCCTCCATCAGATATTTTGGCCTTTCCTATGACAGATATGCTATCAACAGATTCTAGACTTTCACCTATACATGCAAAGAAACTCTAACCGTTGCAATGAGAGAATTACATAAGGCACTACTTCTAAGCACACTCAAAAGGTTCAATGTCAACACAATTCATACCATCTATCTTCTTGTCCAGATAACACTTTAATGCGGACACAAGATCCCTTTTAGAGCCTCTGGCAGGTAGACCAGCGTCCCTACCAAATTAAAATCATCCATATAAAAGTCAAACCCAAGGTATTGGCTTAACAAATCAGCTAGCTAACCAATTTTATTCCCCGACAATTAGTATTTATGGAATTGAATCCTTTATAATTTGAAGTTTGAACAACTTTAGGAGCTAGCTGGCCAGAAGAAGGAACTGAAGCAGCTAAATCATTTTGGGAAGTCATTGGCAACTTCAGCACTCATTTTCACTCCTGTGCTATTCTTTCAGATCTTGGGTCAAATAAATCAAAGTCAACTATGAGCAGATGACACGACGAATGCATTAAATAACCTCTGAATGAGATGTACAATTGGGTAAATAAAACAATGGCTATATTAGGTAAAGCAAATGATTCTACCAATGAGGGAAAATTTTGAAGGATAAAACATATTCAGCTGTTAGATTTAACTTGAAACTTGTACACACCTTAAAGCAGTTCTGAGTTCTTGAACAGTCATTTTATCTATGTTGACCATATCATCCTTTAAATCCTGCATTCAGGGTACATTTTAGTCATTTAACATCAGCATACAGACAGCAACCCTAGCAAAACACGGGCATAAAAAAGTGAGAAATTTCAGCAACGTGATCAATAACCTCGGTCCCATCTTCTTCCCTACTCATTAATCCTGTGGCCTTCTGATTAGTATAATCATCAGGCAATTCACTTCTCAAAACAACTCCCTTCACACGACGCAAC
Organism: Aquilaria sinensis; assembly: GCA_005392925.1. Taxonomy (NCBI): domain Eukaryota; kingdom Viridiplantae; phylum Streptophyta; class Magnoliopsida; order Malvales; family Thymelaeaceae; genus Aquilaria; species Aquilaria sinensis. Next base: position 6,984 of record SMDT01001994.1, on the reverse strand, counting down.
CCCTAAATGAAGCAAGTAACTCCATAAAGCAGAGAAAAGGACCTGGTTTTCAGAATCTGGGACGGCACCCACAAATCCTTTAAGTTTTTTCCCTTTCTTTTCATCTGCAACAGATGAGGCGGAAATGGATGCACTGGAAGAGACTCTTTTAGGGGCCATCGTTCCCACTCCCAAAGGCAACACAGTCCCCACTCCCCAAGTCCTTGGGCTCACTGCAAAACTACAGCATTATCAGTAAGTTTAATAACTAACTAGTCGCCGAAAATGGTGTACTCCGAACATGCGGAGAAAACCGACCGAAAATTGAGAAGGAAAATCGGAACAGAATTACCATCTCCATAATAGTAAGGAAGGCTTAAAGAAAAGAACAAACCTGAAATACCTTGAAAGATGGAAGAAATTCTTGAACCCTAATTGCAATGCTTGACTCATCGACTGCGATTAGGGCGCGAGAATGAAGAAATGCCCTGCGACCGCGAATAACGGAGCTATGATAGTAAAAATTGGCCCATTTTGAAAATAGCTTCCGTCATCAATGTTAGAATTTTTAAAATTCTAATGTTAATCGCTGATGTTAATGTTAAATGAAGCTAAAAGCTGGCAAAAATAATTTTTTTTTCTTTTGGATATTTGGATCTCTTGCATTGAACGTATCAGACAAAGAGTTTATTGCGGGAAGTAGAGGTGAAGTATAGGTTAGCAATGGAGTTTTGTAAATTTTCCTTTTAATATCCAACATAAAGCTCAATCCACTATTGATTTATCTACACTTAGCCTTTTAGGTGGGTAAGTTCGGATAAGATTAATTCGATAATTGATCAATTGGTAAAGGCTGGTTAAGAGGTAGCAAGGGGAAGAGGTATGAAAATGGGCCGTGCTTGAGGGAAATTACGATCTTTTGACATTGATCTATGCTTTTCTCCCTTTGTTCTTACTTTATTAGTCCACATGACCAACCCTTCTGGGCTTTGCATCCTTATCATCCATCATCTACGAAATAGTTATCCACCTTGCAAACTTCTTCTTTCACCATTCAAAGCTTTGAATCTAGTTTTGTTTATCCCTCTTCACCTTTTCCTAGAGGACATTAGTGCCTTACTTTCAAGCAGCAACTTCAATTTCACCATATCTTCCATTGTCTGCTGTTGGACGAGTGAATCCAAGCTCCCATCTTTGTCCGTTTCTACTTTTTTCTTTGTTTTGTCCATTCATTGTGATTAAGACATTAGACATTAGTATAAGTACCTAAAGTCTCATATTTTTGGATTCTTTAAATGGGGGAAATGGAGATTTTCAGCTGAATTAGATTAATGTGATATATTGTGGTCATTTTACCCATGAGTTTTCTCCTAGGTTCATTTGATACCAAATGATTTTGTGTGTTTTTTTTTTTGTCCTATTGGGGTGTATATGGGTATGGCCAAGTAGGACATACAGAAATAGGTTGACTTTTGTGTTATTATGAACAATTCATTCTCCAGTTAGCCACCTTTATTTATTGAAGTTAAATGGGTGATCGGGCAAGTGATGTATTGATATTCATTTCCATTAATAGAAATGGTTCGGGGAAAGAATAGTGAATGGGTTGATGATGAAATATACGATTTGTTTACACCTCACAAACTAGTGGGAAATGGCTATAATCTTGCTTGAGTATAGTCCCATTTTCATACCTTGCTTGCTGCCTTTGACTGGCCCTTACTAGTTGACCAACTAATTGGATTAATCTTATTCGAACTCGCCCTATATTATGCTCAAATGAAAAAAGAAAAGATGTCCTCACCTCCCTAGATGAATTAGTAGTATAGAACACCTCATAGACAATAGTCCAGGGGTTCAAGTGACATTGCAGCCCCCACAAAAACCAGGTAATCTAAAAGTGGTTAAATTACAGCTCGAGCTTGCTAGGTTTCATGAAGCAAATATTTTACATAATTTTTATATCCTATACTTGTAATTGTTTTGAATACTAAAAAAAAAACCTAAATGTCTATTATTGAACTATAGTGCCTCAATTACTTTGTCTCTAAATTATAAAATGTATTAGGTTGTTCCTTAAATTATTAAAAATTAGACATTTAGGCCCATTGACTTAATAACTTGGCCACGTAATCTTACTGTCTGTTAAAGGTAATTATGGTTCGGGTTAGTTCAGGTTTCTAATGGAACCAAACCAATCCGAAGTAGGCTTAGCTTCAAAATTTTTCTACTCAACCTAAGAACAAAGAACCTAATAAAACCAAAACCATGGTTTTGACATTTTTTGTTTTAGTGTTTGGGTTTTTTTTATCTATATCATATATTCATAATAACACTAAAATCTAATAAAATTGCACTCACGGTCCTTACCAAACAATGGTCTACAAAATGAGAAATGCATTTGTGTAGTGGGATTAGGATAGTTGAAATCTAGGCTGAAATTGTAACCGGATGAAAAGGAAGAGTGCAAGCAAAGATGAGAGAGAGGGGGGGTCGGAGGTTAAAATTAGGGTATAATAGTAAATGAGATGGAAAAAGTTTATTTAATAAGGAATTCAAAGAATTTAGGACGTCTCAAAAATAAAAATGTTGCAAAGAATATGAGTAAGAATATGAGACGGAGAAAGTAATTGCAATTCTTAAATTATCGATTTGATATCCATGTGGTAAAATGTCTGCTCATATTTTTCCAGTTGTTAATGGAGTCCTACGTAAGATTATTGTGGTGTTTGGGTATTTCTTTGTTAGTCATCACACTGTTTTTGGTAGGATTTTAAACTTAGCTTTGATGTGGAGAAAAGAAAATTGATGAGAATATCAAGTAACTATAGAAAATTTTATCAAGTAACTATAGAAAATTTTAGTACCCTTTATCCTTTTATTTTTTGACAAATTTTATACCTTTTATCTTATCTAACCATGACACCTTTAACATCATATAAGATACCTCTCAATAACCAACAAATGCAAGTAGTCGGCACATCATGTGTTCAACATATCCACATATCACGAATATTACAATTGTAATATTTTTTCCCTATTAATAAATGATATTGCAACCTCACAACAATAATATATTAACATGGGTTTCTAGGTAACATTTAAATGACCCAACATTTATATAGTGCTATATGACAAAATAAAATGAAATTTACTTGAATGTTATTCGTTACGCTGCTTATCATGTGCATACATCATTCATAATTTTAAAGTTTCATTCGTTTGAAAAAACCTATTGTTTTGGAAAGACCAAAGGGCACAATTGGTCCTCAAACTTACACAAAACGGATGGATCAGTCCCTAAACTTCAACACAGTGAAGAGAAGCCCCGAACTTGCATCAATAGTGCTACTTAAAAGCGTGTGTGCAGTGAAACGACTTGACGTCGTTACATTGACCAGTGCATATCTCTATCTCTGTCTTTGTCTCTGTCTCTGTTTCCCCTGCCAAATGCTCACTTCTTGCAGTTGCCCTGGTAGCTAGTTTCAATAGCTGCCCTCCCTCCTGCATCCCTCTTTCTGGGCGGCGCCACCTCCAATCGTCCGTCAATGTTTTCATGGCCCCGCTTTCTGATCTCAAAGCTGACGCTTGGTATTTCTATTTAACTTCCAACCTTATGAATTGTCCCTTGTTCTGATCCTTTTAGAGATATACGATATAAACTTGGGTCCGTTGTTCCTCAATTTCTTGTTAAATCGCCAAAAGCATTTGGCAGGATATGAAGTTTTTACCGATTATTCGTTGGCATTATTTATCTTTTCTATCACCAAATTGATGCCTGGGGAAAGATGAGAAGTGTCACCCGAGTCCCTTAAATTGAAAGTGAAGTATTATGAAAAAACTTGCCTCTACTGAAGCATAATAGAGTTGTAATATTCAATTAGTTTAGATTAAGGTTTAATAGATTGGCCAATTGCTCAAGTATTGTAAAAGACAGACCAGCTCATTATATAGCTCAAATGTTGCAGGATGAGTGGGTTTCATGAGGTTAAACTAAAAGTCTGAGATTATTATAAACTTAGCCGTCAACCTCTAGCCAGGCATTAGGCGAGGAGAGAGAGATGGGTTGCAAAAATGATGTTAAAGTAAAATATACTATTTAGTTAGGGACAAGTGTCAAATAACTGATGAGTGGGCAGAGGAAATGGTGGAGGGGTTTGGGGCAAAGGATTTAGACTTCTAAATTTGATGCTGCCCGTTTCGTAAAGCGCACACACACTTCTGTCCAAAATGACTTGAGTCGTCCTATTGTTGTCAGTTTGGGGGCTTTCCTTTGTTGAGTCTGAGTTGAGGGACTGATTCCTTCGTTTCGTGTAAATTTGGGGGTCAAACAACGCCCTTTGGCCTTCTGGAAATGGAGGGGCCCGAGGGGGTATAACAATTTTATTAAATAGTCAACAGTCGCGTTTAATGACATTTAAAAACAAGACAAATGATGGGAACTTTCTACAATACCACCCTTCAAAAGGGGGTACCCATGCCCCCCATCTTAACCGTTCATCTTGGCTTGTTAAAGAAAAGTGAAACCGTCTGACTGAGGTAACAGGTGAGGGAGGGGAAAGAAAAAAAAGTGATAAAAATTTTTAAAAAGCAAAAAAAATTTTAAAAAGTGAAATTTCTTTTAAAAAAGCAATTAAATGTAAAAAAAAGTGATAAAATTTAAAAAAGTAATAAATGTTAAAAAATTGGTAAATTTTTCTAAAAAGCTATTAAAAACAAAAAAAAAATGATAAATAATTATAAAATGTAATAAATAATTTAAAAAAATGATTAAATAAAAAAAAGATATAAAAATTTAAAAACTGAAATAAAAGGCGCAACATTTTTTTAAAAAAAGTGATTAAACTAAAAAAATAAAATAAAAATAAAAAATCAAATAAAAAGCGAAAAAATTTTTAAAAATATTATCTGTGTAAAAAAATATTAATTGCTGAATAATATACTTAATAAAATACTTTTTTGTACATATGTCAATGATTCTCAAAATATAAAATCTATGTATATTGATCAACTTAGTAAAAAAAATATTTATTGAATTTTAGAATTTGTATCAATTTTTTTTTTATTTTTTAATTGCCTTTTAAAAATATTTACCATTTTTTAACATTTATCACTTTTTTTTATATTTTTATCATTTTTTTTTTTATATTTAATCACTTTTTGTAGTTTTAATCACTTTTTATTTATTTAATTGATTTTCTAAAAAAATGTTTGTTTTTTTAGTTTTTTTTGTCGCTTTTCTTTTTTAATCAATTTTTTAAATTATTTATTGCATTTTAAAATTATTTATCACTTTTTCAGTTTTTATTTGCCTTTTAAAAATATTTACCAATTTTTTTTTTTGTTTTTTTTAACATTTATCACATTTTCTTTATTTTATCACTTTTTTATACATTTAATCGTCTTTTTTTTTAATTTTATCATTTTTTTTTTTTTACATTTAGTTGTTTTTTCTTACATTTTATCACTGAAGTTACGGTTCGTTGTGACCGGGTCATGTTGAATGTACCTTAGATTTGACCGGGTCATTTTTAAGGTAACCTAAAAAATGTGACCGGGTCACGTCGAAAAAACCTTCGTTGTGATACAGGGCACTTTGATACCTTTGTTGTGACCGGGTCACATTGAAGGTAACCTAAAAGTTGTGACTGGGTCACCTCGAAGGTAACCTAAAAATGTGACGGGGTCACTTTGAAAGTAACCTAAAAATGTAACCGGGTCACCTCGAACGTACCTTCGTTGTGACCGGGTCACGTTGAAGGTAACCTAAAAATGTGACCAGGTTACATCAATGGTATCTTCGTTTTAACCGGGTCACATTGAAGCTTACATAAAAATGTGACCCAAATGTAACCGGGTCACGTCGAAGCTTACCTAAAAATGTGACCCAAATGTAACCGGGTAACTTTGAAGGTAACATAAAAAAGTAACCGGGTCACCTCGAAGGTACCGTTGTTGTGACTCGTGTCACTTTGTGAGGTAACCTTAAAAATGTGACCGGGTCACGTGGGAAGGTACCTTCGTTGTGACCAGGTCACTTTGAAGGTAACCTAAACAAGTGACCGGGTTACATTGAAGGTACCTTCGTTGTGACCGGGTCACTTTGAAGGTAATGTAAAAATGTGACCGGGTCACCTTGAAGGTACCTTCGTTGAGACCGGGTCACTTTGAAGGTAACCTAAGAATGTGACCGGGTCACCTCCAAGGTACCTTCGTTGTGACCGGGTCACTTTGAAGGTAACCTAAAAATGTGACCGAGTCACATGAAAGGTACCTTAGGTGTGACCCGATCACATATTTAGGTTACCTTCAAAGTGACCTGGTCACAACGAAGGTACCTTCAAGGTGACCCGGTCACAACAAAGGTACCTTCGATATGACCCGGTCACTAGGTCACTTTGAAGGTAACCTAAAAATGTGACCGGGTCACGTCGAAGGTACCTTCGTTGTGACCGGGTCACTTTGAAGGTATACTAAAAATGTAACCGGGTCACGTCGAAGATACCTTCGTTGTGACCGGGTCACATTTGAAGGTAACCTAAAAAGTGACCGGGTCACGTGAAAGTACCTTCGTTGTGACCGGGTCACATTGAAGGTAACCTAAAAATGTGACCGGGTCATGTACCTTCATTGTACCGGGTCACTTTGAAGGTAACCTAAAAATGTGACCGGGTCAAAGGTACCTTCGTTGTGACCGGGTCACTTTGAAGGTAACCTAAAAATGTGACCGGGTCACCTCGAAGGTACCTTCGTTGTGACCGGGTCACTTTGAAGGTAACTAAAAATGTGACCGGGTCACCGAAAGTACCTTCGTTGTGACCGGTCACTTTGAAGGTAACCTAAAAAAGTGACCCTGGGTCACATCGAAGGTTACCTTAAACGTGACCCGGTCCCAACAAAGGTACTTTCGAGGTGACCCGGTCATTTTTTTAGGTTACTTTCAAAGTGACCCGGTTACAACGAAGGTACCTTCGACGTGACCCAGTTACATTTTTAGGTTACCTT